>CAWVPG010000142.1:0-80000 GCA_963931845.1 Maratus michaelseni | reverse complement strand
AATTTGCAATATCTTCAAATAGAATTCTGGTGCACGGCTGGAAATTGTTTTTCTTATAAATCAGCATATTTTCTTATGTTGGAAATAAAAAAAATTCGGTTTTGAAGTTGTCCGCCATTGTAAAATATTTAAAATATAAAATACTGTGAAACGATATGCATTTTTCAACAATGAAAACTTTGTTATAAATACGAGGTAAAGTGGATGAGATATTATAAAATTATCAATATCTTCGATTAGAATTCTGGTGCACGGCTGGAAATTCGTTTACTTATAAATCAGTACATTTTCTTTTGTATGTAGTAAAAAAAATTCGATTTTGAAGTTGTTCGCATTTGTAAAATAATTAAAATATAAAATACAGTGAAACGATCTACTCTGTTCCAACAATGAATCCTTTGTTATAAATACGATGTAAAGAAGATCTGATATTATAAAATTTGCAATATCTTCAAATAGAATTCTGGTACACGGCTGGAAATTGGTTTTCTTATAAATCAGCACATTTTCTTATGTAGGAAGTAAAAAAAAATCGGTTTTGAAATTGTTCGCCATTGTAAAATATTTAAAATATAAAATACTGTGAAACGATATGCATTTTTCAACAATGAAACCTCTGTTATAAATACGAGATAAAGTGGATGTTATAATATAAAATTATAAATATCGTTGAATAGAATTCTGGTGCACGGCTGGAAATTCGTTTACTTATAAATCAGCACATTTTTCTTATGTAGGAAGTAAAAAAAAAATCGATTTTGAAGTTGTTCGCCATTGTAAATTATTTAAAATATAAAATTCAGTGAAACGATCTACTCTCTTTCAACAATGAAACCTTTGTTATAAATACGATGTAAAGAAGATCTGATATTATAAAATTTGCAATATCCTCAAATAGAATTCTGGTGCACGGCTGGAAATTGGTTTTCTTATAAATCAGCATATTTTCTTATGTAGGAAGTAAAAAAAATTCGGTTTTGAAGTTGTTCGCCATTGTAAAATATTTAAAATATAAAATACAGTGAAACGATATGCATTTTTCAACAATGGAAACTTTGTTATAAATAAGACGTAAAGGACATGTAATATTATAAAATTATCAATATCTTCGAATAGAATTCTGGTGCACGGCTGTAAATTCGTTTACTTATAAATCAGTACATTTTCTTATGTATGTAGTAAAAAAAATTCGATTTTGAAGTTGTTCGCCTTTGTAAAATAATTAAAATATAAAATACAGCGAAACGATCTACTCTGTTCCAACAATGAAACCTTTGTTATAAATACGATGTAAAGAAGATCTGATATTATAAAATTTGCAATATCTTCAAATAGAATTCTGGTACACGGCTGGAAATTGGTTTTCTTATAAATCAGCACATTTTCTTATGTAGGAAGTAAAAAAAAAATCGGTTTTGAAGTTGTTCGCCATTGTAAAATATTTAAAATATAAAATACTGTGAAACGATATGCATTTTTCAACAATGAAACCTTTGTTATAAATACGAGGTAAAGTGGATGAGATATTATAAAATTATCAATATCTTCGAATAGAATTCTGGAGCACGGCTGGAAATTCGTTTACTTATAAATCAGCACAATTTTTATTGTATGAATTAAAAAAAATTCGATTTTGAAGTTGTTCGCCTTTGAAAAATATTTAAAATATAAAAAAAAAGTGAAAAGATCTACTCTGATCCAACAATGAAACCTTTGTTATAAATACGAGGTAAAGTGGATGAGATATTATAAAATTATCAATATCTTCGAATAGAATTCTGGTGCACGGCTGGAAATTCGTTTACTTATAAATCAGCACATTTTCTTATGTAGGAAATAAAAAAAATCGATTTTGAAGTTGTTCGCCATTGTAAATTATTTAAAATATAAAATGCAGTGCAACGATCTAATCTCTTTCAACAATGTAACCTTTGTTATAAATACGATGTAAAGAAGATCTGATATTATAAAATTTGCAATATCTTCAAATAGAATTCTGGTACACGGCTGGAAATTGGTTTTCTTATAAATTAGCACATTTTCTTATGTAGGAAGTAAAAAAAATTCGGTTTTGAAGTTGTTCGCCATTGTAAAATATTTAAAATATAAAATACTGTGCAACGATATGCATTTTTCAACAATGAAACCTTTGATATAAATACGAGGTAATGTGAATGAGATATTATAAAATTATCAATATCTTCGAATAGAATTCTGGTGCACGGCTGGAAATTCGTTTACTTATAAATCAGCAACTTTTCTATTGTATGAAATAAAAAAAAATTCGATTTTGAAGTTGTTCGTCTTTGAAAAATATTTAAAATATAAAAAAAGTGAAAAGATCAACTCTGTTCCAACAATGAAACCTTTGTTATAAATACGATGTAAAGAAGATATGATATTATAAAATTTGCAATATCTTCAAATAGAATTCTGGTGCGCGGCTGGAAATTGGTTTTCTTATAAATCAGCACATTTTCTTATGTAGGAAGTAAAAAAAATTAGGTTTTGAAGTTGTTCGCCATTGTAAAATATTTAAGATATAAAATACTGTGAAACGATATGCATTTTTCAACAATGAAACCTTTGTTATAAATACGAGGTAAAGTGAATGTTATAATATAAAATTATAAATATCTTCGAATAGAATTCTGGTGCACGGCTGGAAATTCGTTTACTTATAAATCAGCACATTTTCTTATGTAAGAAGTAAAAAGAATTCGATTTTGAAGTTGTTCGCCATTGTAAATTATTTAAAATATAAAATGCAGTGAAACGATCTACTCTCTTTTTCAATGAAATATTTGTTATAAATACGAGGTAAAGTGGATGTGATATTATAAAAGTAGCAATATTTTCGAATAGAATTCTGGTGCACGGCTGGAAATTCGTTTACTTATAAATCAGCACATTTTCTATTGTATGAAGTAAAAAAAATTCGATTTTGAAGTTGTTCGCCTTTGAAAAATATTTAAAATATAAAAAAAAGTAAAAAAAAAAAAACTCTGTTCCAACAATTAAACCTTTGTTATAAATGCTATGTAAAGAAGATCTGATATTATAAAATTTGCAATATCTTCAAATAGAGTTCTGTTGCACGCCTGGAAATTGGTTTTCTTTTAAATCAGCACATTTTCTTATGCAGGAAGTAAAAAAAATTCGATTTTGAAGTTGTTCGCCATTGTAAATTATTTAAAATATAAAATGCAGTGAAACGATCTACTCTCTTTCAAAAATGAAATCTTTGTTATAAATACGAGGTAAAGTGGATGTGATATTATAAAAGTAGCAATATTTTAGAATAGAATTCTGGTGCACGGCTGGAAATTGGTTTTCTTATAAATCAGCACATTTTCTTATGTAGGAAGTAAGAAAAATTAGGTTTTGAAGTTGTTCGCCATTGTAAATTATTTAAAATATAAAATGCAGTGAAACGATCTACTCTCTTTCAACAATGAAATCTTTGTTATAAATAAGAGGTAAAGAAGATCTGATATTATAAAATTTGCAATATCTTCAAATAGAATTCTGGTGCACGGCTGGAAATTGGTTTTCTTATAAATCAGCACATTTTCTTATGTAGGAAGTAAAAAAAATTCGATTTTGAAGTTGTTCGCCATTGTAAATTATTTAAAATATAAAATGCAGTGAAACGATCTACTCTATTTCAACAATGAAATCTTTGTTATAAATACGAGGTAAAGTGGATGTGATATTATAAAAGTAGCAATTTTGTCGAATAGAATTCTGGTGCACGGCTGGAAATTGGTTTTCTTATAAATCAGCACATTTTCTTATGTAGGAAGTAAAAAAAAATCGGTTTTGAAGTTGTTCGCCATTGTAAAATATTTAAAATATAAAATACTGTGAAACGATATGCATTTTTCAACAATGAAACCTTTGTTATAAATACGAGATAAAGTGGATGTTATAATATAAAATTATAAATATCGTTGAATAGAATTCTGGTGCACGGCTGGAAATTCGTTTACTTATAAATCAGCACATTTTTCTTATGTAGGAAGTAAAAAAAAATCGATTTTGAAGTTGTTCGCCATTGTAAATTATTTAAAATATAAAATGCAGTGAAACGATCTACTCTCTTTCAACAATGAAACCTTTGTTATAAATACGATGTAAAGAAGATCTGATATTATAAAATTTGCAATATCCTCAAATAGAATTCTGGTGCACGGCTGGAAATTGGTTTTCTTATAAATCAGCATATTTTCTTATGTAGGAAGTAAAAAAAAATCGGTTTTGAAGTTGTTCGCCATTGTAAAATATTTAAAATATAAAATACAGTGAAACGATATGCATTTTTCAACAATGAAAACTTTGTTATAAATAAGACGTAAAGGACATGTAATATTATAAAATTATCAATATCTTCGAATAGAATTCTGGTGCACGGCTGTAAATTCGTTTACTTATAAATCAGTACATTTTCTTATGTATGTAGTAAAAAAAATTCGATTTTGAAGTTGTTCGCCTTTGTAAAATAATTAAAATATAAAATACAGCGAAACGATCTACTCTGTTCCAACAATGAAACCTTTGTTATAAATACGATGTAAAGAAGATCTGATATTATAAAATTTGCAATATCTTCAAATAGAATTCTGGTACACGGCTGGAAATTGGTTTTCTTATAAATCAGCACATTTTCTTATGTAGGAAGTAAAAAAAAATCGGTTTTGAAGTTGTTCGCCATTGTAAAATATTTAAAATATAAAATACTGTGAAACGATATGCATTTTTCAACAATGAAACCTTTGTTATAAATACGAGGTAAAGTGGATAAGATATTATAAAATTATCAATATCTTCGAATAGAATTCTGGTGCACGGCTGGAAATTCGTTTACTTATAAATCCGCACATTTTCTTATGTAGGAAGTAAAAAAAATCGATTTTGAAGTTGTTCGCCATTGTAAATTATTTAAAATATAAAATGCAGTGAAACGATCTACTCTATTTCAACAATGAAATCTTTGTTATAAATACGAGGTAAAGTGGATGTGATATTATAAAAGTAGCAATTTTGTCGAATAGAATTCTGGTGCACGGCTGGAAATTGGTTTTCTTATAAATCAGCACATTTTCTTATGTAGGAAGTAAAAAAAAATCGGTTTTGAAGTTGTTCGCCATTGTAAAATATTTAAAATATAAAATACTGTGAAACGATATGCATTTTTCAACAATGAAACCTTTGTTATAAATACGAGGTAAAGTGGATAAGATATTATAAAATTATCAATATCTTCGAATAGAATTCTGGTGCACGGCTGGAAATTCGTTTTCTTATAAATCAGCACATTTTCTTATGTAGGAAGTAAAAAAAATTCGATTTTGAAGTTGTTCGCCATTGTAAATTATTTAAAATATAAAATGCAGTGAAACGATCTACTCTATTTCAACAATGAAATCTTTGTTATAAATACGAGGTAAAATGGATGTGATATTATAAAAGTAGCAATTTTGTCGAATAGAATTCTGGTGCACGGCTGGAAATTGGTTTTCTTATAAATCAGCACATTTTCTTATGTAGGAAGTAAAAAAAAATCGGTTTTGAAGTTGTTCGCCATTGTAAAATATTTAAAATATAAAATACTGTGAAACGATATGCATTTTTCAACAATGAAACCTTTGTTATAAATACGAGATAAAGTGGATGTTATAATATAAAATTATAAATATCGTTGAATAGAATTCTGGTGCACGGCTGGAAATTCGTTTACTTATAAATCAGCACATTTTTCTTATGTAGGAAGTAAAAAAAAAATCGATTTTGAAGTTGTTCGCCATTGTAAATTATTTAAAATATAAAATGCAGTGAAACGATCTACTCTCTTTCAACAATGAAACCTTTGTTATAAATACGATGTAAAGAAGATCTGATATTATAAAATTTGCAATATCCTCAAATAGAATTCTGGTGCACGGCTGGAAATTGGTTTTCTTATAAATCAGCATATTTTCTTATGTAGGAAGTAAAAAAAATTCGGTTTTGAAGTTGTTCGCCATTGTAAAATATTTAAAATATAAAATACAGTGAAACGATATGCATTTTTCAACAATGAAAACTTTGTTATAAATAAGACGTAAAGGACATGTAATATTATAAAATTATCAATATCTTCGAATAGAATTCTGGTGCACGGCTGTAAATTCGTTTACTTATAAATCAGTACATTTTCTTATGTATGTAGTAAAAAAAATTCGATTTTGAAGTTGTTCGCCTTTGTAAAATAATTAAAATATAAAATACAGCGAAACGATCTACTCTGTTCCAACAATGAAACCTTTGTTATAAATACGATGTAAAGAAGATCTGATATTATAAAATTTGCAATATCTTCAAATAGAATTCTGGTACACGGCTGGAAATTGGTTTTCTTATAAATCAGCACATTTTCTTATGTAGGAAGTAAAAAAAAATCGGTTTTGAAGTTGTTCGCCATTGTAAAATATTTAAAATATAAAATACTGTGAAACGATATGCATTTTTCAACAATGAAACCTTTGTTATAAATACGAGGTAAAGTGGATAAGATATTATAAAATTATCAATATCTTCGAATAGAATTCTGGTGCACGGCTGGAAATTCGTTTACTTATAAATCAGCACATTTTCTTATGTAGGAAGTAAAAAAAATCGATTTTGAAGTTGTTCGCCATTGTAAATTATTTAAAATATAAAATGCAGTGAAACGATCTAATCTCTTTCAACAATGTAACCTTTGTTATAAATACGATGTAAAGAAGATCTGATATTATAAAATTTGCAATATCTTCAAATAGAATTCTGGTACACGGCTGGAAATTGGTTTTCTTATAAATCAGCACATTTTCTTATGTAGGAAGTAAAAAAAATTCGGTTTTGAAGTTGTTCGCCATTGTAAAATATTTAAAATATAAAATACTGTGCAACGATATGCATTTTTCATCAATGAAACCTTTGATATAAATACGAGGTAATGTGAATGAGATATTATAAAATTATCAATATCTTCGAATAGAATTCTGGTGCACGGCTGGAAATTCGTTTACTTATAAATCAGCAACTTTTCTATTGTATGAAATAAAAAAAAATTCGATTTTGAAGTTGTTCGTCTTTGAAAAATATTTAAAATATAAAAAAAAGTGAAAAGATCTACTCTGTTCCAACAACGAAACCTTTGTTATAAATACGAGGTAAAGTGGATGTTATAATATAAAATTATAAATATCTTCAAATAGAATTCTGGTACACGGCTGGAAATTGGTTTTCTTATAAATCAGCACATTTTCTTATGTAGGAAGTAAAAAAAAATCGGTTTTGAAGTTGTTCGCCATTGTAAAATATTTAAAATATAAAATACTGTGCAACGATATGCATTTTTCATCAATGAAACCTTTGATATAAATACGAGGTAATGTGGATGAGATATTATAAAATTATCAATATCTTCGAATAGAATTCTGGTGCACGGCTGGAAATTCGTTTACTTATAAATCAGCTTATTTTCTTATGCAGGAATTAAAAAAAAATTCGATTTTGAAGTTGTTCGCCATTGTAAATTATTTAAAATATAAAATGCAGTGAAACGATCTACTCTCTTTCAACAATGAAATCTTTGTTATAAATACGAGGTAAAGCGGATGTGATATTATAAAAGTAGCAATATTTTCGAATAGAATTCTGGTGCACGGCTGGAAATTGGTTTTCTTATAAATCAGCACATTTTCTTATGTAGGAAGTAAAAAAAATTAGGTTTTGAAGTTGTTCGCCATTGTAAAATATTTAAAATATAAAATAGTGTGAAACGATATGCATTTTTCAACAATGAAACCTTTGATATAAATACGAGGTAATGTGGGTGAGATATTATAAAATTATCAATATCTTCGAATAGAATTCTGGTGCACGGCTGTAAATTCGTTTACTTATAAATCAGCACATTTTCTATTGTATGAAATAAAAAAAATTCGATTTTGAAGTTGTTCGCCTTTGAAAAATATTTAAAATATAAAAAAAAAGTGAAAAGATCTACTCTGTTCCAACAATGAAACCTTTGTTATAAATGCTATGTAAAGAAGATCTGATATTATAAAATTTGCAATATCTTCAAATAGCGTTCTGTTGCACGCCTGGAAATTGGTTTTCTTTTAAATCAGCACATTTTCTTATGCAGGAAGTAAAAAAAATTCGATTTTGAAGTTGTTCGCCATTGTAAATTATTTAAAATATAAAATGCAGTGAAACGATCTACTCTCTTTCAACAATGAAATCTTTGTTATAAATACGAGGTAAAGTGGATGTGATATTATAAAAGTAGCAATATTTTAGAATAGAATTCTGGTGCACGGCTGGAAATTCGTTTACTTATAAATCAGCACATTTTCTTATGTAGGAAGTAAAAAAAATTCGATTTTGAAGTTGTTCGCCATTGTAAATTATTTAAAATATAAAAATAAGTGAAAAGATCTACTCTGTTCCAAGAATGAAACCTTTGTTATAAATACGATGTAAAGAAGATCTGATATTATAAAATTTGCAATATCTTCAAATAGAATTCTGGTGCACGCGTGGAAATTGGTTTTCTTATAAATCAGCACATTTTCTTATGTAGGAACTAAAAAAAATTCGATTTTGAAGTTGTTCGCCATTGTAAATTATTTAAAATATAAAATGCAGTGAAACAATCTACTCTCTTTCAACAATGAAATCTTTGTTATAAATAAGAGGTAAAGAAGATCTGATATTATAAAATTTGCAATATCTTCAAATAGAATTCTGGTGCACGGCTGGAAATTGGTTTTCTTATAAATCAGCACATTTTCTTATGTAGGAAGTAAAAAAAATTCGATTTTGAAGTTGTTCGCCATTGTAAATTATTTAAAATATAAAATGCAGTGAAACGATCTACACTATTTCAACAATGAAATCTTTGTTATAAATACGAGGTAAAGTGGATGTGATATTATAAAAGTAGCAATTTTTTCGAATAGAATTCTGGTGCACGGCTGGAAATTGGTTTTCTTATAAATCAGCACATTTTCTTATGTAGGAAGTAAAAAAAATTAGGTTTTGAAGTTGTTCGCCATTTTAAATTATTTAAAATATAAAAATAAGTGAAAAGATCTACTCTGTTCCAACAATGAAACCTTTGTTATAAATACGATGTAAAGAAGATCTGATATTATAAAATTTGAAATATCTTCAAATAGAATTCTGGTGCACGCCTGGAAATTGGTTTTCTTATAAATCAGCACATTTTCTTATGTAGGAAGTAAAAAAAATTCGATTTTGAAGTTGTTCGCCATTGTAAATTATTTAAAATATAAAATGCAGTGAAACGATCTACTCTCTTTCAACAATGAAATCTTTGTTATAAATAAGAGGTAAAGAAGATCTGATATTATAAAATTTGCAATATCTTCAAATAGAATTCTGGTGCACGGCTGGAAATTGGTTTTCTTATAAATCAGCACATTTTCTTATGTAGGAAGTAGAAAAAATTCGATTTTGAAGTTGTTCGCCATTGTAAATTATTTAAAATATAAAATGCAGTGAAACGATCTACTCTATTTCAACAATGAAATCTTTGTTATAAATACCAGGTAAAGTGGATGTGATATTATAAAAGTAGCAATTTTTTCGAATAGAATTCTGGTGCACGGCTGGAAATTGGTTTTCTTATAAATCAGCACATTTTCTTATGTAGGAAGTAAAAAAAAAATAGGTTTTGAAGTTGTTCGCCATTGTAAAATATTTAAAATATAAAATAGTGTGAAACGATATGCATTTTTCAACAATGAAACCTTTGATATAAATACGAGGTAATGTGGATGAGATATTATAAAATTATCAATATCTTCGAATAGAATTCTGGTGCACGGCTGTAAATTCGCTTACTTATAAATCAGCACATTTTCTATTGTATGAAATAAAAAAAATTCGATTTTGAAGTTGTTCGCCTTTGAAAAATATTTAAAATATAAAAAAAAAGTGAAAAGATCTACTCTGTTCCAACAATGAAACCTTTGTTATAAATACGATGTAAAGAAGATCTGATATTATAAAATTTGCAATATCTTCAAATAGAATTCTGGTGCACGGCTGGAAATTGGTTTTCTTATAAATCAGCACATTTTCTTATGTAGGAAGTAAAAAAAATTCGATTTTGAAGTTGTTCGCCATTTTAAATTATTTAAAATATAAAATGCAGTGAAATGATCTACTCTCTTTCAACAATGAAATCTTTGTTATAAATACGAGGTAAAGTGGATGTGATATTATAAAAGTAGCAATTTTTTTGAATAGAATTCTGGTGCACGGCTGGAAATTTGTTTTCTTATAAATCAGCACATTTTCTTATGTAGGAAGTAAAAAAAATTCGGTTTTAAAGTTGTTCGCCATTGTAAAATATTTAAGATATAAAATACTGTGAAACGATATGCATTTTTCAACAATGAAACCTTTGTTATAAATACGATGTAAAGTGGATATTATAATATAAAATTATAAATATCTTCGAATAGAATTCTGGTGCACGGCTGGAAATTCGTTTACTTATAAATCAGCACATTTTCTTATGTAAGAAGTAAAAAAAATTCGATTTTGAAGTTGTTCGCCATTGTAAATTATTTAAAATATAAAATGCAGTGAAACGATCTACTCTCTTTCAACAATGAAATCTTTGTTATAAATACGAGGTAAAGTGGATGTGATATTATAAAAGTAGCAATATTTTCGAATAGAATTCTGGTGCACGGCTGGAAATTCGTTTACTTATAAATCAGCACATTTTCTATTGTATGAAGTAAAAAAAATTCGATTTTGAAGTTGTTCGCCTTTGTAAAATAATTAAAATATAAAATACAGCGAAACGATCTACTCTGTTCCAACAATGAAACCTTTGTTATAAATACGATGTAAAGAAGATCTGATATTATAAAATTTGCAATATCTTCAAATAGAATTCTGGTGCACGCCTGGAAATTGGTTTTCTTTTAAATCAGCACATTTTCTTACACTGTAAAAAATATTTGGAACGTTTAGTATTCTAACAGGAATGTTTCTGATACCATCGGATATCTGAGAGCTACTTTCACTTTCTGAAACCATCAGAAACCTTTCCGAATGTTTAGGTTTAGATGATTGAAACCGACCCTCTTCTATAGCAAACCAGTTTGTGCGCATTCCAAATATTTCTCTTCTCAACTATTTCAAGCAGTTTACCCTGTTAACGGCAAAGCTAAAGCAGCACGTTGGTGGGGCTGTGGAAAATATTATGTTAGTTATTCGAGCGGTCCAAAAAGAGAATTTTAAAAAAGGAATATTTGAAAAGGTAAGAATTTCTGCTATTTTAAGTACTCTAATAATATGTTTTATAATGATTCTGTTTTATATTCATTATCTCATACATGGCGTGATATTTTTCAGTTTATATCAATATTTTTAACAAATGTCTTAACCCTAACATTTAGGACTATTTACATGAGCATTTAGATACTTTGAGTTGGAAGGATAATTATTAAAATATACTCTAAAATTTAAAAATACAAATCCTTTGTCTCTCATTTTAAGTTTTTTTTAATGTTGCTTCAATAAATATGATTTATAATACCATTTAGTAGCAATTTTATCTCTTAAAGAATAATATCTACCGGCGGTACTGTGTGTTTGTTTATATATATTTTTTTAACGATGTTTCAGAACTCTAACTTTTACAATACTATATATTGAAAATTGACTTGTCTGACTTTAAAACTATCGTTTTAAAGTAAACAAACTATATTTATTTATTTTATTCTAATTCTGAAAAGAAAATTCCTAAGTGTTTTTATTAATCTCAGGGTTATGTCCAGATTTTTCTCACAGGGTCCTGTTATTGTGAAACTGTAGTATTTTTTAATATTTTTAAAAATTCCGGTCATAATTTTGTGAATTTGAAATTATCGTTATATCAAGTTCCTTTGTATCTATCCTTTACACATAAAAAAGCTAATGCACTTTGATAAGTTCAATTGTTTTGTGATAGGTCAGAGTTTATTTTTAAATCATTAAATTTGTGAAAAGTTCAGTTTTTGAGGTGGTAAAGTCTTGTTTTTAAGACAAAGAATTTTGTGAAGGATACTGTTTTGGAACGAAAAATTTTGTGAAGGGTTCAGTTTTAAGATGAGAATTTTTGTGAAATGTCTTGTTTTAATATGAAAAATTACCTTTTAAGGACCGAAAAAATTAACAGATAAACAGATCTCTGAAGCTGCATTGCTTTTGGAAAGCTCATACCTAAGTTTTAATCATTTTATGTTGCTGGGAGTTAGATTATTTGAAATGTATCGAAAATATATTAGTATAGCTTTAGTTTCAAAACTTTTCATTAACATGAAATAGACAAAGTTTTCTTTCTAAGTATATATGCTATTTTTTTTTAATTTCTAAAAATAAATACTTGATTTGTGAAGCTGTATGAATCCCATATTTTTTTTCATGATATGTTGTTAAAAAACAAGGTAAATATCTCCATTCCCCAATATTCACTGCGTGAATATTCTTAAATATTAGGGTTAAAACATATTTGATAAAATTTTGATACAAACTGAAAAATGTCACGCATTATACCGAATAATTTCGCCTAGAAAAAAGAATCATTATAAAAAAAAAGTTTGATTAGAATATTTAAAAGAACAGAAATTCTAATCTTTTCAAGTATTCTTTTAAAATTCAGATAATATATAATAAAAATAGATAAAAATATATTCAGAAACACTTCAGATATATTCAGAAAGGTTTTAGATAAATTCAGAAAAGTTTCCGATATATTCAGAAACTTTTCCAATATATTTTGAAAGATTTCCTATATATTCAGAAACTTTTTCGATCCGTAATGAAAGATTTCCGATATATTCAGAAAGGTTTCAGATATATTCAGGAAGGTTTCATTACGAATCGGAAAGGTTCCGTGTTTTAGCCGAAACATTTTTCTGATCGAATCAGAAACCTTTCTGTTAGTATCGTGCAGCACAGGTCTCCGTTACTTTCAGAAACGTTTCTGAAAATTTTTTACAGTGTATGTAGGAAGTAAAAAAAATTCGATTTTGAAGTTTTTCGCCATTGTAAATTATTTAAAATATAAAATGCAGTGAAAAGATCTACTCTCTTTCAACAATGAAATCTTTGTTATAAATACGAGGTAAAGTGGATGTGATATTATAAAAGTAGCAATATTTTAGAATAGAATTCTGGTGCACGGCTGGAAATTCGTTTACTTATAAATCAGCACATTTTCTTATGTAGGACGTAAAAAAAATTCGATTTTGAAGTTGTTCGCCATTGTAAATTATTTAAAATATAAAAATAAGTGAAAAGATCTACTCTGTTCCAACAATGAAACCTTTGTTATAAATACGATGTAAAGAAGATCTGATATTATAAAATTTGCAATATCTTCAAATAGAATTCTGGTGCACGCCTGGAAATTGGTTTTCTTATAAATCAGCACATTTTCTTATGTAGGAAGTAAAAAAAATTCGATTTTGAAGTTGTTCGCCATTGTAAATTATTTAAAATATAAAATGCAGTGAAACGATCTACTCTCTTTCAACAATGAAATCTTTGTTATAAATAAGAGGTAAAGAAGATCTGATATTATAAAATTTGCAATATCTTCAAATAGAATTCTGGTGCACGGCTGGAAATTGGTTTTCTTATAAATCAGCACATTTTCTTATGTAGGAAGTAAAAAAAAATCGATTTTGAAGTTGTTCGCAATTGTAAATTATTTAAAATATAAAATGCAGTGAAACGATCTACTCTCTTTCAAGAATGAAATCTTTGTTATAAATACGAGGTAAAGTGGATGTGATATTATAAAAGTAGCAATATTTTCGAATAGAATTCTGGTGCACGGCTGGAAATTGGTTTTCTTATAAATTAGCACAATTTCTTATGTAGGAAGTAAAAAAAATTCGGTTTTGAAGTTGTTCGCCATTGTAAATTATTTAAAATATAAAATACAGTGAAACGATCTACTCTCTTTCAAGAATGAAATCTTTGTTATAAATAAGAGGTAAAGGAGATGTGATATTATAAAATTATATGTATCTTCGAATAGAATTCTGGTGCATGGCTGGAAATTGGTTTTCTCATAAATCAGCACATTTTCGTATGTAGGAAGTAAAAAAAATCGATTTTGAAGTTGTTCGCCATTGTAAATTATTTAAAATATAAAATGCAGTGAAACGATCTAATCTCTTTCAACAATGTAACCTTTGTTATAAATACGATGTAAAGAAGATCTGATATTATAAAATTTGCAATATCTTCAAATAGAATTCTGGAGCATGGCTGGAAATTTGTTTTCTTATAAATCAGCATATTTTCTTATGTCGGAAGTAAAAAAAATTCAGTTTTGAAGTTGTTCGCCATTGTAAAATATTTAAAATATAAAATACAATGAAACGATATGCATTTTTTAACAATGAAAACTTTGTTATAAATAAGAGGTAAAGGAGATGTAATATTATAAAATTATCAATATCTTCGAATAGAATGCTTGTGCACGGCTGGAAATTCGTTTACTTATAAATCAGAATATTTTCTTATATAGGAAGTAAAAAAGATCGATTTTGAAGTTGTTCGCCTTTGTAAAATATTTAAAATATAAAATACTGTGAAACGATATGCATTTTTCAACAATGAAAACTTTGTTATAAATACGAGGTAAAGTGGATGAGATATTATAAAATTATCAATATCTTCGAATAGAATTCTGGAGCACGGCTGGAAATTCGTTTACTTATAAATCAGCACAATTTTTATTGTATGAAGTAAAAAAAATTCGATTTTGAAGTTGTTCGCCTTTGAAAAATATTTAAAATATTAAAAAAAAGTGAAAAGACCTACTCTGATCCAACAATGAAACCTTTGTTATAAATACGATGTAAAGAAGATCTGATATTATAAAATTTGCAATATCTTCAAATAGAATTCTGGTACATGGCTGGAAATTGGTTTTCTTATAAATCAGCATATTTTCTTATGTAGGAAGTAAAAAAAATTCGGTTTTGAAGTTGTTCGCCATTGTAAAATATTTAAAATATAAAATACAGTGAAACGATATGCATTTTTCAACAATGAAAACTTTGTTATAAATAAGAGGTAAAGGAGATGTAATATTATAAAATTATCAATATCTTCGAATAGAATTCTGGTGCATGGCTGGAAATTCGTTTACTTATAAATCAGCATATTTTCTTATGTAGGAAGTAAAAAAAAATCGATTTTGAAGTTATTCGCCTTTGTAAAATATTTAAAATATAAAATACTGTGAAACGATATGCATTTTTCAACAATGAAAACTTTGTTATAAATACGAGGTAAAGTGGATGAGATATTATAAAATTATCAATATCTTCGAATAGAATTCTGGTGCACGGCTGTAAATTCGTTTACTTATAAATCAGTACATTTTCTTATGTATGTAGTAAAAAAAATTCGATTTTGAAGTTGTTCGCCTTTGTAAAATAATTAAAATATAAAATACAGCGAAACGATCTACTCTGTTCCAACAATGAAACCTTTGTTATAAATACGATTTAAAGAAGATCTGATATTATAAAATTTGCAATATCTTCAAATAGAATTCTGGTACACGGCTGGAAATTGGTTTTCTTATAAATCAGCACATTTTCTTATGTAGGAAGTAAAAAAAAATCGATTTTGAAGTTGTTCGCCATTGTAAATTATTTAAAATATAAAATGCAGTGAAACGATCTAATCTCTTTCAACAATGTAACCTTTGTTATAAATACGATGTAAAGAAGATCTGATATTATAAAATTTGCAATATCTTCAAATAGAATTCTGGATCATGGCTGGAATTTGGTTTTCTTATAAATCAGAATATTTTCTTATGTAGGAAGTAAAAAAAATTCGGTTTTGAAGTTGTTCGCCATTGTAAAATATTTAAAATATAAAATACAATGAAACGATATGCATTTTTTAACAATGAAAACTTTGTTATAAATAAGAGGTAAAGGAGATGTAATATTATAAAATTATCAATATCTTCGAATAGAATGCTGGTGCACGGCTGGAAATTCGTTTACTTATAAATCAGAATATTTTCTTATGTAGGAAGTAAAAAAAGTCGATTTTGAAGTTGTTCGCCTTTGTAAAATATTTAAAATATAAAATACTGTGAAACGATATGCATTTTTCAACAATGAAAACTTTGTTATAAATACGAGGTAAAGTGGATGAGATATTATAAAATTATCAATATCTTCGAATAGAATTCTGGAGCACGGCTGGAAATTCGTTTACTTATAAATCAGCACAATTTTTATTGTATGAAGTAAAAAAAATTCGATTTTGAAGTTGTTCGCCTTTGAAAAATATTTAAAATATAAAAAAAAAAAAGTGAAAAGATCTACTCTGATCCAACAATGAAACCTTTGTTATAAATACGATGTAAAGAAGATCTGATATTATAAAATTTGCAATATCTTCAAATAGAATTCTGGTACACGGCTGGAAATTGGTTTTCTTATAAATCAGCACATTTTCTTATGTAGGAAGTAAAAAAAATCGGCTTTGAAGTTGTTCGCCATTGTAAAATATTTAAAATATAAAATACTGTGAAACGATATGCATTTTTCAACAATGAAACCTTTGTTATAAATACGAGGTAAAGTGGATGTTATAATATAAAATTATAAATATCGTTGAATAGAATTCTGGTGCACGGCTGGAAATTGGTTTTCTTATAAATCAGCACATTTTCTTATGTAGGAAGTAAAAAAAAAATCGGTTTTGAAGTTGTTCGCTATTGTAAAATATTTAAAATATAAAATACTGTGAAACGATATGCATTTTTCAACAATGAAACCTTTGTTATAAATACGAGGTAAAGTGGATGAGATATTATAAAATTATCAATATCTTCGAATAGAATTCTGGTACATGGCTGGAAATTGGTTTTCTTATAAATCAGCACATTTTCTTATGTAGGAAGTAAAAAAAATCGGCTTTGAAGTTGTTCGCCATTGTAAAATATTTAAAATATAAAATACTGTGAAACGATATGCATTTTTCAACAATGAAACCTTTGTTCTAAAAACGATGTAAAGAAGATCTGATATTATAAAATTTGCAATATCTTCAAATAGAATTCTGGTACACGGCTGGAAATTGGTTTTCTTATAAATCAGCACATTTTCTTATGTAGGAAGTAAAAAAAAATCGGCTTTGAAGTTGTTCGCCATTGTAAAATATTTAAAATATAAAATACTGTGAAACGATATGCATTTTTCAACAATGAAACCTTTGTTATAAATACGAGGTAAAGTGGATGTTATAATATAAAATTATAAATATCTTCTAATAGAATTCTGGTGCACGGCTGGAAATTCGTTTACTTATAAATCAGCACATTTTCTTATGTAGGAAGTAAAAAAAATTCGATTTTGAAGTTGTTCGCCATTGTAAAATATTTAAAATATAAAATACTGTGAAACGATATGCATTTTTCAACAATGAAACCTTTGTTCTAAAAACGATGTAAAGAAGATCTGATATTATAAAATTTGATATATCTTCAAATAGAATTATGGTACACGGCTGGAAATTGGTTTTCTTATAAATTAGCACATTTTCTTATGTTGGAAATAAAAAAAATTCGGTTTTGAAGTTGTCCGCCATTGTAAAATATTTAAAATATAAAATACTGTAAAACGATATGCATTTTTCAACAATGAAAACTTTGTTATAAATACGAGGTAAAGTGGATGAGATATTATAAAATTATCAATATCTTCGAATAGAATTCTGGTGCACGGCTGGAAATTCGTTTACTTATAAATCAGTACATTTTCTTATGTATGTAGTAAAAAAAATTCGATTTTGAAGTTGTTCGCCTTTGTAAAATAATTAAAATATAAAATACAGTGAAACGATCTACTCTGTTCCAACAATGAATCCTTTGTTATAAATACGATGTAAAGAAGATCTGATATTATAAAATTTGCAATATCTTCAAATAGAATTCTGGTACACGGCTGGAAATTGGTTTTCTTATAAATCAGCACATTTTCTTATGTAGGAAGTAAAAAAAAAATCGGTTTTGAAGTTGTTCGCCATTGTAAAATATTTAAAATATAAAATACTGTGAAACGATATGCATTTTTCAACAATGAAACCTTTGTTATAAATACGAGGTAAAGTGGATGTTATAATATAAAATTATAAATATCGTTGAATAGAATTCTGGTGCACGGCTGGAAATTGGTTTTCTTATAAATCAGCACATTTTCTTATGTAGGAAGTAAAAAAAAAATCGGTTTTGAAGTTGTTCGCCATTGTAAAATATTTAAAATATAAAATACTGTGAAACGATATGCATTTTTCAACAATGAAACCTTTGTTATAAATACGAGGTAAAGTGGATGAGATATTATAAAATTATCAATATCTTCGAATAGAATTCTGGTGCACGGCTGGAAATTCGTTTACTTATAAATCAGCACATTTTCTTATGTAGGAAATAAAAAAAAATCGATTTTGAAGTTGTTCGCCATTGTAAATTATTTAAAATATAAAATGCAGTTAAACGATCTAATCTCTTTCAACAATGTAACCTTTGTTATAAATACGATGTAAAGAAGATCTGATATTATAAAATTTGCAATATCTTCAAATAGAATTCTGGAGCATGGCTGGAAATTGGTTTTCTTATAAATCAGCATATTTTCTTATGTAGGAAGTAAAAAAATTCGGTTTTGAAGTTGTTCGCCATTGTAAAATATTTAAAATATAAAATACAATGAAACGATATGCATTTTTTAACAATGAAAACTTTGTTATAAATAAGAGGTAAAGGAGATGTAATATTATAAAATTATCAATATCTTCGAATAGAATGCTGGTGCACGGCTGGAAATTCGTTTACTTATAAATCAGAATATTTTCTTATATAGGAAGTAAAAAAAATCGATTTTGAAGTTGTTCGCCTTTGTAAAATATTTAAAATATAAAATACTGTGAAACGATATGCATTTTTCAACAATGAAAACTTTGTTATAAATACGAGGTAAAGTGGATGAGATATTATAAAATTATCAATATCTTCGAATAGAATTATGGAGCACGGCTGGAAATTCGTTTACTTATAAATCAGCACAATTTTTATTGTATGAAGTAAAAAAAATTCGATTTTGAAGTTGTTCGCCTTTGAAAAATATTTAAAATAAAAAAAAAAGTGAAAAGATCTACTCTGATCCAACAATGAAACCTTTGTTATAAATACGATGTAAAGAAGATCTGATATTATAAAATTTGCAATATCTTCAAATAGAATTCTGGTACATGGCTGGAAATTGGTTTTCTTATAAATCAGCACATTTTCTTATGTAGGAAGTAAAAAAAATCGGCTTTGAAGTTGTTCGCCATTGTAAAATATTTAAAATATAAAATACTGTGAAACGATATGCATTTTTCAACAATGAAACCTTTGTTCTAAAAACGATGTAAAGAAGATCTGATATTATAAAATTTGCAATATCTTCAAATAGAATTCTGGTACACGGCTGGAAATTGGTTTTCTTATAATTCAGCACATTTTCTTATGTTGGAAATAAAAAAAATTCGGTTTTGAAGTTGTCCGCCATTGTAAAATATTTAAAATATAAAATACTGTGAAACGATATGCATTTTTCAACAATGAAAACTTGGTTATAAATACGAGGTAAAGTGGATGAGATATTATAAAATTATCAATATCTTCGAATAGAATTCTGGTGCACGGCTGGAAATTCGTTTACTTATAAATCAGTACATTTTCTTATGTATGTAGTAAAAAAAATTCGATTTTGAAGTTGTTCGCATTTGTAAAATAATTAAAATATAAAATACAGTGAAACGATCTACTCTGTTCCAACAATGAATCCTTTGTTATAAATACGATGTAAAGAAGATCTGATATTGTAAAATTTGCAATATCTTCAAATAGAATTCTGGTACACGGCTGGAAATTGGTTTTCTTATAAATCAGCACATTTTCTTATGTAGGAAGTAAAAAAAAAGTCGGTTTTGAAGTTATTCGCCATTGTAAAATATTTAAAATATAAAATACTGTGAAACGATATGCATTTTTCAACAATGAAACCTTTGTTATAAATACGAGGTAAAGTGGATGAGATATTATAAAATTATCAATATCTTCGAATAGAATTCTGGTGCACGGCTGGAAATTGGTTTTCTTATAAATCAGCATATTTTCTTATGTAGGAAGTAAAAAAAAATCGGTTTTGAAGTTGTTCGCCATTGTAAAATATTTAAAATATAAAATACAGTGAAACGATATGCATTTTTCAACAATGAAAACTTTGTTATAAATAAGAGGTAAAGGAGATGTAATATTATAAAATTATCAATATCTTCGAATAGAATTCTGGTGCACGGCTGGAAATTCGTTTACTTATAAATCAGCATATTTTCTTATGTAGGAAGTAAAAAAAATCGATTTTGAAGTTATTCGCCTTTGTAAAATATTTAAAATATAAAATACTGTGAAACGATATGCATTTTTCAACAATGAAAACTTTGTTATAAATACGAGGTAAAGTGGATGAGATATTATAAAATTATCAATATCTTCGAATAGAATTCTGGTGCACGGCTGTAAATTCGTTTACTTATAAATCAGTACATTTTCTTATGTATGTAGTAAAAAAAATTTGATTTTGAAGTTGTTCGCCTTTGTAAAATACTTAAAATATAAAATACAGCGAAACGATCTACTCTGTTCCAACAATGAAACCTTTGTTATAAATACGATGTAAAGAAGATCTGATATTATAAAATTTGCAATATCTTCGAATAGAATGCTGGTGCACGGGTGGAAATTCGTTTACTTATAAATCAAAATATTTTCTTATGTAGGAAGTAAAAAAAATCGATTTTGAAGTTGTTCGCCTTTGTAAAATATTTAAAATATAAAATACTGTGAAACGATATGCATTTTTCAACAATGAAAACTCTGTTATAAATACGAGGTAAAGTGGATGAGATATTATAAAATTATCAATATCTTTGAATAGAATTCTGGAGCACGGCTGGAAATTCGTTTACTTATAAATCAGCACAATTTTTATTGTATGAAGTAAAAAAAATTCGATTTTGAAGTTGTTCGCCTTTGAAAAATATTTAAAATATAAAAAAAAAGTGAAAAGATCTACTGTGATCCAACAATGAAATCTTTGTTATAAATACGATGTAAAGAAGATCTGATATTACAAAATTTGCAATATCTTCAAATAGAATTCTGGTACACGGCTGGAAATTGGTTTTCTTATAAATCAGCACATTTTCTTATGTAGGAAGTAAAAAAAAAATCGGTTTTGAAGTTGTTCGCCATTGTAAAATATTTAAAATATAAAATACTGTGAAACGATATGCATTTTTCAACAATGAAACCTTTGTTATAAATACGAGGTAAAGTGGATGAGATATTATAAAATTATCAATATCTTCGAATAGAATTCTGGTGCACGGCTGTAAATTCGTTTACTTATAAATCAGTACATTTTCTTATGTATGTAGTAAAAAAAATTTGATTTTGAAGTTGTTCGCCTTTGTAAAATACTTAAAATATAAAATACAGCGAAACGATCTACTCTGTTCCAACAATGAAACCTTTGTTATAAATAAGAGGTAAAGGAGATGTAATATTATAAAATTATCAATATCTTCGAATAGAATGCTGGTGCACGGCTGGAAATTCGTTTACTTATAAATCAGAATATTTTCTTATGTAGGAAGTAAAAAAAATCGATTTTGAAGTTGTTCGCCTTTGTAAAATATTTAAAATATAAAATACTGTGAAACGATATGCATTTTTCAACAATGAAAACTTTGTTATAAATACGAGGTAAAGGAGATGTAATATTATAAAATTATCAATATCTTCGAATAGAATTCTGGTGCACGGCTGGAAATTCGTTTACTTATAAATCAGCATATTTTCTTATGTAGGAAGTAAAAAAAATCGGCTTTGAAGTTGTTCGCCATTGTAAAATATTTAAAATATAAAATACTGTGAAACGATATGCATTTTTCAACAATGAAACCTTTGTTATAAATACGAGGTAAAGTGGATATTATAATATAAAATTATAAATATCTTCTAATAGAATTCTGGTGCACGGCTGGAAATTCGTTTACTTATAAATCAGCACATTTTCTTATGTAGGAAGTAAAAAAAATTCGATTTTGAAGTTGTTCGCCATTGTAAATTATTTAAAATATAAAATGCAGTGAAACGATCTACTCTCTTTCAACAATGAAACCTTTGTTATAAAAACGATGTAAAGAAGATCTGATATTATAAAATTTGCAATATCTTCAAATAGAATTCTGGTGCACGGCTGGAAATTGGTTTTCTTATAAATCAGCCTATTTTCTTATGTTGGAAGTAAAAAAAATTCGATTTTGAAGTTGTTCGCCATTGTAAATTATTTAAAATATAAAATGCAGTGAAACAATCTACTCTCTTTCAACAATGAAATCTTTGTTATAAATACGATGTAAAGAAGATCTGATATTATAAAATTTGCAATATCTTCAAATAGAATTCTGGTGCACGCGTGGAAATTGGTTTTCTTATAAATCAGCACATTTTCTTATGTAGGAACTAAAAAAAATTCGATTTTGAAGTTGTTCGCCATTGTAAATTATTTAAAATATAAAATGCAGTGAAAAAATCTACTCTCTTTCAACAATGAAATCTTTGTTATAAATAAGAGGTAAAGAAGATCTGATATTATAAAATTTGCAATATCTTCAAATAGAATTCTGGTGCACGGCTGGAAATTGGTTTTCTTATAAATCAGCACATTTTCTTATGTAGGAAGTAAAAAAAATTCGATTTTGAAGTTGTTCGCCATTGTAAATTATTTAAAATATAAAATGCAGTGAAACGATCTACACTATTTCAACAATGAAATCTTTGTTATAAATACGAGGTAAAGTGGATGTGATATTATAAAAGTAGCAATTTTTTCGAATAGAATTCTGGTGCACGGCTGGAAATTGGTTTTCTTATAAATCAGCACATTTTCTTATGTAGGAAGTAAAAAAAATTAGGTTTTGAAGTTGTTCGCCATTTTAAATTATTTAAAATATAAAAATAAGTGAAAAGATCTACTCTGTTCCAACAAGAAACCTTTGTTATAAATACGATGTAAAGAAGATCTGATATTATAAAATTTGCAATATCTTCAAATAGAATTCTGGTGCACGCCTGGAAATTGGTTTTCTTATAAATCAGCACATTTTCTTATGTAGGAAGTAAAAAAAATCGATTTTGAAGTTGTTCGCCATTGTAAATTATTTAAAATATGAAATGCAGTGAAACGATCTACTCTCTTTCAACAATGAAATCTTTGTTATAAATAAGAGGTAAAGAAGATCTGATATTATAAAAATTGCAATATCTTCAAATAGAATTCTGGTGCACGGCTGGAAATTGGTTTTCTTATAAATCAGCACATTTTCTTATGTAGGAAGTAAAAAAAATTCGATTTTGAAGTTGTTCGCCATTGTAAATTATTTAAAATATAAAATGCAGTGAAACGATCTACTCTATTTCAACAATGAAATCTTTGTTATAAATACGAGGTAAAGTGGATGTGATATTATAAAAGTAGCAATTTTTTCGAATAGAATTCTGGTGCACGGCTGGAAATTGGTTTTCTTATAAATCAGCACATTTTCTTATGTAGGAAGTAAAAAAAAAAATATGTTTTGAAGTTGTTCGCCATTGTAAAATATTTAAGATATAAAATACTGTGAAACGATATGCATTTTTCAACAATGAAACCTTTGTTATAAATACGAGGTAATGTGAATGAGATATTATAAAATTATCAATATCTTCGAATAGAATTCTGGTGCACGGCATTAAATTCGCTTACTTATAAATCAGCACATTTTCTATTGTATGAAATAAAAAAAAATCGATTTTGAAGTTGTTCGCCTTTGAAAAATATTTAAAATATAAAAAAAAAGTGAAAAGATCTACTCTGTTCCAACAATGAAACCTTTGTTATAAATACGATGTAAAGAAGATCTGATATTATAAAATTTGCAATATCTTCAAATAGAATTCTGGTGCACGGCTGGAAATTGGTTTTCTTATAAATCAGCACATTTTCTTATGTAGGAAGTAAAAAAAATTCGATTTTGAAGTTGTTCGCCATTTTAAATTATTTAAAATATAAAATGCAGTGAAATGATCTACTCTCTTTCAACAATGAAATCTTTGTTATAAATACGAGGTAAAGTGGATGTGATATTATAAAAGTAGCAATTTTTTTGAATAGAATTCTGGTGCACGGCTGGAAATTTGTTTTCTTATAAATCAGCACATTTTCTTATGTAGGAAGTAAAAAAAAATTCGGTTTTAAAGTTGTTCGCCATTGTAAAATATTTAAGATATAAAATACTGTGAAACGATATGCATTTTTCAACAATGAAACCTTTGTTATAAATACGAGGTAAAGTGGATGTTATAATATAAAATTATAAATATCTTCTAATAGAATTCTGGTGCACGGCTGGAAATTCGTTTACTTATAAATCAGCACATTTTCTTATGTAAGAAGTAAAAAAAATTCGATTTTGAAGTTGTTCGCCATTGTAAATTATTTAAAATATAAAATGCAGTGAAACGATCTACTCTCTTTCAACAATGAAATCTTTGTTATAAATAAGAGGTAAAGAAGATCTGATATTATAAAATTTGCAATATCTTCAAATAGAATTCTGGTGCACGGCTGGAAATTGGTTTTCTTATAAATCAGCACATTTTCTTATGTAGGAAGTAAAAAAAATTCGATTTTGAAGTTGTTCGCCATTGTAAATTATTTAAAATATAAAATGCAGTGAAACGATCTACTCTATTTCAACAATGAAATCTTTGTTATAAATACGAGGTAAAGTGGATGTGATATTATAAAAGTAGCAATTTTTTCGAATAGAATTCTGGTGCACGGCTGGAAATTGGTTTTCTTATAAATCAGCACATTTTCTTATGTAGGAAGTAAAAAAAAAAATATGTTTTGAAGTTGTTCGCCATTGTAAAATATTTAAGATATAAAATACTGTGAAACGATATGCATTTTTCAACAATGAAACCTTTGTTATAAATACGAGGTAATGTGAATGAGATATTATAAAATTATCAATATCTTCGAATAGAATTCTGGTGCACGGCATTAAATTCGCTTACTTATAAATCAGCACATTTTCTATTGTATGAAATAAAAAAAAATCGATTTTGAAGTTGTTCGCCTTTGAAAAATATTTAAAATATAAAAAAAAAGTGAAAAGATCTACTCTGTTCCAACAATGAAACCTTTGTTATAAATACGATGTAAAGAAGATCTGATATTATAAAATTTGCAATATCTTCAAATAGAATTCTGGTGCACGGCTGGAAATTGGTTTTCTTATAAATCAGCACATTTTCTTATGTAGGAAGTAAAAAAAATTCGATTTTGAAGTTGTTCGCCATTGTAAATTATTTAAAATATAAAATGCAGTGAAACGATCTACTCTATTTCAACAATGAAATCTTTGTTATAAATACGAGGTAAAGTGGATGTGATATTATAAAAGTAGCAATTTTTTCGAATAGAATTCTGGTGCACGGCTGGAAATTGGTTTTCTTATAAATCAGCACATTTTCTTATGTAGGAAGTAAAAAAAAAAATATGTTTTGAAGTTGTTCGCCATTGTAAAATATTTAAGATATAAAATACTGTGAAACGATATGCATTTTTCAACAATGAAACCTTTGTTATAAATACGAGGTAATGTGAATGAGATATTATAAAATTATCAATATCTTCGAATAGAATTCTGGTGCACGGCATTAAATTCGCTTACTTATAAATCAGCACATTTTCTATTGTATGAAATAAAAAAAAATCGATTTTGAAGTTGTTCGCCTTTGAAAAATATTTAAAATATAAAAAAAAAGTGAAAAGATCTACTCTGTTCCAACAATGAAACCTTTGTTATAAATACGATGTAAAGAAGATCTGATATTATAAAATTTGCAATATCTTCAAATAGAATTCTGGTGCACGGCTGGAAATTGGTTTTCTTATAAATCAGCACATTTTCTTATGTAGGAAGTAAAAAAAATTCGATTTTGAAGTTGTTCGCCATTTTAAATTATTTAAAATATAAAATGCAGTGAAATGATCTACTCTCTTTCAACAATGAAATCTTTGTTATAAATACGAGGTAAAGTGGATGTGATATTATAAAAGTAGCAATTTTTTTGAATAGAATTCTGGTGCACGGCTGGAAATTTGTTTTCTTATAAATCAGCACATTTTCTTATGTAGGAAGTAAAAAAAAATTCGGTTTTAAAGTTGTTCGCCATTGTAAAATATTTAAGATATAAAATACTGTGAAACGATATGCATTTTTCAACAATGAAACCTTTGTTATAAATACGAGGTAAAGTGGATGTTATAATATAAAATTATAAATATCTTCGAATAGAATTCTGGTGCACGGCTGGAAATTCGTTTACTTATAAATCAGCACATTTTCTTATGTAAGAAGTAAAAAAAATTCGATTTTGAAGTTGTTCGCCATTGTAAATTATTTAAAATATAAAATGCAGTGAAACGATCTACTCTCTTTCAACAATGAAATCTTTGTTATAAATAAGAGGTAAAGAAGATCTGATATTATAAAATTTGCAATATCTTCAAATAGAATTCTGGTGCACGGCTGGAAATTGGTTTTCTTATAAATCAGCACATTTTCTTATGTAGGAAGTAAAAAAAATTCGATTTTGAAGTTGTTCGCCATAGTAAATTATTTAAAATATAAAATGCAGTGAAACGATCTACACTATTTCAACAATGAAATCTTTGTTATAAATACGAGGTAAAGTGGATGTGATATTATAAAAGTAGCAATTTTTTCGAATAGAATTCTGGTGCACGGCTGGAAATTGGTTTTCTTATAAATCAGCACATTTTCTTATGTAGGAAGTAAAAAAAATTAGGTTTTGAAGTTGTTCGCCATTTTAAATTATTTAAAATATAAAAATAAGTGAAAAGATCTACTCTGTTCCAACAAGAAACCTTTGTTATAAATACGATGTAAAGAAGATCTGATATTATAAAATTTGCAATATCTTCAAATAGAATTCTGGTGCACGCCTGGAAATTGGTTTTCTTATAAATCAGCACATTTTCTTATGTAGGAAGTAAAAAAAATCGATTTTGAAGTTGTTCGCCATTGTAAATTATTTAAAATATGAAATGCAGTGAAACGATCTACTCTCTTTCAACAATGAAATCTTTGTTATAAATAAGAGGTAAAGAAGATCTGATATTATAAAATTTGCAATATCTTCAAATAGAATTCTGGTGCACGGCTGGAAATTGGTTTTCTTATAAATCAGCACATTTTCTTATGTAGGAAGTAAAAAAAATTCGATTTTGAAGTTGTTCGCCATTGTAAATTATTTAAAATATAAAATGCAGTGAAACGATCTACTCTATTTCAACAATGAAATCTTTGTTATAAATACGAGGTAAAGTGGATGTGATATTATAAAAGTAGCAATTTTTTCGAATAGAATTCTGGTGCACGGCTGGAAATTGGTTTTCTTATAAATCAGCACATTTTCTTATGTAGGAAGTAAAAAAAAAAATATGTTTTGAAGTTGTTCGCCATTGTAAAATATTTAAGATATAAAATACTGTGAAACGATATGCATTTTTCAACAATGAAACCTTTGTTATAAATACGAGGTAATGTGAATGAGATATTATAAAATTATCAATATCTTCGAATAGAATTCTGGTGCACGGCATTAAATTCGCTTACTTATAAATCAGCACATTTTCTATTGTATGAAATAAAAAAAAAATCGATTTTGAAGTTGTTCGCCTTTGAAAAATATTTAAAATATAAAAAAAAAGTGAAAAGATCTACTCTGTTCCAACAATGAAACCTTTGTTATAAATACGATGTAAAGAAGATCTGATATTATAAAATTTGCAATATCTTCAAATAGAATTCTGGTGCACGGCTGGAAATTGGTTTTCTTATAAATCAGCACATTTTCTTATGTAGGAAGTAAAAAAAAATTCGGTTTTAAAGTTGTTCGCCATTGTAAAATATTTAAGATATAAAATACTGTGAAACGATATGCATTTTTCAACAATGAAACCTTTGTTATAAATACGAGGTAAAGTGGATGTTATAATATAAAATTATAAATATCTTCGAATAGAATTCTGGTGCACGGCTGGAAATTCGTTTACTTATAAATCAGCACATTTTCTTATGTAAGAAGTAAAAAAAATTCGATTTTGAAGTTGTTCGCCATTGTAAATTATTTAAAATATAAAATGCAGTGAAACGATCTACTCTCTTTCAACAATGAAATCTTTGTTATAAATAAGAGGTAAAGAAGATCTGATATTATAAAATTTGCAATATCTTCAAATAGAATTCTGGTGCACGGCTGGAAATTGGTTTTCTTATAAATCAGCACATTTTCTTATGTAGGAAGTAAAAAAAATTCGATTTTGAAGTTGTTCGCCATAGTAAATTATTTAAAATATAAAATGCAGTGAAACGATCTACACTATTTCAACAATGAAATCTTTGTTATAAATACGAGGTAAAGTGGATGTGATATTATAAAAGTAGCAATTTTTTCGAATAGAATTCTGGTGCACGGCTGGAAATTGGTTTTCTTATAAATCAGCACATTTTCTTATGTAGGAAGTAAAAAAAATTAGGTTTTGAAGTTGTTCGCCATTTTAAATTATTTAAAATATAAAAATAAGTGAAAAGATCTACTCTGTTCCAACAAGAAACCTTTGTTATAAATACGATGTAAAGAAGATCTGATATTATAAAATTTGCAATATCTTCAAATAGAATTCTGGTGCACGCCTGGAAATTGGTTTTCTTATAAATCAGCACATTTTCTTATGTAGGAAGTAAAAAAAATCGATTTTGAAGTTGTTCGCCATTGTAAATTATTTAAAATATGAAATGCAGTGAAACGATCTACTCTCTTTCAACAATGAAATCTTTGTTATAAATAAGAGGTAAAGAAGATCTGATATTATAAAATTTGCAATATCTTCAAATAGAATTCTGGTGCACGGCTGGAAATTGGTTTTCTTATAAATCAGCACATTTTCTTATGTAGGAAGTAAAAAAAATTCGATTTTGAAGTTGTTCGCCATTGTAAATTATTTAAAATATAAAATGCAGTGAAACGATCTACTCTATTTCAACAATGAAATCTTTGTTATAAATACGAGGTAAAGTGGATGTGATATTATAAAAGTAGCAATTTTTTCGAATAGAATTCTGGTGCACGGCTGGAAATTGGTTTTCTTATAAATCAGCACATTTTCTTATGTAGGAAGTAAAAAAAAAAATATGTTTTGAAGTTGTTCGCCATTGTAAAATATTTAAGATATAAAATACTGTGAAACGATATGCATTTTTCAACAATGAAACCTTTGTTATAAATACGAGGTAATGTGAATGAGATATTATAAAATTATCAATATCTTCGAATAGAATTCTGGTGCACGGCATTAAATTCGCTTACTTATAAATCAGCACATTTTCTATTGTATGAAATAAAAAAAAAATCGATTTTGAAGTTGTTCGCCTTTGAAAAATATTTAAAATATAAAAAAAAAGTGAAAAGATCTACTCTGTTCCAACAATGAAACCTTTGTTATAAATACGATGTAAAGAAGATCTGATATTATAAAATTTGCAATATCTTCAAATAGAATTCTGGTGCACGGCTGGAAATTGGTTTTCTTATAAATCAGCACATTTTCTTATGTAGGAAGTAAAAAAAATTCGATTTTGAAGTTGTTCGCCATTTTAAATTATTTAAAATATAAAATGCAGTGAAATGATCTACTCTCTTTCAACAATGAAATCTTTGTTATAAATACGAGGTAAAGTGGATGTGATATTATAAAAGTAGCAATTTTTTTGAATAGAATTCTGGTGCACGGCTGGAAATTTGTTTTCTTATAAATCAGCACATTTTCTTATGTAGGAAGTAAAAAAAAATTCGGTTTTAAAGTTGTTCGCCATTGTAAAATATTTAAGATATAAAATACTGTGAAACGATATGCATTTTTCAACAATGAAACCTTTGTTATAAATACGAGGTAAAGTGGATGTTATAATATAAAATTATAAATATCTTCGAATAGAATTCTGGTGCACGGCTGGAAATTCGTTTACTTATAAATCAGCACATTTTCTTATGTAAGAAGTAAAAAAAATTCGATTTTGAAGTTGTTCGCCATTGTAAATTATTTAAAATATAAAATGCAGTGAAACGATCTACTCTCTTTCAACAATGAAATCTTTGTTATAAATAAGAGGTAAAGAAGATCTGATATTATAAAATTTGCAATATCTTCAAATAGAATTCTGGTGCACGGCTGGAAATTGGTTTTCTTATAAATCAGCACATTTTCTTATGTAGGAAGTAAAAAAAATTCGATTTTGAAGTTGTTCGCCATTGTAAATTATTTAAAATATAAAATGCAGTGAAACGATCTACACTATTTCAACAATGAAATCTTTGTTATAAATAAGAGGTAAAGAAGATCTGATATTATAAAATTTGCAATATCTTCAAATAGAATTCTGGTGCACGGCTGGAAATTGGTTTTCTTATAAATCAGCACATTTTCTTATGTAGGAAGTAAAAAAAATTCGATTTTGAAGTTGTTCGCCATTGTAAATTATTTAAAATATAAAATGCAGTGAAACGATCTACTCTATTTCAACAATGAAATCTTTGTTATAAATACGAGGTAAAGTGGATGTGATATTATAAAAGTAGCAATTTTTTCGAATAGAATTCTGGTGCACGGCTGGAAATTGGTTTTCTTATAAATCAGCACATTTTCTTATGTAGGAAGTAAAAAAAAAATAGGTTTTGAAGTTGTTCGCCATTGTAAAATATTTAAGATATAAAATACTGTGAAACGATATGCATTTTTCAACAATGAAACCTTTGTTATAAATACGAGGTAATGTGAATGAGATATTATAAAATTATCAATATCTTCGAATAGAATTCTGGTGCACGGCTGTAAATTCGCTTACTTATAAATCAGCACATTTTCTATTGTATGAAATAAAAAAAATTCGATTTTGAAGTTGTTCGCCTTTGAAAAATATTTAAAATATAAAAAAAAAGTGAAAAGATCTACTCTGTTCCAACAATGAAACCTTTGTTATAAATACGATGTAAAGAAGATCTGATATTATAAAATTTGCAATATCTTCAAATAGAATTCTGGTGCACGGCTGGAAATTGGTTTTCTTATAAATCAGCACATTTTCTTATGTAGGAAGTAAAAAAAATTCGATTTTGAAGTTGTTCGCCATTTTAAATTATTTAAAATATAAAATGCAGTGAAATGATCTACTCTCTTTCAACAATGAAATCTTTGTTATAAATACGAGGTAAAGTGGATGTGATATTATAAAAGTAGCAATTTTTTTGAATAGAATTCTGGTGCACGGCTGGAAATTTGTTTTCTTATAAATCAGCACATTTTCTTATGTAGGAAGTAAAAAAAAATTCGGTTTTAAAGTTGTTCGCCATTGTAAAATATTTAAGATATAAAATACTGTGAAACGATATGCATTTTTCAACAATGAAACCTTTGTTATAAATACGAGGTAAAGTGGATGTTATAATATAAAATTATAAATATCTTCGAATAGAATTCTGGTGCACGGCTGGAAATTCGTTTACTTATAAATCAGCACATTTTCTTATGTAAGAAGTAAAAAAAATTCGATTTTGAAGTTGTTCGCCATTGTAAATTATTTAAAATATAAAATGCAGTGAAACGATCTACTCTCTTTCAACAATGAAATCTTTGTTATAAATACGAGGTAAAGTGGATGTGATATTATAAAAGTAGCAATATTTTCGAATAGAATTCTGGTGCACGGCTGGAAATTCGTTTACTTATAAATCAGCACATTTTCTATTGTATGAAGTAAAAAAAATTCGATTTTGAAGTTGTTCGCCTTTGAAAAATATTTAAAATATAAAAAAAAGTAAAAAAAAAAAACTCTGTTCCAACAATGAAACCTTTGTTATAAATGCTATGTAAAGAAGATCTGATATTATAAAATTTGCAATATCTTCAAATAGAATTCTGGTGCACGCCTGGAAATTGGTTTTCTTTTAAATCAGCACATTTTCTTACACTGTAAAAAATATTTGGAACGTTTAGTATTCTAACAGGAATGTTTCTGATACCATCGGATATCTGAGAGCTATTTTCACTTTCTGAAACCATCAGAAACCTTTCCGAATGTTTAGGTTTAGATGATTGAAACCGACCCTCTTCTATAGCAAACCAGTTTGTGCGCATTCCAAATATTTCTCTTCTCAACTATTTCAAGCAGTTTACCCTGTTAACGGCAAAGCTAAAGCAGCACGTTGGTGGGGCTGTGGAAAATATTATGTTAGTTATTCGAGCGGTCCAAAAAGAGAATTTTAAAAAAGGAATATTTGAAAAGGTAAGAATTTCTGCTATTTTAAGTACTCTAATAATATGTTTTATAATGATTCTGTTTTATATTCATTATCTCATACATGGCGTGATATTTTTCAGTTTATATCAATATTTTTAACAAATGTCTTAACCCTAACATTTAGGACTATTTACATGAGCATTTAGATACTTTGAGTTGGAAGGATAATTATTAAAATATACTCTAAAATTTAAAAATACAAATCCTTTGTCTCTCATTTTAAGTTTTTTTTAATGTTGCTTCAATAAATATGATTTATAATACCATTTAGTAGCAATTTTATCTCTTAAAGAATAATATCTACCGGCGGTACTGTGTGTTTGTTTATATATATTTTTTTAACGATGTTTCAGAACTCTAACTTTTACAATACTATATATTGAAAATTGACTTGTCTGACTTTAAAAATATCGTTTTAAAGTAAACAAACTATATTTATTTATTTTATTCTAATTCTGAAAAGAAAATTCCTAAGTGTTTTTATTAATCTCAGGGTTATGTCCAGATTTTTCTCACAGGGTCCTGTTATTGTGAAACTGTAGTATTTTTTAATATTTTTAAAAATTCCGGTCATAATTTTGTGAATTTGAAATTATCGTTATATCAAGTTCCTTTGTATCTATCCTTTACACATAAAAAAGCTAATGCACTTTGATAAGTTCAATTGTTTTGTGATAGGTCAGATTTTATTTTTAAATCATTAAATTTGTGAAAAGTTCAGTTTTTGAGGTGGTAATGTCTTGTTTTTAAGACAAAGAATTTTGTGAAGGATACTGTTTTGGAACGAAAAATTTTGTGAAGGGTTCAGTTTTAAGATGAGAATTTTTGTGAAATGTCTTGTTTTAATATGAAAAATTACCTTTTAAGGACCGAAAAAATTAACAGATAAACAGATCTCTGAAGCTGCATTGCTTTTGGAAAGCTCATACCTAAGTTTTAATCATTTTATGTTGCTGGGAGTTAGATTATTTGAAATGTATCGAAAATATATTAGTACAGCTTTAGTTTCAAAACTTTTCATTAACATGAAATAGACAAAGTTTTCTTTCTAAGTATATATGCTATTTTTTTTTAATTTCTAAAAATAAATACTTGATTTGTGAAGCTGTATGAATCCCATATTTTTTTTCATGATATGTTGTTAAAAAACAAGGTAAATATCTCCATTCCCCAATATTCACTGCGTGAATATTCTTAAATATTAGGGTTAAAACATATTTGATAAAATTTTGATACAAACTGAAAAATGTCACGCATTATACCGAATAATTTCGCCTAGAAAAAAGAATCATTATAAAAAAAAAGTTTGATTAGAATATTTAAAAGAACAGAAATTCTAATCTTTTCAAGTATTCTTTTAAAATTCAGATAATATATAATAAAAATAGATAAAAATATATTCAGAAACACTTCAGATATATTAAGAAAGGTTTTAGATAAATTCAGAAAAGTTTCCGATATATTCAGAAACTTTTCCAATATATTTTGAAAGATTTCCTATATATTCAGAAACTTTTTCGATCCGTAATGAAAGATTTCCGATATATTCAGAAAGGTTTCAGATATATTCAGGAAGGTTTCATTACGAATCGGAAAGGTTCCGTGTTTTAGCCGAAACATTTTTCTGATCGAATCAGAAACCTTTCTGTTAGTATCGTGCAGCACAGGTCTCCGTTACTTTCAGAAACGTTTCTGAAAATTTTTTACAGTGTATGTAGGAAGTAAAAAAAATTCGATTTTGAAGTTTTTCGCCATTGTAAATTATTTAAAATATAAAATGCAGTGAAAAGATCTACTCTCTTTCAACAATGAAATCTTTGTTATAAATACGAGGTAAAGTGGATGTGATATTATAAAAGTAGCAATATTTTAGAATAGAATTCTGGTGCACGGCTGGAAATTCGTTTACTTATAAATCAGCACATTTTCTTATGTAGGAAGTAAAAAAAATTCGATTTTGAAGTTGTTCGCCATTGTAAATTATTTAAAATATAAAAATAAGTGAAAAGATCTACTCTGTTCCAACAATGAAACCTTTGTTATAAATACGATGTAAAGACGATCTGATATTATAAAATTTGCAATATCTTCAAATAGAATTCTGGTGCACGCCTGGAAATTGGTTTTCTTATAAATCAGCACATTTTCTTATGTAGGAAGTAAAAAAAATTCGATTTTGAAGTTGTTCGCCATTGTAAATTATTTAAAATATAAAATGCAGTGAAACGATCTACTCTCTTTCAACAATGAAATCTTTGTTATAAATAAGAGGTAAAGAAGATCTGATATTATAAAATTTGCAATATCTTCAAATAGAATTCTGGTGCACGGCTGGAAATTGGTTTTCTTATAAATCAGCACATTTTCTTATGTAGGAAGTAAAAAAAAATCGATTTTGAAGTTGTTCGCCATTGTAAATTATTTAAAATATAAAATGCAGTGAAACGATCTACTCTCTTTCAAGAATGAAATCTTTGTTATAAATACGAGGTAAAGTGGATGTGATATTATAAAAGTAGCAATATTTTCGAATAGAATTCTGGTGCACGGCTGGAAATTGGTTTTCTTATAAATTAGCACAATTTCTTATGTAGGAAGTAAAAAAAATTCGGTTTTGAAGTTGTTCGCCATTGTAAATTATTTAAAATATAAAATACAGTGAAACGATCTACTCTCTTTCAAGAATGAAATCTTTGTTATAAATAAGAGGTAAAGGAGATGTGATATTATAAAATTATATGTATCTTCGAATAGAATTCTGGTGCATGGCTGGAAATTGGTTTTCTCATAAATCAGCACATTTTCGTATGTAGGAAGTAAAAAAAATCGATTTTGAAGTTGTTCGCCATTGTAAATTATTTAAAATATAAAATGCAGTGAAACGATCTAATCTCTTTCAACAATGTAACCTTTGTTATAAATACGATGTAAAGAAGATCTGATATTATAAAATTTGCAATATCTTCAAATAGAATTCTGGAGCATGGCTGGAAATTTGTTTTCTTATAAATCAGCATATTTTCTTATGTCGGAAGTAAAAAAAATTCAGTTTTGAAGTTGTTCGCCATTGTAAAATATTTAAAATATAAAATACAATGAAACGATATGCATTTTTTAACAATGAAAACTTTGTTATAAATAAGAGGTAAAGGAGATGTAATATTATAAAATTATCAATATCTTCGAATAGAATGCTGGTGCACGGCTGGAAATTCGTTTACTTATAAATCAGAATATTTTCTTATGTAGGAAGTAAAAAAAATCGATTTTGAAGTTGTTCGCCTTTGTAAAATATTTAAAATATAAAATACTGTGAAACGATATGCATTTTTCAACAATGAAAACTTTGTTATAAATACGAGGTAAAGTGGATGAGATATTATAAAATTATCAATATCTTCGAATAGAATTCTGGAGCACGGCTGGAAATTCGTTTACTTATAAATCAGCACAATTTTTATTGTATGAAGTAAAAAAAATTCGATTTTGAAGTTGTTCGCCTTTGAAAAATATTTAAAATATAAAAAAAAAGTGAAAAGATCTACTCTGATCCAACAATGAAACCTTTGTTATAAATACGATGTAAAGAAGATCTGATATTATGAAATTTGCAATATCTTCAAATAGAATTCTGGTACATGGCTGGAAATTGGTTTTCTTATAAATCAGCACATTTTCTTATGTAGGAAGTAAAAAAAATCGGCTTTGAAGTTGTTCGCCATTGTAAAATATTTAAAATATAAAATACTGTGAAACGATATGCATTTTTCAACAATGAAACCTTTGTTATAAATACGTGGTAAGGTGGATGTTATAATATAAAATTATAAATATCTGCTAATAGAATTCTGGTGCACGGCTGGAAATTCGTTTACTTATAAATCAGCACATTTTCTTATGTAGGAAGTAAAAAAAAATCGATTTTGAAGTTGTTCGCCATTGTAAATTATTTAAAATATAAAATGCAGTGAAACGATCTACTCTCTTTCAACAATGAAACCTTTGTTATAAATACGATGTAAAGAAGATCTGATATTATAAAATTTGCAATAACCTCAAATAGAATTCTGGTGCACGGCTGGAAATTGGTTTTCTTATAAATCAGCATATTTTCTTATGTAGGAAGTAAAAAAAATTCGGTTTTGAAGTTGTTCGCCATTGTAAAATATTTAAAATATAAAATACAGTGAAACGATATGCATTTTTCAACAATGAAAACTTTGTTATAAATAAGAGGTAAAGGAGATGTAATATTATAAAATTATCAATATCTTCGAATAGAATTCTGGTGCACGGCTGGAAATTCGTTTACTTATAAATCAGCATATTTTCTTATGTAGGAAGTAAAAAAAAATCGATTTTGAAGTTATTCGCCTTTTTGTAAAATATTTAAAATATAAAATACTGTGAAACGATATGCATTTCTCAACAATGAAAACTTTGTTATAAATACGAGGTAAAGTGGATGAGATATTATAAAATTATCAATATCTTCGAATAGAATTCTGGTGCACGGCTGTAAATTCGTTTACTTATAAATCAGTACATATTCTTATGTATGTAGTAAAAAAAATTCGATTTTGAAGTTGTTCGCCTTTGTAAAATAATTAAAATATAAAATACAGCGAAACGATCTATTCTGTTCCAACAATGAAACCTTTGTTATAAATGCGATTTAAAGAAAATCTGATATTATAAAATTTGCAATATCTTCAAATGGAATTCTGGTACACGGCTGGAATTTGGTTTTCTTATAAATCAGCACATTTTCTTATGTAGGAAGTAAAAAAAAATCGGTTTTGAAGTTGTTCGCCATTGTAAAATATTTAAAATATAAAATACAATGAAACGATATGCATTTTTTAACAATGAAAACTTTGTTATAAATAAGAGGTAAAGGAGATGTAATATTATAAAATTATCAATATCTTCGAATAGAATGCTGGTGCACGGCTGGAAATTCGTTTACTGATAAATCAGAATATTTTCTTATGTAGGAAGTAAAAAAAGTCGATTTTGAAGTTGTTCGCCTTTGTAAAATATTTAAAATATAAAATACTGTGAAACGATATGCATTTTTCAACAATGAAAACTTTGTTATAAATACGAGGTAAAGTGGATGAGATATTATAAAATTATCAATATCTTCGAATAGAATTCTTGAGCACGGCTGGAAATTCGTTTACTTATAAATCAGCACAATTTTTATTGTATGAAGTAAAAAAAATTCGATTTTGAAGTTGTTCGCCTTTGAAAAATATTTAAAATATAAAATACTGTGAAACGATATGCATTTTTCAACAATGAAACCTTTGTTATAAATACGAGGTAAAGTGGATGTTATAATATAAAATTATAAATATCTTCTAATAGAATTCTGGTGCACGGCTGGAAATTCGTTTACTTATAAATCAGCACATTTTCTTATGTAGGAAGTAAAAAAAATTCGATTTTGAAGTTGTTCGCCATTGTAAAATATTTAAAATATAAAATACTGTGAAACGATATGCATTTTTCAACAATGAAACCTTTGGTCTAAAAACGATGTAAAGAAGATCTGATATTATAAAATTTGATATATCTTCAAATAGAATTCTGGTACACGGCTGGAAATTGGTTTTCTTATAAATTAGCACATTTTCTTATGTTGGAAATAAAAAAAATTCGGTTTTGAAGTTGTCCGCCATTGTAAAATATTTAAAATATAAAATACTGTAAAACGATATGCATTTTTCAACAATGAAACCTTTGTTATAAATACGAGGTAAAGTGGATGAGATATTATAAAATTATCAATATCTTCGAATAGAATTCTGGTGCACGGCTGGAAATTCGTTTACTTATAAATCAGTACATTTTCTTATGTATGTAGTAAAAAAAATTCGATTTTGAAGTTGTTCGCCTTTGTAAAATAATTAAAATATAAAATACAGTGAAACGATCTACTCTGTTCCAACAATGAATCCTTTGTTAAAAATACGATGTAAAGAAGATCTGATATTATAAAATTTGCAATATCTTCAAATAGAATTCTGGTGCACGGCTGGAAATTGGTTTTCTTATAAATCAGCATATTTTCTTATGTTGGAAATAAAAAAAATTCGGTTTTGAAGTTGTCCGCCATTGTAAAATATTTAAAATATAAAATGCAGTGAAACGATCTACTCTCTTTCAACAATGAAACCTTTGTTATAAAAACGATGTAAAGAAGATCTGATATTATAAAATTTGCAATATCTTCAAATAGAATTCTGGTGCACGGCTGGAAATTGGTTTTCTTATAAATCAGCATATTTTCTTATGTTGGAAATAAAAAAAATTCGGTTTTGAAGTTGTCCGCCATTGTAAAATATTTAAAATATAAAATACTGTGCAACGATATGCATTTTTCAACAATGAAACCTTTGTTATAAATACGAGGTAAAGTGGATGAGATATTATAAAATTATCAATATCTTCGAATAGAATTCTGGAGCACGGCTGGAAATTCGTTTACTTATAAATCAGCACAATTTTTATTGTATGAAGTAAAAAAAATTCGATTTTGAAGTTGTTCGCCTTTGAAAAATATTTAAAATATAAAAAAAAGTGAAAAGATCTACTCTGATCCAACAATGAAACCTTTGTTATAAATACGATGTAAAGAAGATCTGATATTATAAAATTTGCAATATCTTCTAATAGAATTCTGGTACATGGCTGGAAATTGGTTTTCTTATAAATCAGCACATTTTCTTATGTACGAAGTAAAAAAAATCGGCTTTGAAGTTGTTCGCCATTGTAAAATATTTAAAATATAAAATACTGTGAAACGATATGCATTTTTCAACAATGAAACCTTTGTTCTAAAAACGATGTAAAGAAGATCTCATATTATAAAATTTGATACATCTTCAAATAGAATTCTGGTACACGGCTGGAAATTGGTTTTCTTATAAATCAGCACATTTTCTTATGTAGGAAGTAAAAAAAAATCGGTTTTGAAGTTGTTCGCCATTGTAAAATATTTAAAATATAAAATACTGTGAAACGATATGCATTTTTCAACAATGAAACCTTTGTTATAAATACGAGGTAAAGTGGATGTTATAATATAAAATTATAAATATCGTTGAATAGAATTCTGGTGCACGGCTGGAAATTGGTTTTCTTATAAATCAGCACATTTTCTTATGTAGGAAGTAAAAAAAATCGGCTTTGAAGTTGTTCGCCATTGTAAAATATTTAAAATATAAAATACTGTGAAACGATATGCATTTTTCAACAATGAAACCTTTGTTATAAATACGAGGTAAAGTGGATGTTATAATATAAAATTATAAATATCTTCTAATAGAATTCTGGTGCACGGCTGGAAATTCGTTTACTTATAAATCAGCACATTTTCTTATGTAGGAAGTAAAAAAAATTCGATTTTGAAGTTGTTCGCCATTGTAAAATATTTAAAATATAAAATACTGTGAAACGATATGCATTTTTCAACAATGAAACCTTTGGTCTAAAAACGATGTAAAGAAGATCTGATATTATAAAATTTGATATATCTTCAAATAGAATTCTGGTACACGGCTGGAAATTGGTTTTCTTATAAATTAGCACATTTTCTTATGTTGGAAATAAAAAAAATTCGGTTTTGAAGTTGTCCGCCATTGTAAAATATTTAAAATATAAAATACTGTAAAACGATATGCATTTTTCAACAATGAAACCTTTGTTATAAATACGAGGTAAAGTGGATGAGATATTATAAAATTATCAATATCTTCGAATAGAATTCTGGTGCACGGCTGGAAATTCGTTTACTTATAAATCAGTACATTTTCTTATGTATGTAGTAAAAAAAATTCGATTTTGAAGTTGTTCGCCTTTGTAAAATAATTAGAATATGAAATACAGTGAAACGATCTACTCTGTTCCAACAATGAATCCTTTGTTAAAAATACGATGTAAAGAAGATCTGATATTATAAAATTTGCAATATCTTCAAATAGAATTCTGGTGCACGGCTGGAAATTGGTTTTCTTATAAATCAGCATATTTTCTTATGTTGGAAATAAAAAAAATTCGGTTTTGAAGTTGTCCGCCATTGTAAAATATTTAAAATATAAAATGCAGTGAAACGATCTACTCTCTTTCAACAATGAAACCTTTGTTATAAAAACGATGTAAAGAAGATCTGATATTATAAAATTTGCAATATCTTCAAATAGAATTCTGGTGCACGGCTGGAAATTGGTTTTCTTATAAATCAGCATATTTTCTTATGTTGGAAATAAAAAAAATTCGGTTTTGAAGTTGTCCGCCATTGTAAAATATTTAAAATATAAAATACTGTGCAACGATATGCATTTTTCAACAATGAAACCTTTGTTATAAATACGAGGTAAAGTGGATGAGATATTATAAAATTATCAATATCTTCGAATAGAATTCTGGAGCACGGCTGGAAATTCGTTTACTTATAAATCAGCACAATTTTTATTGTATGAAGTAAAAAAAATTCGATTTTGAAGTTGTTCGCCTTTGAAAAATATTTAAAATATAAAAAAAAGTGAAAAGATCTACTCTGATCCAACAATGAAACCTTTGTTATAAATACGATGTAAAGAAGATCTGATATTATAAAATTTGCAATATCTTCTAATAGAATTCTGGTACATGGCTGGAAATTGGTTTTCTTAAAAATCAGCACATTTTCTTATGTACGAAGTAAAAAAAATCGGCTTTGAAGTTGTTCGCCATTGTAAAATATTTAAAATATAAAATACTGTGAAACGATATGCATTTTTCAACAATGAAACCTTTGTTCTAAAAACGATGTAAAGAAGATCTCATATTATAAAATTTGATACATCTTCAAATAGAATTCTGGTACACGGCTGGAAATTGATTTTCTTATAAATCAGCACATTTTCTTATGTAGGAAGTAAAAAAAAATCGGTTTTGAAGTTGTTCGCCATTGTAAAATATTTAAAATATAAAATACTGTGAAACGATATGCATTTTTCAACAATGAAACCTTTGTTATAAATACGAGGTAAAGTGGATGTTATAATATAAAATTATAAATATCGTTGAATAGAATTCTGGTGCACGGCTGGAAATTGGTTTTCTTATAAATCAGCACATTTTCTTATGTAGGAAGTAAAAAAAAAATCGGTTTTGAAGTTGTTCGCCATTGTAAAATATTTAAAATATAAAATACTGTGAAACGATATGCATTTTTCAACAATGAAACCTTTGTTATAAATACGAGGTAAAGTGGATGAGATATTATAAAATTATCAATATCTTCGAATAGAATTCTGGTACATGGCTGGAAATTGGTTTTCTTATAAATCAGCACATTTTCTTATGTAGGAAGTAAAAAAAATTCGATTTTGAAGTTGTTCGCCATTGTAAAATATTTAAAATATAAAATACTGTGAAACGATATGCATTTTTCAACAATGAAACCTTTGGTCTAAAAACGATGTAAAGAAGATCTGATATTATAAAATTTGATATATCTTCAAATAGAATTCTGGTACACGGCTGGAAATTGGTTTTCTTATAAATCAGCACATTTTCTTATGTTGGAAATAAAAAAAATTCGGTTTTGAAGTTGTCCGCCATTGTAAAATATTTAAAATATAAAATACTGTAAAACGATATGCATTTTTCAACAATGAAACCTTTGTTATAAATACGAGGTAAAGTGGATGAGATATTATAAAATTATCAATATCTTCGAATAGAATTCTGGTGCACGGCTGGAAATTCGTTTACTTATAAATCAGTACATTTTCTTATGTATGTAGTAAAAAAAATTCGATTTTGAAGTTGTTCGCCTTTGTAAAATAATTAAAATATAAAATACAGTGAAACGATCTACTCTGTTCCAACAATGAATCCTTTGTTAAAAATACGATGTAAAGAAGATCTGATATTATAAAATTATCAATATCTTCGAATAGAATTCTGTTACATGGCTGGAAATTGGTTTTCTTATAAATCAGCACATTTTCTTATGTAGGAAGTAAAAAAAATCGGCTTTGAAGTTGTTCGCCATTGTAAAATATTTAAAATATAAAATACTGTGAAACGATATGCATTTTTCAACAATGAAACCTTTGTTCTAAAAACGATGTAAAGAAGATCTGATATTATAAAATATGCAATATCTTCAAATAGAATTCTGGTACACGGCTGGAAATTGGTTTTCTTATAAATCAGCACATTTTCTTATGTAGGAAGTAAAAAAAATCGGCTTTGAAGTTGTTCGCCATTGTAAAATATTTAAAATATAAAATACTGTGAAACGATATGCATTTTTCAACAATGAAACCTTTGTTATAAATACGAGGTAAAGTGGATGTTATAATATAAAATTATAAATATCGTTGAATAGAATTCTGGTGCACGGCTGGAAATTGGTTTTCTTATAAATCAGCACATTTTCTTATGTAGGAAGTAAAAAAAAAATCGGTTTTGAAGTTGTTCGCCATTGTAAAATATTTAAAATATAAAATACTGTGAAACGATATGCATTTTTCAACAATGAAACCTTTGTTATAAATACGAGGTAAAGTGGATGAGATATTATAAAATTATCAATATCTTCGAATAGAATTCTGGTACATGGCTGGAAATTGGTTTTCTTATAAATCAGCACATTTTCTTATGTAGGAAGTAAAAAAAATCGGCTTTGAAGTTGTTCGCCATTGTAAAATATTTAAAATATAAAATACTGTGAAACGATATGCATTTTTCAACAATGAAACCTTTGTTCTAAAAACGATGTAAAGAAGATCTGATATTATAAAATTTGCAATATCTTCAAATAGAATTCTGGTACACGGCTGGAAATTGGTTTTCTTATAAATCAGCACATTTTCTTATGTAGGAAGTAAAAAAAATCGGCTTTGAAGTTGTTCGCCATTGTAAAATATTTAAAATATAAAATACTGTGAAACGATATGCATTTTTCAACAATGAAACCTTTGTTCTAAAAACGATGTAAAGAAGATCTGATATTATAAAATTTGCAATATCTTCAAATAGAATTCTGGTACACGGCTGGAAATTGGTTTTCTTATAAATTAGCACATTTTCTTATGTTGGAAATAAAAAAAATTCGGTTTTGAAGTTGTCCGCCATTGTAAAATATTTAAAATATAAAATACTGTAAAACGATATGCATTTTTCAACAATGAAAACTTTGTTATAAATACGAGGTAAAGTGGATGAGATATTATAAAATTATCAATATCTTCGAATAGAATTCTGGTGCACGGCTGGAAATTCGTTTACTTATAAATCAGTACATTTTCTTATGTATGTAGTAAAAAAAATTCGATTTTGAAGTTGTTCGCCTTTGTAAAATAATTAAAATATAAAATACAGTGAAACGATCTACTCTGTTCCAACAATGAATCCTTTGTTATAAATACGATGTAAAGAAGATCTGATATTATAAAATTTGCAATATCTTCAAATAGAATTCTGGTACACGGCTGGAAATTGGTTTTCTTATAAATCAGCACATTTTCTTATGTAGGAAGTAAAAAAAAAATCGGTTTTGAAGTTGTTCGCCATTGTAAAATATTTAAAATATAAAATACTGTGAAACGATATGCATTTTTCAACAATGAAACCTTTGTTATAAATACGATGTAAAGTGGATGTTATAATATAAAATTATAAATATCGTTGAATAGAATTCTGGTGCACGGCTGGAAATTGGTTTTCTTATAAATCAGCACATTTTCTTATGTAGGAAGTAAAAAAAAAATCGGTTTTGAAGTTGTTCGCCATTGTAAAATATTTAAAATATAAAATACTGTGAAACGATATGCATTTTTCCACAATGAAACCTTTGTTATAAATACGACGTAAAGTGGATGAGATATTATAAAATTATCAATACCTTCGAATAGAATTCTGGTGCACGGCTGGAAATTCGTTTACTTATAAATCAGCACATTTTCTTATGTAGGAAATAAAAAAAAATCGATTTTGAAGTTGTTCGCCATTGTAAATTATTTAAAATATAAAATGCAGTGAAACGATCTAATCTCTTTCAACAATGTAACCTATGTTATAAATACGATGTAAAGAAGATCTGATATTATAAAATTTGCAATATCTTCAAATAGAATTCTGGAGCATGGCTGGAAATTGGTTTTCTTATAAATCAGCATATTTTCTTATGTAGGAAGTAAAAAAAATTCGGTTTTGAAGTTGTTCGCCATTGTAAAATATTTAAAATATAAAATACTGTGAAACGATATGCATTTTTCAACAATGAAAACTTTGTTATAAATACGAGGTAAAGTGGATGAGATATTATAAAATTATCAATATCTTCGAATAGAATTATGGAGCACGGCTGGAAATTCGTTTACTTATAAATCAGCACAATTTTTATTGTATGAAGTAAAAAAAAATCGATTTTGAAGTTGTTCGCCTTTGAAAAATATTTAAAATAAAAAAAAAGTGAAAAGATCTACTCTGATCCAACAATGAAACCTTTGTTATAAATACGATGTAAAGAAGATCTGATATTATAAAATTTGCAATATCTTCAAATAGAATTCTGGTACATGGCTGGAAATTGGTTTTCTTATAAATCAGCACATTTTCTTATGTAGGAAGTAAAAAAAATCGGCTTTGAAGTTGTTCGCCATTGTAAAATATTTAAAATATAAAATACTGTGAAACGATATGCATTTTTCAACAATGAAACCTTTGTTCTAAAAACGATGTAAAGAAGATCTGATATTATAAAATTTGCAATATCTTCAAATAGAATTCTGGTACATGGCTGGAAATTGGTTTTCTTATAAATCAGCACATTTTCTTATGTTGGAAATAAAAAAAATTCGGTTTTGAAGTTGTCCGCCATTGTAAAATATTTAAAATATAAAATACTGTGAAACGATATGCATTTTTCAACAATGAAAACTTTGTTATAAATACGAGGTAAAGTGGATGAGATATTATAAAATTATCAATATCTTCGAATAGAATTCTGGTGCACGGCTGGAAATTCGTTTACTTATAAATCAGTACATTTTCTTATGTATGTAGTAAAAAAAATTCGATTTTGAAGTTGTTCGCCTTTGTAAAATAATTAAAATATAAAATACAGTGAAACGATCTACTCTGTTCCAACAATGAATCCTTTGTTATAAATACGATGTAAAGAAGATCTGATATTATAAAATTTGCAATATCTTCAAATAGAATTCTGGTACACGGCTGGAAATTGGTTTTCTTATAAATCAGCACATTTTCTTATGTAGGAAGTAAAAAAAAAAATCGGTTTTGAAGTTGTTCGCCATTGTAAAATATTTAAAATATAAAATACTGTGAAACGATATGCATTTTTCAACAATGAAACCTTTGTTATAAATACGAGGTAAAGTGGATGAGATATTATAAAAGTAGCAATATTTTAGAATAGAATTCTGGTGCACGGCTGGAAATTCGTTTACTTATAAATCAGCACATTTTCTTATGTAGGAAGTAAAAAAAATTCGATTTTGAAGTTGTTCGCCATTGTAAATTATTTAAAATATAAAAATAAGTGAAAAGATCTACTCTGTTCCAACAATGAAACCTTTGTTATAAATACGATGTAAAGAAGATCTGATATTATAAAATTTGCAATATCTTCAAATAGAATTCTGGTGCACGCCTGGAAATTGGTTTTCTTATAAATCAGCACATTTTCTTATGTAGGAAGTAAAAAAAATTCGATTTTGAAGTTGTTCGCCATTGTAAATTATTTAAAATATAAAATGCAGTGAAACGATCTACTCTCTTTCAACAATGAAATCTTTGTTATAAATAAGAGGTAAAGAAGATCTGATATTATAAAATTTGCAATATCTTCAAATAGAATTCTGGTGCACGGCTGGAAATTGGTTTTCTTATAAATCAGCACATTTTCTTATGTAGGAAGTAAAAAAAAATCGATTTTGAAGTTGTTCGCCATTGTAAATTATTTAAAATATAAAATGCAGTGAAACGATCTACTCTCTTTCAAGAATGGAATCTTTGTTATAAATACGAGGTAAAGTGGATGTGATATTATAAAAGTAGCAATATTTTCGAATAGAATTCTGGTGCACGGCTGGAAATTGGTTTTCTTATAAATTAGCACAATTTCTTACGTAGGAAGTAAAAAAAATTCGGTTTTGAAGTTGTTCGCCATTGTAAATTATTTAAAATATAAAATACAGTGAAACGATCTACTCTCTTTCAAGAATGAAATCTTTGTTATAAATAAGAGGTAAAGGAGATGTGATATTATAAAATTATATGTATCTTCGAATAGAATTCTGGTGCATGGCTGGAAATTGGTTTTCTCATAAATCAGCACATTTTCGTATGTAGGAAGTAAAAAAAATCGATTTTGAAGTTGTTCGCCATTGTAAATTATTTAAAATATAAAATGCAGTGAAACGATCTAATCTCTTTCAACAATGTAACCTTTGTTATAAATACGATGTAAAGAAGATCTGATATTATAAAATTTGCAATATCTTCAAATAGAATTCTGGAGCATGGTTGGAAATTTGTTTTCTTATAAATCAGCATATTTTCTTATGTCGGAAGTAAAAAAAATTCAGTTTTGAAGTTGTTCGCCATTGTAAAATATTTAAAATATAAAATACAATGAAACGATATGCATTTTTTAACAATGAAAACTTTGTTATAAATAAGAGGTAAAGGAGATGTAATATTATAAAATTATCAATATCTTCGAATAGAATGCTGGTGCACGGCTGGAAATTCGTTTACTTATAAATCAGAATATTTTCTTATGTAGGAAGTAAAAAAAATCGATTTTGAAGTTGTTCGCCTTTGTAAAATATTTAAAATATAAAATACTGTGAAACGATATGCATTTTTCAACAATGAAAACTTTGTTATAAATACGAGGTAAAGTGGATGAGATATTATAAAATTATCAATATCTTCGAATAGAATTCTGGAGCACGGCTGGAAATTCGTTTACTTATAAATCAGCACAATTTTTATTGTATGAAGTAAAAAAAATTCGATTTTGAAGTTGTTCGCCTTTGAAAAATATTTAAAATATAAAAAAAAAGTGAAAAGATCTACTCTGATCCAACAATGAAACCTTTGTTATAAATACGATGTAAAGAAGATCTGATATTATAAAATTTGCAATATCTTCAAATAGAATTCTGGTACATGGCTGGAAATTGGTTTTCTTATAAATCAGCACATTTTCTTATGTAGGAAGTAAAAAAAATCGGCTTTGAAGTTGTTCGCCATTGTAAAATATTTAAAATATAAAATACTGTGAAACGATATGCATTTTTCAACAATGAAACCTTTGTTATAAATACGAGGTAAGGTGGATGTTATAATATAAAATTATAAATATCTTCTAATAGAATTCTGGTGCACGGCTGGAAATTCGTTTACTTATAAATCAGCACATTTTCTTATGTAGGAAGTAAAAAAAAATCGATTTTGAAGTTGTTCGCCATTGTAAATTATTTAAAATATAAAATGCAGTGAAACGATCTACTCTCTTTCAACAATGAAACCTTTGTTATAAATACGATGTAAAGAAGATCTGATATTATAAAATTTGCAATATCTTCAAATAGAATTCTGGAGCATGGCTGGAATTTGGTTTTCTTATAAATCAGCATATTTTCTTATGTAGGAAGTAAAAAAAATTCGGTTTTGAAGTTGTTCGCCATTGTAAAATATTTAAAATATAAAATACAATGAAACGATATGCATTTTTTAACAATGAAAACTTTGTTATAAATAAGAGGTAAAGGAGATGTAATATTATAAAATTATCAATATCTTCGAATAGAATGCTGGTGCACGGCTGGAAATTCGTTTACTGATAAATCAGAATATTTTCTTATGTAGGAAGTAAAAAAAGTCGATTTTGAAGTTGTTCGCCTTTGTAAAATATTTAAAATATAAAATACTGTGAAACGATATGCATTTTTCAACAATGAAAACTTTGTTATAAATACGAGGTAAAGTGGATGAGATATTATAAAATTATCAATATCTTCGAATAGAATTCTGGTGCACGGCTGGAAATTCGTTTACTTATAAATCAGTACATTTTCTTATGTATGTAGTAAAAAAAATTCGATTTTGAAGTTGTTCGCCTTTGAAAAATATTTAAAATATAAAAAAAAAAGTGAAAAGATCTACTCTGATCCAACAATGAATCCTTTGTTATAAATACGATGTAAAGAAGATCTGATATTATAAAATTTGCAATATCTTCAAATAGAATTCTGGTACACGGCTGGAAATTTGTTTTCTTATAAATCAGCACATTTTCTTATGTAGGAAGTAAAAAAAAATCGGTTTTGAAGTTGTTCGCCATTGTAAAATATTTAAAATATAAAATACTGTGAAACGATATGCATTTTTCAACAATGAAACCTTTGTTATAAATACGAGGTAAAGTGGATGTTATAATATAAAATTATAAATATCGTTGAATAGAATTCTGGTGCACGGCTGGAAATTGGTTTTCTTATAAATCAGCACATTTTCTTATGTAGGAAGTAAAAAAAAAATCGGTTTTGAAGTTGTTCGACATTGTAAAATATTTAAAATATAAAATACTGTGAAACGATATGCATTTTTCAACAATGAAACCTTTGTTATAAATACGAGGTAAAGTGGATGAGATATTATAAAATTATCAATATCTTCGAATAGAATTCTGGTACATGGCTGGAAATTGGTTTTCTTATAAATCAGCACATTTTCTTATGTAGGAAATAAAAAAAATCGGCTTTGAAGTTGTTCGCCATTGTAAAATATTTAAAATATAAAATACTGTGAAACGATATGCATTTTTCAACAATGAAACCTTTGTTCTAAAAACGATGTAAAGAAGATCTGATATTATAAAATTTGCAATATCTTCAAATAGAATTCTGGTACACGGCTGGAAATTGGTTTTCTTATAAATCAGCACATTTTCTTATGTAGGAAGTAAAAAAAATCGGCTTTGAAGTTGTTCGCCATTGTAAAATATTTAAAATATAAAATACTGTGAAACGATATGCATTTTTCAACAATGAAACCTTTGTTATAAATACGAGGTAAAGTGGATGTTATAATATAAAATTATAAATATCGTTGAATAGAATTCTGGTGCACGGCTGGAAATTGGTTTTCTTATAAATCAGCACATTTTCTTATGTAGGAAGTAAAAAAAATCGGCTTTGAAGTTGTTCGCCATTGTAAAATATTTAAAATATAAAATACTGTGAAACGATATGCATTTTTCAACAATGAAACCTTTGTTATAAATACGAGGTAAAGTGGATGTTATAATATAAAATTATAAATATCTTCTAATAGAATTCTGGTGCACGGCTGGAAATTCGTTTACTTATAAATCAGCACATTTTCTTATGTAGGAAGTAAAAAAAATTCGATTTTGAAGTTGTTCGCCATTGTAAAATATTTAAAATATAAAATACTGTGAAACGATATGCATTTTTCAACAATGAAACCGTTGTTCTACACTCTAAGAAATTTCACTGCTAAATTACGGTCAGTGACTGGCAAAATGTGTGCCAGTCACTGACCGTAAAAATAATGTTATGACCGTAAAGCTGTCATGACCATAAAAATACAAGTTTACCCGTAAACTTTTGCCCGTAAAATTTAAAGTCACTGACCGTAAATTAACAAGTTTACCCGTAAACTTTAAATTCACTGACCGTAAATTAACAAGTTTACCCGTAAACTTTTGCCCGTAAAATTTAAAGTCACTGACCGTAAATTAACTTTATGCTCGTAAAAATTAGCTTCATTTTTTAAAGGCCAGTGACCGTAAATTAATATTATGCCCGTAAAAGATAGCTTCATTTTTTTATGTCCAGTGACCGTAAATTAACATTATGCTCGTAAAATATATCTTCATTTTTTAATGTTCAGTGACCGTAAATTAACATTATGGTCGTAAAATATATCTTCATTTTTTAATGTTCAGTGACCGTAAATTAACATTATGCTCGTAAAAGTTGTCTTCATTTTTTTATGTCCACTGACCATAAATTAATATGGTCCTTATTAATTTAAGATTACTGCCCGTAAAATTAGCAAGTCATTGGACTTACATAGCCGGGCTTCACCTGGGCAATTCAGAGACCCCAAGTGGGTAGTTTGGGGACTCTGCTGCCTTTGACAGGGTATAAACTGGGCTCTGCTCAGCTTACTTCTTCAAGCAGTTATATACTCTGATCGGATAAATATATGACTGGTTTGAGTAGATTAGCAATGACGTTAAATTTGTTACTTATCGCTTTGAAAAAGTTACAGGTTGCAGTAATCTGTAGTTTTTAATCTGCATATTTAAAGCTTCTAGAAATTATTTCTGCAATCAATATATATATATGTGTGTGTGTGTGTGACAATTCATGTTTATTTCAAAATTTCCAAAAGCAGATATTTTCAAAAAATATTTGAATATGTGACAATTCATGTTTATTTTAAAATTTCCAAAAGCAGATATTTAAAAAAATATTTGAATTGTAACCTGTAAAAATGATTGATAAACTTTCTAGAAGCTTTAAATATGCAAATTCAAAATTTCAACTCATTATATTCATTAATTTTTGTTTTATGTTGAAAAAAAACTAACCACATTGCAATCAATTTTCCCATGATAAATAACAAATTCAATATGAGAGATGTTTTATTATAACCATATAAACATTATGCATATTTAAGCAAAAAATATATCCCAACAATTAGAAAGAATCAATTATGGAGTTCTTTTAGCCAAATAAGAAAGACAATCAGATAAGGCTTAACATGTACTTCACAACTATTTTATAAATTTTGGTTTTAAAACGAATTTCTTAGAAACAAAATAGTGTTAAATTTCTGAATTTTAAAGTGTTAATACTTATTTTCTATTATGTTATTTAACTAACTTATATATAGAACAACTTTTATTAAGATCTCAATCGTATTTACAATTTGGACAAGATTGATGTAATTTAAAACTATTTCACAACAGGAGACAAATTGTAGTGCCTGTACTTTTTTAATTAACCTCTCTCCCAAATCAGGTGAATGTGGGACAAATCCTTTCCATGGTGATAAGACTTTTCAAGTTTAACTTCTTGTTCTTAGGATTTTTTGTCTTTGCAGTGAAACAAAGCTCAAATTGTACATCCATTGCAAAGAATAAAGCATGCAGCATCTATTGTGCTCTGCAAGACATAATTGCAAAAACTTCCCTTTTTGGTTATTAACCCCTTTGCAACGAGCACACTTTACAGAACTTTTAATCTTTTGCCATTGATTTCTGTAAACAGAAATTTTCTACAAATTGAATCGCAGAAATGCTATGATTGAATAAGCCAAAGTTTACAATAAAAGATAACTGTTGAGAGCAATCGAGTATTCTGAGATCTTTAGCAGCATGTATACTAGTCGCTCGTCCCCAAGGAATTAAGAGTTCACACACTAACGAAGTTTGTGCCTAGGTATTTTAAATTTATCAACGATATAATGAGCATAAATTACTGGAGCACAATCCACTGAGCAGTCTACTTTTTTTCAGTAGACTGTGCTCCTTAATGTTATAAATACCTAGATACGAACCATCCTTTATGTTGCAAACTAATTGGTTAATTTAACCATTTAAAAAAATTATTGAATTTAAACAATTCACTGTAAATTAATTCATTCAACATTTTCACTTTTGTGTAATAATCAGACAGAAATAGAGATGTTTCAGAATATAATTATTAAAAATGAAAATTAATATTTAGGAAATACAATAAAATCTTCTAACATGGAACTATCAGAAAAACTGACAAATTAAAATCTGGACAAAATTTCTGAAAAATGATGAGTATTTTTCATTTAAAATAAATTCTTTCAGAAAAAAAGTAATATTTCTATATATATGAACAGTAAAGACAAATAATTGAAAGTGACAAAAAATTTATTTACAATATTACAAATATGATAAATGATGTACAAATATTTACAATAACAATTACATTCAAATACTCCACTTAGAAGATACTCAACTTCATTAATGAGTTTTAAAACTTTCGGATGAACATCAACCCTCTTTCCAAATCTCTTTTCCATTTTTATTCCTTTAGAATGCGGATTTATCCCAAACAATACTCTATAAAAATACAAAGAAATACAATGAGAATAAACAAAGGTTTGAATAACTTATAACAGAATTAAAGACAAACAAATTAAATGCATAGTGTTACACACAAACAGGGCTCTTGAATTACATGACCTGCCAGAGATGCGACGACCTATTGTGCAAGGTGTGTGGGTGCACACAGGTGCCAATCATTACATGCGAGAAAAAATATTTTAAAATTCATATTTAATTTTTTACAATTAGTTATTCTAGAAATTTCTATTTTATAGCTTTACCTCAAAGAAATTTATAATAACTTAATAATTAATCTTTATTAATTTCTTAATTTTTATTCTTTAAAATGAATGTGATAAATTAATTTAATTTCAGAACAAAAATTTAACTTCAAACATTACAAAAAACTTGAGCATTTTATCCAATTTTAGATTCCACAGGGAACACTATTTTGGATTTGCTATTTTTAACTGTTTTATGGAAAATAAACAAAAAGTAATTTAGACATACTCTATTTCCCACAATTTAATTGCTTCGAAATGTTTTGTGCCATAAAATTTTCATTATTAAGATAGTTTGCAGCTACATATAGCACACTAGACTTTACTACTTTACAATTTGATTTATTAAAGACAATACATAATTAGAATTTATAGCCATTAATAAAAAAAATCATGCTCAATTTTATCAACAAATCAAAGTAGTAATAATAAACATTTGTTTTAGGCCATTATTTTTATGTTTTTTGTCCTTCTGTCAGAGAATACCCCGAAAATTAGTTTAAAAAAGTGCTGCTGTAGGGTAGGAACATTCTTACAAACCAGTTCAAAATATCACTTTTGGCATTACTCAAGAGACTGCCTTATAAATGATTGAGCAATTAAAAATATAACATTTGAAAAATACAGACTTTCACGAACTATTTTATTAAATCAATACAAATGTAGACTTAAAGAACAAATAAATATTATATGATAAAATAAAACCCAATTTAAACTACAGGCAAAGAATTGTAAATATCTCTTAACATTGCAGTAAATATTTCACTTTTTGAATGAAGATTTTTTTTTTTTTTTTTTTTTTTTTTTTTTTTTTTTTTTTTATGTATTGAAAGTCCTGAAACAATTTTATTGCAGCTTCCTCATCAACTGGTTATTGCCAAATGGTAAAATCTCTATCAGCGTCAGCAATAAATACAAGTTACAACTTAATATTAAATATTTTCTATTTGCAAAATAGCAAATTAAGATGTTTTACAAGGTTACGATTAAGTAGTAATAATAACTTAAAAGATTCACGTTCAAGAAATAGCAAATCATAATGTTTGGCATGATTTGCAATAAAATTCCTTTGCACGTTGAGGGTTCAAATAAATGGTACATTAGCATACATTTTGACACGGTGTTAGTATAAAGGAAAAGTAATATTCATTTTATTCAGGTACGCAATGATTGGGAAGCTTTAGACAGGTGTGTGTGATCTTGGCTGAAAAACTAGTGTAATTTTCAATTTATCATTTTTATCGGTCTAATTAAATTTACTTAAGGTTATCTATTAGAAAAATGCATTTATTTTTAGTGCATCTTACAAAGTAGCAACTTATATGGTAAATTCTTATAGAAAAACAGTTTCTTCAATTTCTTCTGGCTGTTTTTTTCCCACTTTGGAAGAAACTTGCCAACCCTGAATTCAAGTTATGTATATCAATAATTGATATCAAGTAAAGTATTAATGTTGCATGCAACTTTTTAACCCTGTAAAATTTTTATTTAAAAATTTGTTGGATAAAATTGTGCTCACAGGAGTTGCACATTATTTTCTCTTACTTAAAACAGGGTGTCTATTCCAGATCAGCAATGAATTTTCCCAAATTTTCCATACCAATAAAAGAAAAATTCCAGGTATCGAGATTTTGTGAAATTACATACAAAAAATCTTAAAAGTTGTCCATTTGAAAGTGAAACTTTCACAACTGATTCCTCAAATTACTGATTTGTTACATAATTTTTTGCAAAATTTACAAATTTTTGAACATTTTACATGCTAAACATTTTGCAGATACACACTTTTAGCATCAGGTTCTATCCTTTTTGTCAAATCAGGATGGAATTCTTTATCACATCAGTCACAGATAAATACAGATTACTTTGACATATTTTAATACAAAATAATCAATATTCAATAAATTAAGCTAACAAAATTTCAGTTCCCAAACAAAAATAAGTAAGAAGAGTGAAACACCTAATCAATCCTACAACATTCAGTAGAAAGTTTCAGTGAAACTGGAACTGAAAATCTCAGACATATAAAGTACTAAAAGGAGATACACCAAATGGTTTGCAAGAGAGATTGAAATACTCTTAATAGTACTTATGGAGAGCAAAGTTCAATTTTAATGGCGTTGCAATTTTAAATCCGAAAGAACATTTTTCTTTTTTTTTTTTTAGTTCAAAATTTTCTGACTTTTTTTTAGAATTTTCAAGACTTTTTCTAAGAATTTTCAAATTTCCCTGACTTTTTCTCAGAAATGGTAAATTTCCCTGACTTTTCCTCAGAAATGGTAAATTTCCCTGACTTTTCCTCAGAAATGGTAAATTTCCCTGACTTCTCCTCAGAAATGGTAAATTTCCCTGACTTTTCCTCAGAAATGGTAAATTTCCCTGACTTTTCCTCAGAAATGGTAAATTTCCCTGACTTTTCCACAGAAATGGTAAATTTCCATGACTTTTCCAGGAGGTAGACACCCTGTTAAAATATTTTAAATGTCCTAGTAAACAATGATATTGACCAATATTAGAAGGCCATGAATTAATACATATCAGTAGTGTTTTCCCCAAAAATAAAGGCAGGGTGCTCCTTCAAAAAAGGGGCACTTCAGCATAGAAAGGAATGTTTTTTCTCGACAGATACATATACAAATTTCTGAATTTTTTTCTTGCAACTAATTGACGAATTCATAAGTTTTTCCCATGACAGACTGAAGAAGTTTGAGATTTTTTTCGTAGACTGACGAACGTCGAGATTTCTTCCCAGGCTGACGAACGTCGAGATTTCTTCGCAGGCTGACGAACGTCGAGATTTCTTCGCAGGCTGACGAACGTCGAGATTTCTTCGCAGGCTGACGAACGTCGAGATTTCTTCGCAGGCTGACGAACGTCGAGATTTCTTCGCAGGCTGACGAACGTCGAGATTTCTTCGCAGGCTGACGAACGTCGAGATTTCTTCGCAGGCTGACGAACGTCGAGATTTCTTCGCAGGCTGACGAACGTCGAGATTTCTTCGCAGGCTGACGAACGTCGAGATTTCTTCGCAGGCTGACGAACGTCGAGATTTCTTCGCAGGCTGACGAACGTCGAGATTTCTTCGCAGGCTGACGAACGTCGAGATTTCTTCGCAGGCTGACGAACGTCGAGATTTCTTCGCAGGCTGACGAACGTCGAGATTTCTTCGCAGGCTGACGAACGTCGAGATTTCTTCGCAGGCTGACGAACGTCGAGATTTCTTCGCAGGCTGACGAACGTCGAGATTTCTTCGCAGGCTGACGAACGTCGAGATTTCTTCCTTCGCAGGCAGACGAACGTCGAGATTTCTTCCTTCGCAGGCAGACGAACGTCGAGATTTCTTCCTTCGCAGGCAGACGAACGTCGAGATTTCTTCCTTCGCAGGCAGACGAACGTCGAGATTTCTTCCTTCGCAGGCAGACGAACGTCGAGATTTCCTTCGCAGGCAGACGAACATCGAGATTTCTTCCTTCGCAGGCAGACGAACGTCGAGATTTCTTCCTTCGCAGGCAGACGAACGTCGAGATTTCTTCCTTCGCAGGCAGACGAACGTCGAGATTTCTTCCTTCGCAGGCTGACGAATGTCCAGATTTCTTCGCAGGCTGACGAACGTCCAGATTTCTTCCTTCGCAGGCTGACGAACGTCGAGATTTCTTCCTTCGCAGGCTGACGAACGTCGAGATTTCTTCCTTCGCAGGCTGACGAATGTCCAGATTTCTTCCTTCGCAGGCTGACGAATGTCCAGATTTCTTTGCAGGCTGACGAATGACCAGATTTTTTCGCAGGCTGACGAATGACCAGATTTTTTTCCCAGACTGACGAATGTCGCGATTTTTTTCCCAGACTGACGAATGTCGCGATTTTTTTTCCCAGACTAGACTAATGTCGCGATTTTTTTTCCCAGACTAGACTAATTTTGCAATTTTTTTCCGCAGAGTGATGAATTTTGTAATTTTTTTCCTCAGACTGACGATTTTTGTATTTTTTTTTTGTAAATTCTTATTGCACAGCTAAGAGGCTGATCGAAACTTTTAAGCAAGATTATCGACAAACAAGGACTTGTTAAGGTAATGAAACAAAATGGCTAGGCCAATTCGCTCTCAAGCTAAAGGATGTAACTACACATCTGTGACTTTTGTTCTGTCAGATGCATAAGAGGTGTGCACAAATACTTATTCTCTGGATCAGCTTAGTAGATTACATGTAAAATGTTTTTAAGAAGCTATAAATAATACCATCACTTCAAAATAAATTCTAATGACACTAAATACATAAAACATTTGTTTAAGACTGTACATATTTCATGGAATTATGACAGGAAAGTACAAACAGAATTTATAAAATAAATTGTTAAACATGCAGTCATTACAAGTTTAGAAGATGGAATTGTTATTCATTGCAAAATAGTAAAGAAGCAACTTACCAATAAATGCAATGAATTGTATAACTAACACCTCTTCAGATATATCTATCAGGCTTTTTGTTATCCTGCAAAATGAAGAGATAAATGAACAAACATAATAACTTCAAGCATAAAAAAAGAAAAGAGAAAGAAAAAAAAGGAAAAAGGGGGGGGGGGGAGGAAGTTGGCAGCTGTGAATTTTTTGTGCAGTGTGGACATTTTTTGAAAGTTTCATGTTTTTCAACTTTGTGTGCTTGTAGAATATATTAATTTTCACTTAAATACAAACGTTTATATATCAAACTGAAGGTAATTTAATGTAGAATTTATTAATGAAAACAGTATTACAATATCTGTATTACAAAAAAGTTATGCAACTAATAGTAAGATCTATCTTAGATTTGCATTTTTTTAAAATGATACTTACACAATCAATACTAGTAGGATAACCCTTATTTTTTAAGACAGCTTCACAGCGTCTTTTGATCGAGTGAACGAGAGTTTGGAGTTCATCTTTCGTAATCACATTGTGCCAAGAATCAATTATAGCTTCAATAAGTTGTCTTTTATTGGATGGACGTTTTTTTCGTACAAGAATTTTCAAACGTCGCCACAAATTTTCAATTGGATTGAGATCAGGGCTGTTTCCTGGCCATGGTAATATATCTATGCCTTTATTTTGAAACCATGCTTTGCATACTTTTGCTGTGTGGCATGGAGCTGAATCCTGCTGAAAAATAAATGGTGCGTTGTTGGGGAAGAGATCCCTGAAGGAAGGTATCAATTTTGGTTCCAGGACAGTTTCGATGTATTTTTTGGCATCCAGGATGCCATCAATCACTTGAATTTGGCCCACACCATCTGCAGACATACATGCCCAAATCATGACATTTGTTGGGTTTTTTGTAGTTGCTTCAATGCCATCAGGATGAAGTGCTTCTCCTACTCTACGTCTCACGTATTTTCTACCATCACTACCAAAGAGCGATATTTTACTCTCATCGCTCCAGATTACTTGCTTCCATTGATTTTCTGACCATTTAATGTGTTCTTTTGCCCACTTAACTCGTTTTTCACGTTGCTTTTGATTTAAATATGGTTTTTGCCTTGGAATTCTAGCTTGCAGTCCAAATCCTGATAACCTTCTTATTGTTCTTGAACTTACTGCAATACCCACTGCATTCATTTCACATCTAATGGCATCTATAGATAACGATGCTATAGATTCTATAGATAATGATAATAACATATAAAAATTGCAAGGTAATCCGAGCATATTTACGGGAGTTAGAGCAAGGGCAGACGGCCAGACAAACCGAAGTCATAAACACTTTTCAACTAGGTTGAAAAGTGTTCAAAAGGACTTTAAATATTCAAAAACAGCAATACTCTATTTAATTGTACTAGTATGCATCATTGCGCAAAATATTTCCACAACAATAACTCTTTTACCATCCAAATAACCTATAGTTGCAGACATTTGATTGGTCTCAGAACAGTGTTTGTGATTGGCTAGTACGCTTTTATTACAAAACACGTCCTTATTCAAAACGATTTGTGTTTGTTCTACTAAAATGATCATAACTTTTTTTTGTAATACAGATATTGTAATACTGTTTTTATTATTAAATTCTACATTAAGTTACCTTCAATTTGATATATAAACGTTTGTATTTAAGTGAAAATTAATATATTCTACAAGCACACAAAGTTGAAAAACATGAAACTTTCAAAAAATGTACAAACTTTTGGCCACCACTGTAGATATACATCCTATACGACTTATGCACATGTTATATGTATACATCATGTATGTGTTATATATGACTAATATCTCGGCCATATACACATTAGAGATGAGTACAGGCACTCTTTCTGGAGCCCGGGCTTGCCCGAGCCCGCAGCATTTTTTATCATCAGAGCCCGATACCGAAAAAAATTGCATAATATTTAAAAATTGTTTCAAAAGTAATATCCCATTTTTAAAAAACTTTATACATGAAAATAACTGTAACTCACCAGCACATAATTATTTTTTTGGAAATTTACATTTAATCTTATCAAAAGAGAAGTTTTCTAGCAAATAAAAATATACTTCCTTAAAAGGATTTTCATATTTTTCTCTCCCAACAAGCAAATATGATGGATACATTAACGAAGCAAGTTTTATAAATAAGGGCATGGAATTTAAAGAAATTACTACTTCTATGCAGAAGAATCGAACAAGGTTTTTCTACTTCTCATAAAAGGTATTAAATCGTAAGCTCGTAAATTATAATTGATCCCTTAATTAAAACAATATTTAGTGATCTTGAAAATCAGCATAAATTAAAAATTTTACACCGTTATCTGAAAGATCCTATGCTTTTATAGAAAAAGTGGAAACACTGTTCGATTGTTTTCTATCGGAATAACAATACATGACAATTATTTATTTACGAATGGAAGTGACTTCGAAAATATGCAGAGTGAAGCTTTAGCACGGACAGAGTTCACTATGAAAAATAGATTCATTAACGTTATTTTCATATGAAGAACGATTATGACTTGTAACACAGTATTAGACTAAAAATTTGCAAACCTTAAGCTAATGCTGATTGGCTAAAAATAAAAGAAAATATTCATTTCGCGTTAGATCTCTGAAAAAATAAAATAAAATAAACATTCCAATTAAAAAATATCCCGTCACAAACGAAAATCCAGCAACAAATCATTCGTGCCTCTTCTTACTGGTGCTGTTACCCAGTCTTTGCATCGCGTCAATGCCACACATTAATCTGCAAATATCAACAATTTTTTTTTAAGGTAGCATTCTAATATACTAGAAACATTACTTCTATTCATTTTGATCAAAATAGCATTAAAATGATTTGAAAAAGATTATGTAATTTCTTAGAAGAAAAAGAAAGTTATTTTTACTTTTTTTTTATATAAGAATAAATAAAATTGTCAGTTTCGGAAAGAATGAGCACGAGCCCGAAGACTGGTATAAAAATCGAGCCCGAGTCCGGCCCGGGCTGAGCCTGTCTCATCTCTAATGTACATCACAAAAGTAATGATTTAACGTAATAATATATCATTATGTCATACATGCTGTATAATTTGGCGATAAATCTTGGTCGCTTGGTGATTCATCCTCAGAGGCTGCTATTATACGAAAGTACCCAATTTTTTTAATCAAAAGAAAATAAGGTACTTTTAAAAAATATGAAACATTTTGCATTATTCAAAGAATTATGACAGCAAGCAATAACCATTTTTGATAGACATATTTCAGGTATTAAAATGACAACATTATACAGAGTTTCCCCCAGACAGTTTCAGAAGGGTGCTGCACCCTGCCTGCCCTTTAGTTTACAAAATAGCACCCTTCTTGCCCTTCATTAAAAGACTTAGCACCCTTCTTGTCCCTCAGTAAAAAAAAAAAGTGCCCTTTCTCCTTTTTGCATTAAAAAAATTGTTTTCATGGTATAAAAACCGACTCAATGTTGTCTTAAAAAAAAGTGCTCTGACTTTTAAATTTCAAAAGTGGCTTTAAAAACCAAAAGAATACCTTTAACAATTAAAAAAAGTGCCAATAAGAATCTGAAAATTGCTCTCAAGAATCCAAAAAGTGGCCTTAAGAATAAAAAAAAAGTGCATTTTTTTCACTAGCTGCACCCTGCCCTTTTTTAAGCTTGGGGGGAAACTTTGCATTAAAAATCACGATAAAAATACGTTTGGCATGTGTATAGCACAGGTTGAGACAAAGCTGACTAGGATGATATAATAGTACTAAATGAACTCGACATATTCCATATTTTATTTTTCTTGTGCTGCATAACTTAGGATAAGCCCCTAAAAGTAAACCAGAAGTGGTATTTTGCCTAGACACCACTTCACTTCCAGCAGACATGGATTGTTAGATACCCTTATTTCTGCTTTTACATAAAATATAGTTTTTCTTGTGCCTGATAACATAAGTTTTTATGCGGTCACCTCCTGGATTATTCCTACTAAACTGACAATCCTCTTTTCAAGAATAAATGCAAAATGTGTTAATTTGCATAAAAGGACAAAACAAAATAAAAATATATACATTTTTTTTTCTTTGAACAAATGAAGTGAAAATATTTTTACCAAAGAGAAAGTCCTTAAACTTCTCAGAAAAAAGTCAAAATATATATATATATGACTTACCTCAGATTTTCATAAGAAGCTCAAAGTTTTCATTAAACAGCATACTGATGCAACACTTGATCAATTTTTTTCCGAAACAGTAGCAGTAGTTCTCGGCTCTTGCTATTAGCTGGCATAGTAGGCTCCCATGACCCAACACTTTGTAGAAAAGTTGATACTCCACTGGTTAACATTTCTGAAATTACCACCAGAATTCTATAAATTTTCAATCTTGTATGTCAGTAATCTAAACAGAGAGGGGAGGAGGGAAAGGCAGGGGATGAATTCTTTACGATATTGTAAACATTTACACAATTAACAATGTGTTTTGTGATTTTAAACAAGGCTTAATTCTTTAAAAAAAAAAAAAAAAGTACACCAAAGCCCTAATATTCTGCAGTACTAACAACCGTTGCCCCCCCCCCCCAACAATCTGCAAATTTATATTTTACACATTTGCAAAATTTGTCTTCAGCAAAATAAAAATGTTAAATATATCAACCTGCATATAATTAGCTGTCAACTATTCCACTTTAGTTTTCACTCCTTCCGAATAGAAATCTTTGCCTAATTTTAATGTTAATTTATTGCAGAATTCTGCGATTAAGTGAAGTAAGGATTATGATTTCGAAATTGTGTTAACACAAAAAAAAAGAATAGTTTGTAGCTATGCAAATATATATATATATTTTTAAATGAACAAGCAGGTGTCGATCCAGGCAAAATTTGGGGCCTATTTAGGGCTTCTTCACAAAAATCAATTTAATAAAAATGGGCCTTCATAAAAATCAATTTGACAAAATGGGTCCCTTCACAAAAATCAATGACAAAATTCTCCCCTTCACAAAATTCTTTTTACTAAAATAGGCCCTTTCACAAAATTCCATTCCATAAAAACTTGCTATTTATTATTAATTTGTTTTGTGATGTTTTAAAATGTATAATTTGTAAACAAACAAGTTCACCAGAGAAGAAAACTTCACCAAAAGGATTTAAAAAAGTTTTTGTTTATAAATACTTGGTTCGAATTTGATTAACTGGATTTCAACTTCCGTTACAAAATGTTATTTTTCACAAAAATGTATAATAAATTTCACAAAAATAACCTTTACTTTTCACAAAATGGGCCCCAAGAAAAAAAACCTGCATCGACCCCTGACAAGTATACGAAAATTTTCAGAAAATCTTAATGTGCCTCGGATTTTTTTTTTTTAATATCAAGCAGCAATTTCTGAGAAAGAACCGATATGCCCGGCTAATATTTAAATAAAATATTAACTGAAATAAAGAAGTTCCAAACTTTGTTTTTTTTTGGCCTTGTTAGATTGACAGACAAATATTGCGATTTTTTTCTTCCTGCGATCGAAAAATTTTTCCCCAATCGAGATTTTTTTCCCCATGACAAATTAACGATTTTCTCAACTTTATTTAGTTTGAAAATTGATGAAATTCATGGTTTTCTACGCCCAGTGCATGTATTTTGAGATTTTTCGCAAGCCCTTGAAAAATAGAGAGAACCAAAAGATTGCGTCAAAAAGGGCAGTAAAGGCCACCGGACAGTTGCACTTTATTAAAATGGCCGAAAGCCGCAAAGATTTTGTAGTGCACATGAAGGAAAAGATTTCTTCATTCCAAGGTTACATATATAGGAACAAAAATGTAAATTAAAGTTGCAATTCATAGAAATTAGGAGTTGATTTAATAAAAATAAACGTTTTGCAAAGTTATTCTGAGTTGTCGATTTAAATTTTTTCAATGAAATTTTGCAATGTTTGTGTAACACAATTTTTCAAAAAGTATGTAAATTAGCAGTACAGTTTACAGATTTTTTTTCTTTCTCCCAAACAGTTCAACTTCCCTTTATTTATAAATGTTGAGAAGTAGACTTCGCTTCTAAGAAAAATTAAATTTCAAGGCTTGATAATGTATCAATATCATTCTGCTTTTCACAGCACATTCTTAATAAATTAAAATGCATTACAACTTAAAACAAGAAATTTCCTTTACTATATTTTAATAAAATAAGCTGATGGTTAATAATCAAGAAAACTTCAAATTAGTTTACTGTAAACTGCATGAGCTAAATAACAATGTTATTACTTGACAACTATCTTGAAAAATTCGAAGACTTATTTTCATTTAAATAAACAAGAAGTTCAATTCGCAAAGTAAATAAAATTAGAAGTTTAGTCTTTCTGAAGCAAAAGGGGAAAAAAAGTGGAAAAAACATCCGTAAAGTGGACTAGCATACCCCGGAAGCAGGGCACAGTGATCCGCTAAAATATTATTTGAAATAAAATACCAATCTATTTTTCATTAATCTAATTCCTCTTTATTTCCCTTTTACCTCCAAAATAACATAATGCAAATTTGCAAGTAACATTTTGAAAAAAAAAAGCAAAAAACAATAATAACAGATTAAGATACAGGAACAATTTCAAGTAATGTGAAGTTATTAAGAAAACAATCAGTGCACATTAAAATTTTCAAATTCTAAAATACTTATTTATATTTTCTTGAGACTTGAGTCTGTGTGTGTGTGTGTGGGGGGGGGGGGGACATTACTATAACACCGATTCCGATAACACAGCAATGCAGATAGTGGACCCCTGTACCCCATAATAAAGTTCAATAATTCTGATAAAAATATTATTGAAATGCATATTATTTTATGCATAATAACTTTAAATAAAAACAAGAATTTTGCCTTTGCAAAAAAGTTATTTATCTTATCTATAACCTTTAATTACTAAATAAAAATAAAACATGCTTCCCCTTCATCGTAACTTAATTTATGTAAACAAAAATATATACTGAAATAAATATCAGCGGCAAAATATCATTTACCGATATATAAACACAGATTAGATTTGAAATATTTTTATAAAATCATTAGCAAAGCAATTTAATCAATTTTTTAACTACAGTAATTTATAAAATCGAATCCTGCATTTCTACGAAAAGTTTATATATTATTTCTCAAGTTAGGCATTTTCCATGTCACGTGTGGAACAACTTTCTACATAATTACTACTGTTTTAACAGTGTTATTGCACCCTCAGATTACAACAACTATGCTAATATGAAAATCTATGGGGTTTTTTTTCGTTATTTGTAATGCATAGTTATATTCTAACAATTTATAAGTAAATAGATACCAGAAAGACCCATGCTAAGCTTTCGCACTGCAATCTTTGAGATTATTTCCTTTTACGTTTTAGCACTAATTTTTGGACGGACATTTTGTCAGTTTTTCATAGAATGGCTACATGCTGACACACAAATATACATATAAATTCAGAAACAAGATGCTATACATTAAAGTATAAGCAGAATATTGTACATGATCTAACAAAAGAAAAAAAAAACTTACTTAGAATATTGATGCTCCAGAAAAACGTTGTTTAGTTTCAGCCACGCTACTATACAGCGATTTGAAAAAGCGAACATACTTGTTTTGGCAGCGAGGGCGACTTCGACCTTGAATTCCTCGTGACGTATGATCTGTAACAGCCAATAGCAGGTGCTCACTGTGAAAATCTTTTCTGTCGGGTGTTATATTTAAGGTAAGTGGCCTTTTTACGAGATGAATGGCAGTGACCATATTTTTAACGGCCAACACTCTGAATTTTACAGCATTTTGTTAAAAAAACGGGTATTGGACTTTTTTTTCAAAGAAGGTTGTTGCCCGTATATTTTAACGGTCAAATCTCCGAATTTTACGGAAATTTCTTAGAGTGTAAAAACGATGTAAAGAAGATCTGATATTATAAAATTTGATATATCTTCAAATAGAATTCTGGTACACGGCTGGAAATTGGTTTTCTTATAAATTAGCACATTTTCTTATGTTGGAAATAAAAAAAATTCGGTTTTGAAGTTGTCCGCCATTGTAAAATATTTAAAATATAAAATACTGTAAAACGATATGCATTTTTCAACAATGAAAACTTTGTTATAAATACGAGGTAAAGTGGATGAGATATTATAAAATTATCAATATCTTCGAATAGAATTCTGGTGCACGGCTGGAAATTCGTTTACTTATAAATCAGTACATTTTCTTATGTATGTAGTAAAAAAAATTCGATTTTGAAGTTGTTCTCCTTTGTAAAATAATTAAAATGTAAAATACAGTGAAACGATCTACTCTGTTCCAACAATGAATCCTTTGTTATAAATACGATGTAAAGAAGATCTGATATTATAAAATTTGCAATATCTTCAAATAGAATTCTGGTACACGGCTGGAAATTGGTTTTCTTATAAATCAGCACATTTTCTTATGTAGGAAGTAAAAAAAAAATCGGTTTTGAAGTTGTTCGCCATTGTAAAATATTTAAAATATAAAATACTGTGAAACGATATGCATTTTTCAACAATGCAACCTTTGTTATAAATACGAGGTAAAGTGGATGTTATAATATAAAATTATAAATATCGTTGAATAGAATTCTGGTGCACGGCTGGAAATTGGTTTTCTTATAAATCAGCACATTTTCTTATGTAGGAAGTAAAAAAAAAATCGGTTTTGAAGTTGTTCGCCATTGTAAAATATTTAAAATATAAAATACTGTGAAACGATATGCATTTTTCAACAATGAAACCTTTGTTATAAATACGAGGTAAAGTGGATGAGATATTATAAAATTATCAATATCTTCGAATAGAATTCTGGTGCACGGCTGGAAATTCGTTTACTTATAAATCAGCACATTTTCTTATGTAGGAAATAAAAAAAAATCGATTTTGAAGTTGTTCGCCATTGTAAATTATTTAAAATATAAAATGCAGTGAAACGATCTAATCTCTTTCAACAATGTAACCTTTGTTATAAATACGATGTAAAGAAGATCTGATATTAAAAAATTTGCAATATCTTCAAATAGAATTCTGGAGCATGGCTGGAAATTGGTTTTCTTATAAATCAGCATATTTTCTTATGTAGGAAGTAAAAAAAAATTCGGTTTTGAAGTTGTTCGCCATTGTAAAATATTTAAAATATAAAATACTGTGAAACGATATGCATTTTTCAACAATGAAAACTTTGTTATAAATACGAGGTAAAGTGGATGAGATATTATAAAATTATCAATATCTTCGAATAGAATTATGGAGCACGGCTGGAAATTCGTTTACTTATAAATCAGCACAATTTTTATTGTATGAAGTAAAAAAAATTCGATTTTGAAGTTGTTCGCCTTTGAAAAATATTTAAAATAAAAAAAAAGTGAAAAGATCTACTCTGATCCAACAATGAAACCTTTGTTATAAATACGATGTAAAGAAGATCTGATATTATAAAATTTGCAATATCTTCAAATAGAATTCTGGTACATGGCTGGAAATTGGTTTTCTTATAAATCAGCACATTTTCTTATGTAGGAAGTAAAAAAAATCGGCTTTGAAGTTGTTCGCCATTGTAAAATATTTAAAATATAAAATACTGTGAAACGATATGCATTTTTCAACAATGAAACCTTTGTTATAAATACGAGGTAAAGTGGATGAGATATTATAAAATTATCAATATCTTCGAATAGAATTCTGGTGCACGGCTGGAAATTCGTTTACTTATAAATCAGTACATTTTCTTATGTATGTAGTAAAAAAAATTCGATTTTGAAGTTGTTCTCCTTTGTAAAATAATTAAAATGTAAAATACAGTGAAACGATCTACTCTGTTCCAACAATGAATCCTTTGTTATAAATACGATGTAAAGAAGATCTGATATTATAAAATTTGCAATATCTTCAAATAGAATTCTGGTACACGGCTGGAAATTGGTTTTCTTATAAATCAGCACATTTTCTTATGTAGGAAGTAAAAAAAAAATCGGTTTTGAAGTTGTTCGCCATTGTAAAATATTTAAAATATAAAATACTGTGAAACGATATGCATTTTTCAACAATGCAACCTTTGTTATAAATACGAGGTAAAGTGGATGTTATAATATAAAATTATAAATATCGTTGAATAGAATTCTGGTGCACGGCTGGAAATTGGTTTTCTTATAAATCAGCACATTTTCTTATGTAGGAAGTAAAAAAAAAATCGGTTTTGAAGTTGTTCGCCATTGTAAAATATTTAAAATATAAAATACTGTGAAACGATATGCATTTTTCAACAATGAAACCTTTGTTATAAATACGAGGTAAAGTGGATGAGATATTATAAAATTATCAATATCTTCGAATAGAATTCTGGTGCACGGCTGGAAATTCGTTTACTTATAAATCAGCACATTTTCTTATGTAGGAAATAAAAAAAAATCGATTTTGAAGTTGTTCGCCATTGTAAATTATTTAAAATATAAAATGCAGTGAAACGATCTAATCTCTTTCAACAATGTAACCTTTGTTATAAATACGATGTAAAGAAGATCTGATATTATAAAATTTGCAATATCTTCAAATAGAATTCTGGAGCATGGCTGGAAATTGGTTTTCTTATAAATCAGCATATTTTCTTATGTAGGAAGTAAAAAAAAATTCGGTTTTGAAGTTGTTCGCCATTGTAAAATATTTAAAATATAAAATACTGTGAAACGATATGCATTTTTCAACAATGAAAACTTTGTTATAAATACGAGGTAAAGTGGATGAGATATTATAAAATTATCAATATCTTCGAATAGAATTATGGAGCACGGCTGGAAATTCGTTTACTTATAAATCAGCACAATTTTTATTGTATGAAGTAAAAAAAATTCGATTTTGAAGTTGTTCGCCTTTGAAAAATATTTAAAATAAAAAAAAAGTGAAAAGATCTACTCTGATCCAACAATGAAACCTTTGTTATAAATACGATGTAAAGAAGATCTGATATTATAAAATTTGCAATATCTTCAAATAGAATTCTGGTACATGGCTGGAAATTGGTTTTCTTATAAATCAGCACATTTTCTTATGTAGGAAGTAAAAAAAATCGGCTTTGAAGTTGTTCGCCATTGTAAAATATTTAAAATATAAAATACTGTGAAACGATATGCATTTTTCAACAATGAAACCTTTGTTCTAAAAACGATGTAAAGAAGATCTGATATTATAAAATTTGCAATATCTTCAAATAGAATTCTGGTACACGGCTGGAAATTGGTTTTCTTATAAATCAGCACATTTTCTTATGTAGGAAGTAAAAAAAATCGGCTTTGAAGTTGTTCGCCATTGTAAAATATTTAAAATATAAAATACTGTGAAACGATATGCATTTTTCAACAAGGAAACCTTTGTTATAAATACGAGGTAAAGTGGATGTTATAATATAAAATTATAAATATCGTTGAATAGAATTCTGGTGCACGGCTGGAAATTGGTTTTCTTATAAATCAGCACATTTTCTTATGTAGGAAGTAAAAAAAAAATCGGTTTTGAAGTTGTTCGCCATTGTAAAATATTTAAAATATAAAATACTGTGAAACGATATGCATTTTTCAACAATGAAACCTTTGTTATAAATACGAGGTAAAGTGGATGAGATATTATAAAATTATCAATATCTTCGAATAGAATTCTGGTACATGGCTGGAAATTGGTTTTCTTATAAATCAGCACATTTTCTTATGTAGGAAGTAAAAAAAATCGGCTTTGAAGTTGTTCGCCATTGTAAAATATTTAAAATATAAAATACTGTGATAAGATATGCATTTTTCAACAATGAAACCTTTGTTCTAAAAACGATGTAAAGAAGATCTGATATTATAAAATTTGCAATATCTTCAAATAGAATTCTGGTACACGGCTGGAAATTGGTTTTCTTATAAATCAGCACATTTTCTTATGTAGGATGTAAAAAAAATCGGCTTTGAAGTTGTTCGCCATTGTAAAATATTTAAAATATAAAATACTGTGAAACGATATGCATTTTTCAACAATGAAACCTTTGTTATAAATACGAGGTAAAGTGGATGTTATAATATAAAATTATAAATATCTTCTAATAGAATTCTGGTGCACGGCTGGAAATTCGTTTACTTATAAATCAGCACATTTTCTTATGTAGGAAGTAAAAAAAAATCGATTTTGAAGTTGTTCGCCATTGTAAAATATTTAAAATATAAAATACTGTGAAACGATATGCATTTTTCAACAATGAAACCTTTGTTATAAATACGAGGTAAAGTGGATGTTATAATATAAAATTTGATATATCTTCAAATAGAATTCTGGTACACGGCTGGAAATTGGTTTTCTTATAAATTAGCACATTTTCTTATGTTGGAAATAAAAAAAATTCGGTTTTGAAGTTGTCCGCCTTTGTAAAATATTTAAAATATAAAATACTGTAAAACGATATGCATTTTTCAACAATGAAAACTTTGTTATAAATACGAGGTAAAGTGGATGAGATATTATAAAATTATCAATATCTTCGAATAGAATTCTGGTGCACGGCTGGAAATTCGTTTACTTATAAATCAGTACATTTTCTTATGTATGTAGTAAAAAAAATTCGATTTTGAAGTTGTTCTCCTTTGTAAAATAATTAAAATGTAAAATACAGTGAAACGATCTACTCTGTTCCAACAATGAATCCTTTGTTATAAATACGATGTAAAGAAGATCTGATATTATAAAATTTGCAATATCTTCAAATAGAATTCTGGTACACGGCTGGAAATTGGTTTTCTTATAAATCAGCACATTTTCTTATGTAGGAAGTAAAAAAAAAATCGGTTTTGAAGTTGTTCGCCATTGTAAAATATTTAAAATATAAAATACTGTGAAACGATATGCATTTTTCAACAATGCAACCTTTGTTATAAATACGAGGTAAAGTGGATGTTATAATATAAAATTATAAATATCGTTGAATAGAATTCTGGTGCACGGCTGGAAATTGGTTTTCTTATAAATCAGCACATTTTCTTATGTAGGAAGTAAAAAAAAAATCGGTTTTGAAGTTGTTCGCCATTGTAAAATATTTAAAATATAAAATACTGTGAAACGATATGCATTTTTCAACAATGAAACCTTTGTTATAAATACGAGGTAAAGTGGATGAGATATTATAAAATTATCAATATCTTCGAATAGAATTCTGGTGCACGGCTGGAAATTCGTTTACTTATAAATCAGCACATTTTCTTATGTAGGAAATAAAAAAAATCGATTTTGAAGTTGTTCGCCATTGTAAATTATTTAAAATATAAAATGCAGTGAAACGATCTAATCTCTTTCAACAATGTAACCTTTGTTATAAATACGATGTAAAGAAGATCTGATATTATAAAATTTGCAATATCTTCAAATAGAATTCTGGAGCATGGCTGGAAATTGGTTTTCTTATAAATCAGCATATTTTCTTATGTAGGAAGTAAAAAAAATTCGGTTTTGAAGTTGTTCGCCATTGTAAAATATTTAAAATATAAAATACTGTGAAACGATATGCATTTTTCAACAATGAAAACTTTGTTATAAATACGAGGTAAAGTGGATGAGATATTATAAAATTATCAATATCTTCGAATAGAATTATGGAGCACGGCTGGAAATTCGTTTACTTATAAATCAGCACAATTTTTATTGTATGAAGTAAAAAAAATTCGATTTTGAAGTTGTTCGCCTTTGAAAAATATTTAAAATAAAAAAAAAAGTGAAAAGATCTACTCTGATCCAACAATGAAACCTTTGTTATAAATACGATGTAAAGAAGATCTGATATTATAAAATTTGCAATATCTTCAAATAGAATTCTGGTACATGGCTGGAAATTGGTTTTCTTATAAATCAGCACATTTTCTTATGTAGGAAGTAAAAAAAATCGGCTTTGAAGTTGTTCGCCATTGTAAAATATTAAAAATATAAAATACTGTGAAACGATATGCATTTTTCAACAATGAAACCTTTGTTCTAAAAACGATGTAAAGAAGATCTGATATTATAAAATTTGCAATATCTTCAAATAGAATTCTGGTACACGGCTGTAAAGTGGTTTTCTTATAAATCAGCACATTTTCTTATGTTGGAAATAAAAAAAATTCGGTTTTGAAGTTGTCCGCCATTGTAAAATATTTAAAATATAAAATACTGTGAAACGATATGCATTTTTCAACAATGAAAACTTTGTTATAAATACGAGGTAAAGTGGATGAGATATTATAAAATTATCAATATCTTCGAATAGAATTCTGGTGCACGGCTGGAAATTCGTTTACTTATAAATCAGTACATTTTCTTATGTATGTAGTATAAAAAATTCGATTTTGAAGTTTTTCGCCTTTGTAAAATAATTAAAATATAAAATACAGTGAAACGATCTACTCTGTTCCAACAATGAATCCTTTGTTATAAATACGAGGTAAAGTGGATGAGATATTATAAAATTATCAATATCTTTGAATAGAATTCTGGTGCACGGCTTGAAATTGGTTTTCTTATAAATCAGCATATTTTCTTATGTAGGAAGTAAAAAAAAATCGGTTTTGAAGTTGTTCGCCATTGTAAAATATTTAAAATATAAAATACAGTGAAACGATATGCATTTTTCAACAATGAAAACTTTGTTATAAATAAGAGGTAAAGGAGATGTAATATTATAAAATTATCAATATCTTCGAATAGAATTCTGGTGCACGGCTGGAAATTCGTTTACTTATAAATCAGCATATTTTCTTATGTAGGAAGTAAAAAAAAATCGATTTTGAAGTTATTCGCCTTTGTAAAATATTTAAAATATAAAATACTGTGAAACGATATGCATTTTTCAACAATGAAAACTTTGTTATAAATACGAGGTAAAGTGGATGAGATATTATAAAATTATCAATATCTTCGAATAGAATTCTGGTGCACGGCTGTAAATTCGTTAACTTATAAATCAGTACATTTTCTTATGTATGTAGTAAAAAAAATTCGATTTTGAAGTTGTTCGCCTTTGTAAAATACTTAAAATATAAAATACAGCGAAACGATCTACTCTGTTCCAACAATGAAACCTTTGTTATAAATACGATGTAAAGAAGATCTGATATTATAAAATTTGCAATATCTTAGAATAGAATGCTGGTGCACGGGTGGAAATTCGTTTTCTTATAAATCAGCACATTTTCTTATGTAGGAAGTAAAAAAAATCGGCTTTGAAGTTGTTCGCCATTGTAAAATATTTAAAATATAAAATACTGTGAAACGATATGCATTTTTCAACAAGGAAACCTTTGTTATAAATACGAGGTAAAGTGGATGTTATAATATAAAATTATAAATATCGTTGAATAGAATTCTGGTGCACGGCTGGAAATTGGTTTTCTTATAAATCAGCACATTTTCTTATGTAGGAAGTAAAAAAAAAATCGGTTTTGAAGTTGTTCGCCATTGTAAAATATTTAAAATATAAAATACTGTGAAACGATATGCATTTTTCAACAATGAAACCTTTGTTATAAATACGAGGTAAAGTGGATGAGATATTATAAAATTATCAATATCTTCGAATAGAATTCTGGTACATGGCTGGAAATTGGTTTTCTTATAAATCAGCACATTTTCTTATGTAGGAAGTAAAAAAAAATCGGCTTTGAAGTTGTTCGCCATTGTAAAATATTTAAAATATAAAATACTGTGATACGATATGCATTTTTCAACAATGAAACCTTTGTTCTAAAAACGATGTAAAGAAGATCTGATATTATAAAATTTGCAATATCTTCAAATAGAATTCTGGTACACGGCTGGAAATTGGTTTTCTTATAAAGCAGCACATTTTCTTATGTAGGATGTAAAAAAAATCGGCTTTGAAGTTGTTCGCCATTGTAAAATATTTAAAATATAAAATACTGTGAAACGATATGCATTTTTCAACAATGAAACCTTTGTTATAAATACGAGGTAAAGTGGATGTTATAATATAAAATTATAAATATCTTCTAATAGAATTCTGGTGCACGGCTGGAAATTCGTTTACTTATAAATCAGCACATTTTCTTATGTAGGAAGTAAAAAAAATTCGATTTTGAAGTTGTTCGCCATTGTAAAATATTTAAAATATAAAATACTGTGAAACGATATGCATTTTTCAACAATGAAACCTTTGTTATAAATACGAGGTAAAGTGGATGTTATAATATAAAATTTGATATATCTTCAAATAGAATTCTGGTACACGGCTGGAAATTGGTTTTCTTATAAATTAGCACATTTTCTTATGTTGGAAATAAAAAAAATTCGGTTTTGAAGTTGTCCGCCATTGTAAAATATTTAAAATATAAAATACTGTAAAACGATATGCATTTTTCAACAATGAAAACTTTGTTATAAATACGAGGTAAAGTGGATGAGATATTATAAAATTATCAATATCTTCGAATAGAATTCTGGTGCACGGCTGGAAATTCGTTTACTTATAAATCAGTACATTTTCTTATGTATGTAGTAAAAAAAATTCGATTTTGAAGTTGTTCTCCTTTGTAAAATAATTAAAATGTAAAATACAGTGAAACGATCTACTCTGTTCCAACAATGAATCCTTTGTTATAAATACGATGTAAAGAAGATCTGATATTATAAAATTTGCAATTTCTTCAAATAGAATTCTGGTACACGGCTGGAAATTGGTTTTCTTATAAATCAGCACATTTTCTTATGTAGGAAGTAAAAAAAAATCGGTTTTGAAGTTGTTCGCCATTGTAAAATATTTAAAATATAAAATACTGTGAAACGATATGCATTTTTCAACAATGCAACCTTTGTTAAAAATACGAGGTAAAGTGGATGTTATAATATAAAATTATAAATATCGTTGAATAGAATTCTGGTGCACGGCTGGAAATTGGTTTTCTTATAAATCAGCACATTTTCTTATGTAGGAAGTAAAAAAAAAATCGGTTTTGAAGTTGTTCGACATTGTAAAATATTTAAAATATAAAATACTGTGAAACGATATGCATTTTTCAACAATGAAACCTTTGTTATAAATACGAGGTAAAGTGGATGAGATATTATAAAATTATCAATATCTTCGAATAGAATTCTGGTGCACGGCTGGAAATTCGTTTACTTATAAATCAGCACATTTTCTTATGTAGGAAATAAAAAAAAATCGATTTTGAAGTTGTTCGCCATTGTAAATTATTTAAAATATAAAATGCAGTGAAACGATCTAATCTCTTTCAACAATGTAACCTTTGTTATAAATACGATGTAAAGAAGATCTGATATTATAAAATTTGCAATATCTTCAAATAGAATTCTGGAGCATGGCTGGAAATTGGTTTTCTTATAAATCAGCATATTTTCTTATGTAGGAAGTAAAAAAAATTCGGTTTTGAAGTTGTTCGCCATTGTAAAATATTTAAAATATAAAATACTGTGAAACGATATGCATTTTTCAACAATGAAAACTTTGTTATAAATACGAGGTAAAGTGGATGAGATATTATAAAATTAGCAATATCTTCGAATAGAATTATGGAGCACGGCTGGAAATTCGTTTACTTATAAATCAGCACAATTTTTATTGTATGAAGTAAAAAAAATTCGATTTTGAAGTTGTTCGCCTTTGAAAAATATTTAAAATAAAAAAAAAAGTGAAAAGATCTACTCTGATCCAACAATGAAACCTTTGTTATAAATACGATGTAAAGAAGATCTGATATTATAAAATTTGCAATATCTTCAAATAGAATTCTGGTACATGGCTGGAAATTGGTTTTCTTATAAATCAGCACATTTTCTTATGTAGGAAGTAAAAAAAATCGGCTTTGAAGTTGTTCGCCATTGTAAAATATTAAAAATATAAAATACTGTGAAACGATATGCATTTTTCAACAATGAAACCTTTGTTCTAAAAACGATGTAAAGAAGATCTGATATTATAAAATTTGCAATATCTTCAAATAGAATTCTGGTACACGGCTGTAAAGTGGTTTTCTTATAAATCAGCACATTTTCTTATGTTGGAAATAAAAAAAATTCGGTTTTGAAGTTGTCCGCCATTGTAAAATATTTAAAATATAAAATACTGTGAAACGATATGCATTTTTCAACAATGAAAACTTTGTTATAAATACGAGGTAAAGTGGATGAGATATTATAAAATTATCAATATCTTCGAATAGAATTCTGGTGCACGGCTGGAAATTCGTTTACTTATAAATCAGTACATTTTCTTATGTATGTAGTATAAAAAATTCGATTTTGAAGTTGCTCGCCTTTGTAAAATAATTAAAATATAAAATACAGTGAAACGATCTACTCTGTTCCAACAATGAATCCTTTGTTATAAATACGAGGTAAAGTGGATGAGATATTATAAAATTATCAATATCTTCGAATAGAATTCTGGTGCACGGCTGGAAATTGGTTTTCTTATAAATCAGCATATTTTCTTATGTAGGAAGTAAAAAAAAATCGGTTTTGAAGTTGTTCGCCATTGTAAAATATTTAAAATATAAAATACAGTGAAACGATATGCATTTTTCAACAATGAAAACTTTGTTATAAATAAGAGGTAAAGGAGATGTAATATTATAAAATTATCAATATCTTCGAATAGAATTCTGGTGCACGGCTGGAAATTCGTTTACTTATAAATCAGCATATTTTCTTATGTAGGAAGTAAAAAAAAATCGATTTTGAAGTTATTCGCCTTTGTAAAATATTTAAAATATAAAATACTGTGAAACGATATGCATTTTTCAACAATGAAAACTTTGTTATAAATACGAGGTAAAGTGGATGAGATATTATAAAATTATCAATATCTTCGAATAGAATTCTGGTGCACGGCTGTAAATTCGTTAACTTATAAATCAGTACATTTTCTTATGTATGTAGTAAAAAAAATTCGATTTTGAAGTTGTTCGCCTTTGTAAAATATTTAAAATATAAAATACAGCGAAACGATCTACTCTGTTCCAACAATGAAACCTTTGTTATAAATACGATGTAAAGAAGATCTGATATTATAAAATTTGCAATATCTTAGAATAGAATGCTGGTGCACGGGTGGAAATTCGTTTACTTATAAATCAGAATATTTTCTTATGTAGGAAGTAAAAAAAAATCGATTTTGAAGTTGTTCGCCATTGTAAAATATTTAAAATATAAAATACTGTGAAACGATATGCATTTTTCAACAATGAAAACTTTGTTATAAATACGAGGTAAAGTGGATGAGATATTATAAAATTAGCAATATCTTCGAATAGAATTATGGAGCACGGCTGGAAATTCGTTTACTTATAAATCAGCACAATTTTTATTGTATGAAGTAAAAAAAATTCGATTTTGAAGTTGTTCGCCTTTGAAAAATATTTAAAATAAAAAAAAAAGTGAAAAGATCTACTCTGATCCAACAATGAAACCTTTGTTATAAATACGATGTAAAGAAGATCTGATATTATAAAATTTGCAATATCTTCAAATAGAATTCTGGTACATGGCTGGAAATTGGTTTTCTTATAAATCAGCACATTTTCTTATGTAGGAAGTAAAAAAAATCGGCTTTGAAGTTGTTCGCCATTGTAAAATATTAAAAATATAAAATACTGTGAAACGATATGCATTTTTCAACAATGAAACCTTTGTTCTAAAAACGATGTAAAGAAGATCTGATATTATAAAATTTGCAATATCTTCAAATAGAATTCTGGTACACGGCTGTAAAGTGGTTTTCTTATAAATCAGCACATTTTCTTATGTTGGAAATAAAAAAAATTCGGTTTTGAAGTTGTCCGCCATTGTAAAATATTTAAAATATAAAATACTGTGAAACGATATGCATTTTTCAACAATGAAAACTTTGTTATAAATACGAGGTAAAGTGGATGAGATATTATAAAATTATCAATATCTTCGAATAGAATTCTGGTGCACGGCTGGAAATTCGTTTACTTATAAATCAGTACATTTTCTTATGTATGTAGTATAAAAAATTCGATTTTGAAGTTGCTCGCCTTTGTAAAATAATTAAAATATAAAATACAGTGAAACGATCTACTCTGTTCCAACAATGAATCCTTTGTTATAAATACGAGGTAAAGTGGATGAGATATTATAAAATTATCAATATCTTCGAATAGAATTCTGGTGCACGGCTGGAAATTGGTTTTCTTATAAATCAGCATATTTTCTTATGTAGGAAGTAAAAAAAAATCGGTTTTGAAGTTGTTCGCCATTGTAAAATATTTAAAATATAAAATACAGTGAAACGATATGCATTTTTCAACAATGAAAACTTTGTTATAAATAAGAGGTAAAGGAGATGTAATATTATAAAATTATCAATATCTTCGAATAGAATTCTGGTGCACGGCTGGAAATTCGTTTACTTATAAATCAGCATATTTTCTTATGTAGGAAGTAAAAAAAAATCGATTTTGAAGTTATTCGCCTTTGTAAAATATTTAAAATATAAAATACTGTGAAACGATATGCATTTTTCAACAATGAAAACTTTGTTATAAATACGAGGTAAAGTGGATGAGATATTATAAAATTATCAATATCTTCGAATAGAATTCTGGTGCACGGCTGTAAATTCGTTAACTTATAAATCAGTACATTTTCTTATGTATGTAGTAAAAAAAATTCGATTTTGAAGTTGTTCGCCTTTGTAAAATATTTAAAATATAAAATACAGCGAAACGATCTACTCTGTTCCAACAATGAAACCTTTGTTATAAATACGATGTAAAGAAGATCTGATATTATAAAATTTGCAATATCTTAGAATAGAATGCTGGTGCACGGGTGGAAATTCGTTTACTTATAAATCAGAATATTTTCTTATGTAGGAAGTAAAAAAAAATCGATTTTGAAGTTGTTCGCCTTTGTAAAATATTTAAAATATAAAATACTGTGAAACGATATGCATTTTTCAACAATGAAAACTTTGTTATAAATACGAGGTAAAGTGGATGAGATATTATAAAATTATCAATATCTTCGAATAGAATTCTGGAGCACGGCTGGAAATTCGTTTACTTATAAATCAGCACAATTTTTATTGTATGAAGTAAAAAAAATTCGATTTTGAAGTTGTTCGCCTTTGAAAAATATTTAAAATATAAAAAAAAAGTGAAAAGATCTACTGTGATCCAACAATGAAACCTTTGTTATAAATACGATGTAAAGAAGATCTGATATTATAAAATTTGCAATATCTTCAAATAGAATTCTGGTACATGGCTGGAAATTGGTTTTCTTATAAATCAGCACATTTTCTTATGTAGGAAGTAAAAAAAATCGGCTTTGAAGTTGTTCGCCATTGTAAAATATTTAAAATATAAAATACTGTGAAACGATATGCATTTTTCAACAATGAAACCTTTGTTCTAAAAACGATGTAAAGAAGATCTGATATTATAAAATTTGCAATATCTTCAAATAGAATTCTGGTACACGGCTGGAAATTGGTTTTCTTATAAATCAGCACATTTTCTTATGTTGGAAATAAAAAAAATTCGGTTTTGAAGTTGTCCGCCATTGTAAAATATTTAAAATATAAAATACTGTGAAACGATATGCATTTTTCAACAATGAAAACTTTGTTATAAATACGAGGTAAAGTGGATGAGATATTATAAAATTATCAATATCTTCGAATAGAATTCTGGTGCACGGCTGGAAATTCGTTTACTTATAAATCAGTACATTTTCTTATGTATGTAGTAAAAAAAATTCGATTTTGAAGTTGTTCGCCTTTGTAAAATAATTAAAATATAAAATACAGTGAAACGATCTACTCTGTTCCAACAATGAATCCTTTGTTATAAATACGATGTAAAGAAGATCTGATATTATAAAATTTGCAATATCTTCAAATAGAATTCTGGTACACGGCTGGAAATTGGTTTTCTTATAAATCAGCACATTTTCTTATGTAGGAAGTAAAAAAAAAAATCGGTTTTGAAGTTGTTCGCCATTGTAAAATATTTAAAATATAAAATACTGTGAAACGATATGCATTTTTCAACAATGAAACCTTTGTTATAAATACGAGGTAAAGTGGATGAGATATTATAAAATTATCAATATCTTCGAATAGAATTCTGGTGCACGGCTGGAAATTGGTTTTCTTATAAATCAGCATATTTTCTTATGTAGGAAGTAAAAAAAAATCGGTTTTGAAGTTGTTCGCCATTGTAAAATATTTAAAATATAAAATACAGTGAAACGATATGCATTTTTCAACAATGAAAACTTTGTTATAAATAAGAGGTAAAGGAGATGTAATATTATAAAATTATCAATATCTTCGAATAGAATTCTGGTGCACGGCTGGAAATTCGTTTACTTATAAATCAGCATATTTTCTTATGTAGGAAGTAAAAAAAAAATCGATTTTGAAGTTATTCGCCTTTGTAAAATATTTAAAATATAAAATACTGTGAAACGATATGCATTTTTCAAC
>CAWVPG010000141.1:0-297629 GCA_963931845.1 Maratus michaelseni | reverse complement strand
AAACGAGTGAGGAGAAAACTAAAAATACCAGACGAGATCTACATTCTTTTTCCTTTCGAAATCTGCAATCGTTTTTGAAAAATACAAATTTTAACCCTTCGAAAAAAATTCGCGCGAAGACTCACTTTTGCAAATTCCGATTCTCTGCGATTTTTAAAATCGCGCATCGGCTCTCTGAAAGAAAAAAAAAACAAACAAACACACCCAAGTACATTTCCCTCCTTTCGAGATCACTGTAAAACCTTTAGTTTTAAAAAATATTTCAATTAACCCTTTCGAAAACGTTTTTTTCCGTAAGTCTCTTTCGGTTTTTCAGCGATTTCTGCAATCTTTAAAAATTCAATTCTGGGCTTCTAAACAAGATACGAAAAAATAAAATACCGAGGCTAATCTACGTTCTTTTTCCTTTTAAAATCAGGTATCAGTTTTGAAAAATTCGTTTTTTTAACCCTTCTAAAAAAATGGTTTCCGAAACTCACTCGCGTGAATTTTCGTTTTTCGGCCCATGTTTAAAAATCCGCAACGACTCGGAAAATGTGAATAGAGACAAATAAAATACACCAGATCATAGCCACGTTCTTATTCTTCGAAACATATATTTCAGTTTTAAAACATATGTACATTAACCCTTTAGAAATCGGTCGTTACCGTACCTCACTTTCCCGATTTCCTCTAATTTGCCAATGTAAACCCCCCTGCCGCAGGACTTTTTTATCAAAGTACACAAATTCCGAGAGAAGAAGCTAAAAGTGCATACATTCAGCTTTAGAAAGATGCCTTTGACTTTAAAAAATTCGATTATTATCAATTAAAAAAAAATTCTTTTGTGAAACCCATTTTTAGAAATGAGCGTTTTTCGGCGCAAGCACAGTTTAATCAAACTGTAATAAGTGACTTTGCTTTCGCCGTAATTATCTTATTTATTAACGATTTTAAATCAAAAATCGTTGTTCATTTTGCGTACAGAATTGAATGGGCTTTCCGAATATATGATTTATTTTGAGAAATAATTATATTTTCATAGTTAAAATTCTATTCTACTAGGATATTTGTATTCTGAAGCAGCCGATTGCACTGCTAATACCAGCTTTGTGTACCTTTTTCGAAAGCTCCAAAAGATATCAAAATAAAAAAAAAATATTTCTATTTTTTATATATCGGATTCTATATAGTTTGTTTAACTTCCGGTTTATGATTTGGTGTTTGTGTGGGGGCGCAATATATTTAAATTTGTCGTTTTAAAACGCATCCTTTTTTCATTTCGTCGGATAGAAACGTTGCCATTTGAGTTATACAAAATATCTATTCGATGGATCAGAGATTATACAGTATGTAAAGAATCAACTTCATTTCGATCATAGTACAATAAACCATAGAGTCAACACAGGAACATCACCGCCAGGGGGCGCTTCCGGAAATCGGGTTCTATGGGCCCGATTACGACGTGGTTTGGCTCTTACGACTGGATTTCGATAGCTTTACAGATTTCGGTCATGTTCGTATAGAACAGATTGCACCCCCTGGTGGTGGAAGGTGTAATTAAAGGATTTTACATCCAACTCGGGTTCTATGGGTCACATCACGACGCGGTTTGGCTCAATCGACTCAACGTCGATAGAGGATACTAGGGCTTATCGATTTTTGCTCAGAGTCTCACCACCAGGGGGCGCTTTCCTATCTTCGGTTCTACGGGCATGAAAACGACGGGGTATGGCTCATTCGACTCGACATCGAAAGCCTTAACGATTTCAGTTATGACCGTATAAACAGATTGCGTCACCTGGTGGTGTAAGGTGGAACTAACGTATACTGCAGCGCGTGCGCAGCACGACTGCTATACGGTGCCGCAGGCAGCGGGAACCCGAACCGGAGGTTCGTTCAGTTAGAGGTTTATACTGTTCTATGTGCCGGTGCGTGCGTAGCACGGCCGGTTTACGGTGCCGAAGGCAACCGGGACCAGGGTCGGAGATTCGTTCAGTTAGAGGTTTATACTATTCGATGTGCAAATTAAGGGATTATCTGGTGCGTGCGTAGCACGACTGGTACACGGTGCCGAAAGCAGCGGGGACCAGGGTCGGAGGTTCGTTCGGTTAGAGGTTTATACTACTCAATGTGCAAATTAAGGGATTATCCGGTGCCGAAGGCAGCGGGGACCCGTGTCGGAAGTTCGTTCGGTTCGAGGGGGGTGCGAGCCGGAGAATACAAAAATTCGAGGCACCGATGTAAATTAGGGATTTTATCGATTTTAGTTACCGATATAAATTAGGGGCCCGCTGGCGGGCGAAGCCAGCTAGTCCTTATTATTAATGTTCGTATCCGTCTGTGTGTCTGTCTGTGTGTGTGTGTATCTGTACCCGTATAAACTCTGCGAGCGTAGCGAGTAGCGAAGCGTTTTTGGTGTCAAAAAATTCAGAAAAATCCGGGCCTTCAGGAATTGCAGTTTCGAAAAAATCGGCCCTTAATTAAGGGAGTTATTAACGAACAAAGCTGTTTTAATTGCTTCAAAAGAAACCTATGTGGAAAGTACTCCGCGCATGCCCAGAAGAGCTCAATCCTCATCTTCCGCAAAAAGAAGAAGGAAAGATCGCTTCGGCCGGTTTCGTTTGACAAGTGTCTAAACTCGCCGACGGCGAACCGACAGAAATACGAAAAAGCCGTCAACATATTCTCAAAGAACGTACTTTTACGTCTCTAACGATCTGGTCGGTTCGAAAAAATTTCGATATTAACCCTTTCAAAAAAAATAATCAAAAAGGGTCGAATTCGTGTTTTTGATTTTCTCCCTTCGTCCGAACCTCGCATCCGCCGGACTAAGAAAGATTCGGATAAACGGATTTCACCGAATTAAAGATCTGTCTTTGTACTCTCCAATTCCACCTTCCATTAAAAAAAATACGTCAGTTAACCCTTCGAAAACGTATATTTTCCGTACACCGTTTCGCGATTTCGGCAATTTCGACTATTTTGAAAAATTCGCTGCGGCGGTTTCAAACGAGTGAGAGAAAACTAAAAATACCAGACGAGATCTACATTCTTTTTCCTTTCGAAATCTGCAATCGTTTTTGAAAAATACAAATTTTAACCCTTCGAAAAAAATTCGCGCGAAGACTCACTTTTGCAAATTCCGATTCTCTGCGATTTTTAAAATCGCGCATCGGCTCTCTGAAAGAAAAAAAAAACAAACAAACACACCCAAGTACATTTCCCTCCTTTCGAGATCACTGTAAAACCTTTAGTTTTAAAAAATATTTCAATTAACCCTTTCGAAAACGTTTTTTTCCGTAAGTCTCTTTCGGTTTTTCAGCGATTTCTGCAATCTTTAAAAATTCAATTCTGGGCTTCTAAACAAGATACGAAAAAATAAAAATACCGAGGCTAATCTACGTTCTTTTTCCTTTTAAAATCAGGTATCAGTTTTGAAAAATTCGTTTTTTAACCCTTCTAAAAAAATGGTTTCCGAAACTCACTCGCGTGAATTTTCGTTTTTCGGCCCATGTTTAAAAATCCGCAACGACTCGGAAAATGTGAATAGAGACAAATAAAATACACCAGATCATAGCCACGTTCTTATTCTTCGAAACATATATTTCAGTTTTAAAACATATGTACATTAACCCTTTAGAAATCGGTCGTTACCGTACCTCACTTTCCCGATTTCCTCTAATTTGCCAATGTAAACCCCCCTGCCGCAGGACTTTTTTATCAAAGTACACAAATTCCGAGAGAAGAAGCTAAAAGTGCATACATTCAGCTTTAGAAAGATGCCTTTGACTTTAAAAAATTCGATTATTATCAATTAAAAAAAAATTCTTTTGTGAAACCCATTTTTAGAAATGAGCGTTTTTCGGCGCAAGCACAGTTTAATCAAACTGTAATAAGTGACTTTGCTTTCGCCGTAATTATCTTATTTATTAACGATTTTAAATCAAAAATCGTTGTTCATTTTGCGTACAGAATTGAATGGGCTTTCCGAATATATGATTTATTTTGAGAAATAATTATATTTTCATAGTTAAAATTCTATTCTACTAGGATATTTGTATTCTGAAGCAGCCGATTGCACTGCTAATACCAGCTTTGTGTACCTTTTTCGAAAGCTCCAAAAGATATCAAAATAAAAAAAAAATATTTCTATTTTTTATATATCGGATTCTATATAGTTTGTTTAACTTCCGGTTTATGATTTGGTGTTTGTGTGGGGGCGCAATATATTTAAATTTGTCGTTTTAAAACGCATCCTTTTTTCATTTCGTCGGATAGAAACGTTGCCATTTGAGTTATACAAAATATCTATTCGATGGATCAGAGATTATACAATATGTAAAGAATCAACTTCATTTCGATCATAGTACAATAAACCATAGAGTCAACACAGGAACATCACCGCCAGGGGGCGCTTCCGGAAATCGGGTTCTATGGGCCCGATTACGACGTGGTTTGGCTCTTACGACTGGATTTCGATAGCTTTACAGATTTCGGTCATGTTCGTATAGAACAGATTGCACCCCCTGGTGGTGGAAGGTGTAATTAAAGGATTTTACATCCAACTCGGGTTCTATGGGTCACATCACGACGCGGTTTGGCTCAATCGACTCAACGTCGATAGAGGATACTAGGGCTTATCGATTTTTGCTCAGAGTCTCACCACCAGGGGGCGCTTTCCTATCTTCGGTTCTACGGGCATGAAAACGACGGGGTATGGCTCATTCGACTCGACATCGAAAGCCTTAACGATTTCAGTTATGACCGTATAAACAGATTGCGTCACCTGGTGGTGTAAGGTGGAACTAACGTATACTGCAGCGCGTGCGCAGCACGACTGCTATACGGTGCCGCAGGCAGCGGGAACCCGAACCGGAGGTTCGTTCAGTTAGAGGTTTATACTGTTCTATGTGCCGGTGCGTGCGTAGCACGGCCGGTTTACGGTGCCGAAGGCAACCGGGACCAGGGTCGGAGATTCGTTCAGTTAGAGGTTTATACTATTCGATGTGCAAATTAAGGGATTATCTGGTGCGTGCGTAGCACGACTGGTACACGGTGCCGAAAGCAGCGGGGACCAGGGTCGGAGGTTCGTTCGGTTAGAGGTTTATACTACTCAATGTGCAAATTAAGGGATTATCCGGTGCCGAAGGCAGCGGGGACCCGTGTCGGAAGTTCGTTCGGTTCGAGGGGGGTGCGAGCCGGAGAATACAAAAATTCGAGGCACCGATGTAAATTAGGGATTTTATCGATTTTAGTTACCGATATAAATTAGGGGCCCGCTGGCGGGCGAAGCCAGCTAGTCCTTATTATTAATGTTCGTATCCGTCTGTGTGTCTGTCTGTGTGTGTGTGTATCTGTACCCGTATAAACTCTGCGAGCGTAGCGAGTAGCGAAGCGTTTTTGGTGTCAAAAAATTCAGAAAAATCCGGGCCTTCAGGAATTGCAGTTTCGAAAAAATCGGCCCTTAATTAAGGGAGTTATTAACGAACAAAGCTGTTTTAATTGCTTCAAAAGAAACCTATGTGGAAAGTACTCCGCGCATGCCCAGAAGAGCTCAATCCTCATCTTCCGCAAAAAGAAGAAGGAAAGATCGCTTCGGCCGGTTTCGTTTGACGAGTGTCTAAACTCGCCGACGGCGAACCGACAGAAATACGAAAAAGCCGTCAACATATTCTCAAAGAACGTACTTTTACGTCTCTAACGATCTGGTCGGTTCGAAAAAATTTCGATATTAACCCTTTCAAAAAAAATAATCAAAAAGGGTCGAATTCGTGTTTTTGATTTTCTCCCTTCGTCCGAACCTCGCATCCGCCGGACTAAGAAAGATTCGGATAAACGGATTTCACCAAATAAAAGATCGGTCTCTGTCCTCTCCAATAACACCTTCCATTAAAAAAAATACGCCAGTTAACCCTTCGAAAACGTATATTTTCCGTATACCGTTTCGCGATTTATGCAATTTCGACTATATTGAAAAATTCGCTGCGGCGGTACCAAACGAGTCAGGGAAAACTAAAAATACCAGACGAGATCTACATTCTTTATCCTTTCGAAATCTGCGATCGTTTTTGAAAAATACAAATATTAACCCTTCGAAAAAAATTCGCGCGCAGACTCACTTTTGCAAATTCCGATTCTCTGCGATTTTTAAAATCGCGCATCGGCTCTCTGAAAGAACAAAAAATCAAACAAACACACCCAAGTACATTTCCCTCCTTTCGAGATCACTGTAAAACCTTTAGTTTTAAAAAATATTTCAGTTAACCCTTTCGAAATCGTTTTTTTCCGTAAGTCTCTTTCGGTTTTTCAGCGATTTCTGCAATTTTTAAAAATTCAATTCTGGGCTTCTAAACAAGATACGAAAAAATAAAAATACCGAGCCTAATCTACGTTCTTTTTCCTTTTAAAATCAGGTATCAGTTTTGAAAAATTCGTTTTTTAACCCTTCTAAAAAAATGGTTTCCGAAACTCACTCGCGTGAATTTTCGTTTTTCGGCCCATGTTTAAAAATCCGCATCGACTCGGTAAATGTGAATAGAGACAAATAAAATACACCAGATCATAACCACGTTCTTATTCTTCGAAACATATATTTCAGTTCTAAAAAATATGTACATTAACCCTTTAGAAACCGATTGTTCCCGTACGTCACTTTCGTGTTTCCTCTAATTTGCCAATGTATACCCCCCCCCCCCCCCGCCGCAGCTATTTTTTATCGAATTACATAAATTCCTAGAGAAGAAGCTAAAAGTGCATACATTCAGCTCTAGAAAGACACCTTTCAGTTAAAAAAATTCGAGTATTATCAATTTAAAAAAAATTCTTTTGTGAAACCCGTTTCTAGAAATAAGCGTTTTTCGGCGCAAGCACAGATTAATCAAAGTGTAATAAGTGACTTTGATTTGGAAGTAATTATCTAATTTATTAACGATTTTATTTAAAAAATCGTTGTTCATTTTGCGTACAGAATTGAATGGGCTTTCCGAATATATGATTTATTTTGAGAAATAATTATATTTTCATAGTTAAAATTCTATTCTACTAGATATTTGTATTCTGAAGCAGCTAAATACTTGCTTTGTTTACCTTTTTCGATAGCTCCAAAAGATATCAAAATATTTTTTTTTCTATTTTTTATGTATCGGATTCTATATAGTTTATTTAACACCCGGTTTATGATTTTGTGTTTGTGTGGGGATGCGATATATTTAAATTTGTCGTTTTAAAACGCATCCTTTTTTCATTTCGTCGGAAAGAAATGTTGCCATTTGAGTTATAGAAACTTTCTATTCGATGGATCAGAGATTATACACTATGTAAAGAATCAACTTCATTTCGATCGTAGTAAAATAAACCAAAGAGTCAACACAGGAACATCACCGCCAGGGGGCGCTTTCGGAAATCGGGTTCTATGGGCCCGATTACAACGTGGTTTGGCTCTTTTGACTGGATTTCGAGAGCGTTACAGATTTCGGTCATGTTCGTATAGAACAGATTGCGCCCCCTGGTGGTGGAAGGTGCAATTAAAGGATTTTTCATCCAACTCGGGTTCTATGGGTCACATCACGACGCGGTTTGGCTCAATCGACTCAACGTCGATAGAGGATACTAGAGCTTATCGATTTTTGCTCCGAGTCTCACCACCAGGGGGCGCTTTCCTATCTCCGGTTCTACGGGCATGAAAACGACGGGGTATGGCTCATTCGACTCGACATCGAAAGCCTTAACGATTTCAGTTATGATCGTATAAACAGATTGTGCCACCTGGTGGTGGAAGGTGGAACTAACGTATACTGCAGCGCGTGTGCAGCACGACTGCTATACGGTGCCACAGGCAGCGGGGACCCGAACCGGAGGTTCGTTTAGTTAGAGGTTTATACTATTCTATGTGCCGGTGCGTGAGTAGACCGATTTACGGTGCCGAAGGCAGCGGGGACCAGGGTCGGAGGTTCGTTCGGTTACAGGTTTATACTACTCAATGTGCAAATTAAGGGATTATTCGGTGCCGAAGGCAGCGGGGACCCATGTCGGATGTTCGTTCGGTTCGAGGGGGGTGCGAGCCGGAGAATACAAAAGATTCGAGGCACCGATGTAAATTAGGGATTTTATCGATTTTAGTTACCGATGTAAATTAGGGGCCCGCTGGCGGGCGAAGCCAGCTAGTCCTTATTATTAATGTTCGTATCCGTCTGTGTGTCTGTCTGTGTGTGTATCTGTACCCGGATAAACTCTGCGAGCGTAGCGAGTAGCGAAGCGCTTTTTGTGTCAAAAAATTCAGAAAAATCCGGGCCTTCAGGAATTGCAGTTTCGAAAAAATCGGTCCTTAATTAAGGGAGTTATTAACGAACAAAGCTGTTTTAATTGCTTCAAAAGAAACTTATGTGGAAAGTCCTCCGCGCATGCCCAGAAGAGCTCAATCCTCATCTTCTGCAAAAAGAAGAAGGAAAGATCGCTTCTGCCGGATTCGTTTTACGACTGTCTAAACTCGCCGACGGCGAACCGACTGAAATACGAAAAAACCGTCAACATATTCTCAAAGAACGTACTTTTACGTCTCTAACGATTCGGTCGGTTAGAAAAAATTTCGATATTAACCCTTTCAAAAAAAATAATCAAAAAGCGTCGAATTCGTGTTTTTGATTTTCTCCCTTCGTCCGAGCCTCGCATCCGCCGGACTAAGAAAGATTCGGATAAACGGATTTCACCAAATAAAAGATCGGTCTTTGTCCTTTCCAATTCCATCTTCCATTAAAAAAAATACGTCAGTTAACCCTTCGAAAACGTATATTTTCCGTACACCGTTTCGCGATTTCGGCAATTTCGACTATTTTGAAAAATTCGCAGCGGCAGTTCCAAACGAGTCAATGAAAACTAAAAATACCAGACGAGATCTACATTCTTTATACTTTCGAAATCTGCGATCGTTTTTGAAAAATACAAATATTAACCCTTCGAAAAAAATTGGCGCGCAGACTCACTTTTGCAAATTCCGATTCTCTGCGATTTTTAAAATCGCGCATCGGCTCCCTGAAAGAACAAAAAAACAAACAAACACACCCAAGTACATTTCCCTCTTTTCGAGATCACTGTAAAACCTTTAGTTTTAAAAAATATTTCAGTTAACCCTTTCGAAAACGTTTTTTTCCGTAAGTCTCTTTCGGTTTTTCAGCGATTTCTGCAATCTTTAAAAATTCAATTCTGGGCTTCTAAACAAGATACGAAAATAAAAATACCGAGCCTAATCTACGTTTTTTTTTACTTTTAAAATCAGATATCAGTTTCGAAAAATTCGTTTTTTAACCCTTCTAAAAAAATGGTTTCCGAAACTCACTCGCGTGAATTTTCGTTTTTCGGCTCATGTTTAAAAATCCGCATCGACTCGGAAAATGTGAATAGAGACAAATAAAATACACCAGATCATAGCCACGTTCTCATTCTTCGAAACATATATTTCAGTTTTAAAAAATATGTACATTAACCCTTTAGAAACCGGTCGTTCCCGTACCTCACTTTCACGATTTCCTCTAATTTGCCAATGTAAACCCCACCCCCGCCGCAGGACTTTTTTATCGAAGTACACAAATTCCGAGAGAAGAAGCTAAAAGTGCATACATTCATGTATAGAAAGATGCCTTCGACTTTAAAAAAATCGATTATTATCAATTAAAAAAAAACTCTTTTGTGAAACCCGTTTCTAGAAATGAGCGTTTTTCGGCGCAAGCACAGTTTAATCAAACTGTAATAAGTGACTTTGCTTTCGCCGTAATTATCTTATTTATTAACGATCTTAAATCAAAAATCGTTGTTCATTTTGCGTACAGAATTGAATGTGCTTTCCGAATGTATGATTTATTTTAAGAAATAATTATATTTTCATGGTTAAAATTCTATTCTACTGGGATATTTGTAGTCTGAAACAGCCAATTGCACTGCAAATACTTGCTATACAATACCTGACTAACTTACTATACAATATTTCTCTTCGATGGATCAGAGATTATACGATATGTAAAGAGTCAACTTCATGTTCGATCGCAGTCAAATAAACTGGAGAGTCAACACAGGAACATTTATTTTTAAAAGTTTTAATACTTTTTAAATAATTGTCATTTTTGCATAGGGAAAAAAAAAAGCTAAGGAATTTGCTATTTCTTTTGAAAATATCTCCCTTCGTATGGGTCCCATCACGACGGGGTATAGCTCATTCGCTTCGACACCGATAGAGCTTAGTAGAGATTATCGACTTTAGTTCCGCATTTCACCACTAGGGGCGCTTTCCGAACTATGTTTCTATGGGCTGGATCACGACGGGGTATGGCTTATTCGACTCGACATCGATAGCTTTAACGGTTTCAGTGCCCGAGGTTCGTATAGAACAGATTGCGCCCCCTGGCGGTTGAAGGTGTAATTAAAGGATTTTTCATCAAAATATTTTTTTTTCTATTTTTTATATATCGGATTCTATATAGTTTGTTGAACTCCCGGTTTATGATTCAACGCAGGAACATTTATTTTTGAAAGTTTTAGAATTTTTTAAATAATGGTCATTTTTGTATAGGAAAAAAAAAAAGCTAAGGAATTTGCTATTTCCTTTCAAAATATCTCCCTTCGTATGGGTCCCATCCCGACATGGTTTGGCTCATTCGACTCGACATAGATAGAGCTTACCGAATTCAGTTGCGAGTTTCACCACCAGGGTGCGCTTTCCTATCTTTTTCTATGGGACGGATCACGACGGGGTATAGCTCATTCGACTCGACACCGATAGAGCTTAGAGATTATCGATTTTATTTCCGCATTTCACCACTAGAGGCGCTTTTCTAACTCTGTTTCTATGGGCCGGATCACGACGGGGTATGGCTCATTCGACTCGACATCGATAGCTTTTCGAGATTTTACAAGATTAGAGGTTTTACAAATAGAGGCCCGCTGGCGGGCGAAGCCAGCTAGTCCTTATTATTAATGTTCGTATCCGTCTGTGTGTCTGTCTGTGTGTGTGTGTATCTGTACCCGGATAAACTCTGCTAGCGTAGCGAGTAGCGAAGCGCTTTTGGTGTCAAGAAACTCAGAAAAATCCGGGACTTCACGAATTGCAGTTTCGAAAAAATCGGCCCTTAATTAAGGGAGTTATTAACGAACAAAGCTGTTTTAATTGCTTCAAAAGAAACCTATGTGGAAAGTCCTCCGCGCATGTCCAGAAGAGCTCAATCCTCATCTTCCTCAAAAAGAAGAAGGAAAGATCGCTTCGGCCGGTTTCGTTTGACGAATGTCTAAACTCGCCGACGGCGAACCGACAGAAATACAAAAAAACCGTCAACATATTCTCAAAGAAGGTACTTTTACGTCTCTAACGATCCTGTCGGTTCGAAAAAATTTCGATATTAACCCTTTCAAAAAAAATAATCAAAAAGTGTCGAATTCGTGTTTTTGATTTTCTCCCTTCGTCCGAACCTCGCATCCGCCGGACTAAGAAAGATTCGGATAAACGGATTTCACCAAATAAGAGATCGTTCTTTGTCCTCTCCAATTCCACCTTCCATTAAAAAAAATACGTCAGTTAACTCTTCGAAAATGTATATTTTCCTTACACAGTTTCGCGATTTCGGCAATTGCGACGATTTTCAAAAATTCGCAGAGGCGGTTCCAAACGAGTGAGAGAAAACTAAAAATGCCAGACGAAATCTACATTCTTATTCCTTTCGAAATATGTGATCGGTTTTGAAAAATACAAATATTAACCCTTCGAAAAAAATTCGCGTGCAGACTCACTTTTGCAAATTCCGATTCTCTTCGATTTTTAAAATCGCGCATCGGCTCTCTGAAAGAACAAAAAAACAAACAAATACACCCAAGTACATTTCCCTCCTTTCGAGATCACTGTAAAACCTTTAGTTTTAAAAAATATTTCAGTTAACCCTTTCGAAAACGTTTTTTTCCGTAACTCTCTTTCGCTTTTTTAGCGATTTCTGCAATCTTTAAAAATTCAATTCTGAGCTTCTAAACAAGATACGAAAAAATAAAAATACCGAGCCTAATTTACGTTCTTTTGCCTTTTAAAATCAGGTATCAGTTTCGCGTTTTTTAACCCTTCTAAAAAAATGGTTTTCGAAACTCACTCGCGTGAATTTTGGTTTTTCGGCCCATGTTTAAAAATCCGCATCGACTCGGAAAACGTGAATAGAGACAAATAAAATACACCAGATCGTAGCCACGTTCTTATTCTTCGAAACATATATTTCAGTTAAAAAAAATATGTACATTAACCCTTTAGAAACCGATCGTTCCCGTACGTCACTTTCGTGTTTTCTCTAATTTGCCAATATATACCCCCCCCCCCCCCCCGCCTCAGCAATTTTTTATCGAATTACAGAATTTCCTAGAGAAGAAGCTAAAAGCGCATATATTCAGCTCTAAAAAGACACCTTTCAGTTAAAAAAATTCGAGTATTATCAATTTCAAAAAAATTCTTTTGTGAAACCCGTTTCTAGAAATAAGCGTTTTTCGGCGCAAGCACAGATTAATCAAAGTGTAATAAGTGACTTTGTTTTGGAAGTAATTATCTAATTTATTAACGATTTTATTTAAAAAATCGTTGTTCATTTTGCGTACAGAATTGAATGGGCTTTCCGAATATATGATTTATTTTGAGAAATAATTATATTTTCATAGTTAAAATTCTATTCTACTAGGATATTTGTAATCTCAAGCAGCCGATTGCACACCAAATACTTGCTTTGTTTACTTTTTTCGGAAGCTCCAAAAGATATCAAAATAATTTTTTTTTATTTCTATTTTTTATATATCGGATTCTATATAGTTTATTTAACACCCGGTTTATGATTTTGTGTTTGTGTGGGGGTGCGATATATTTAAATTTGTCGTTTTAAAACGCATCCTTTTTTCATTTCGTCGGAAAGAAATGTTGCCATTTGAGTTATACAAACTTTCTATTCGATGGATCAGAGATTAAACACTATGTAAAGAATCAACTTCATTTCGATCGTAGTAAAATAAACCAGAGAGTCAACACAGGAACATCACCGCCAGGGGGCGCTTCCGGAAATCGCGTTCTATGGGCCCGATTACGACGTGGTTTGACTCTTTCGACTGGATTTCGACAGCTTTACAGATTTCGGTCATGTTCGTATAGAACAGATTGCGCCCCCTGGTGGTGGAAGGTGTAATTAAAGGATTTTTCATCCAACTCGGGTTCTATGGGTCACATCACGACGCGGTTTGGCTCAATCGACTCAACGTCGATAGAGGATACTAGAGCTTATCGATTTTTGCTCCGAGTCTCACACCCAGGGGGCGCTTTCCTATCTCCGGCTCTACGGGCATGGAAACGACGGGGTATGGCTCATTCGACTCGACATCGAAAGACTTAACGATTTCAGTTATGATCGTATAAACAGATTGTGCCACCTGGTGGTGGAAGGTGGAACTAACGTATACTGCAGCGTGTGCACAGCACGACTGCTATATGGTGCCGCAGGCAGCGGGGACCCGAACCAGAGGTTCGTTCAGTTAGAGGTATATACTATACTATGTGCCGGTGCCGAAGGCAGCGGGGACCAGGGTCGGAGATTCGTTCAGTTAGATGTTTATACTATTCGATGTGCAAAGCAAGGGATTATCCGGTGCCGAAGGCAGCGGGGACCAGGGTCGGAGGTTCGTTCGGTTAGAGGTTTATACTACTCAATGTACAAATTAAGGGATTATCCGGTGCCGAAGGCAGCGGGGACCCGTGTTGAAAGTTCGTTCGGTTCGAGGGTGGTGCGAGCCGGAGAATACAAAAGATTCGAGGCACCGATGTAAATTAGGGATTTTATCGATTTTAGTTACCGATGTAAATTAGGGGCCCGCTGGCGGGCGAAGCCAGCTAGTCATTATTATTAATGTTCGTATCCGTCTGTGTGTCTGTCTGTGTGTGTGTGTATCTGTACCCGGATAAACTCTGCGAGCGTAGCGAGTAGCGAAGCGCTTTTTGTGTCAAAAAATTCCGAAAAATCCGGACCTTCAGGAATTGCAGTTTCGAAAAAATCGGCCCTTAATTAAGGGAGTTATTAACGAACAAAGCTGTTTTAATTGCTTCAAAAGAAACCTATGTGGAAAGTCCTCTGCGCATGCCCAGAAGAGCTAAATCCTCATCTTCCGCAAAAAGAAGAAGGAAAGATCGCTTCGGCCGGTTTCGTTTTACGACTGTCTAAACTCGCCGACGGCGAACCGACTAAAATACGAAAAAACCGTCAACATATTCTCAAAGAACGTACTTTTACGTCTCTAACGATTCTCTCGGTTCGAAAAAATTTCGATATTAACCCTTTCAAAAAAAATAATCAAAAAGCGTCGAATTCGTGTTTTTGATTTTCTCCCTTCGTCCGAGCCTCGCATCCGCCGGACTAAGAAAGATTCGGATAAACGGATTTCACCGAATTAAAGATCTGTCTTTGTACTCTCCAATTCCACCTTCCATTAAAAAAAATACGTCAGTTAACCCTTCGAAAACGTATATTTTCCGTACACCGTTTCGCGATTTCGGCAATTTCGACTATTTTGAAAAATTCGCTGCGGCGGTTTCAAACGAGTGAGAGAAAACTAAAAATACCAGACGAGATCTACATTCTTTTTCCTTTCGAAATCTGCAATCGTTTTTGAAAAATACAAATTTTAACCCTTCGAAAAAAATTCGCGCGAAGACTCACTTTTGCAAATTCCGATTCTCTGCGATTTTTAAAATCGCGCATCGGCTCTCTGAAAGAAAAAAAAAACAAACAAACACACCCAAGTACATTTCCCTCCTTTCGAGATCACTGTAAAACCTTTAGTTTTAAAAAATATTTCAATTAACCCTTTCGAAAACGTTTTTTTCCGTAAGTCTCTTTCGGTTTTTCAGCGATTTCTGCAATCTTTAAAAATTCAATTCTGGGCTTCTAAACAAGATACGAAAAAATAAAAATACCGAGGCTAATCTACGTTCTTTTTCCTTTTAAAATCAGGTATCAGTTTTGAAAAATTCGTTTTTTAACCCTTCTAAAAAAATGGTTTCCGAAACTCACTCGCGTGAATTTTCGTTTTTCGGCCCATGTTTAAAAATCCGCAACGACTCGGAAAATGTGAATAGAGACAAATAAAATACACCAGATCATAGCCACTTTCTTATTCTTCGAAACATATATTTCAGTTTTAAAACATATGTACATTAACCCTTTAGAAATCGGTCGTTACCGTACCTCACTTTCCCGATTTCCTCTAATTTGCCAATGTAAACCCCCCTGCCGCAGGACTTTTTTATCAAAGTACACAAATTCCGAGAGAAGAAGCTAAAAGTGCATACATTCAGCTTTAGAAAGATGCCTTTGACTTTAAAAAATTCGATTATTATCAATTAAAAAAAAATTCTTTTGTGAAACCCATTTTTAGAAATGAGCGTTTTTCGGCGCAAGCACAGTTTAATCAAACTGTAATAAGTGACTTTGCTTTCGCCGTAATTATCTTATTTATTAACGATTTTAAATCAAAAATCGTTGTTCATTTTGCGTACAGAATTGAATGGGCTTTCCGAATATATGATTTATTTTGAGAAATAATTATATTTTCATAGTTAAAATTCTATTCTACTAGGATATTTGTATTCTGAAGCAGCCGATTGCACTGCTAATACCAGCTTTGTGTACCTTTTTCGAAAGCTCCAAAAGATATCAAAATAAAAAAAAAATATTTCTATTTTTTATATATCGGATTCTATATAGTTTGTTTAACTTCCGGTTTATGATTTGGTGTTTGTGTGGGGGCGCAATATATTTAAATTTGTCGTTTTAAAACGCATCCTTTTTTCATTTCGTCGGATAGAAACGTTGCCATTTGAGTTATACAAAATATCTATTCGATGGATCAGAGATTATACAGTATGTAAAGAATCAACTTCATTTCGATCATAGTACAATAAACCATAGAGTCAACACAGGAACATCACCGCCAGGGGGCGCTTCCGGAAATCGGGTTCTATGGGCCCGATTACGACGTGGTTTGGCTCTTACGACTGGATTTCGATAGCTTTACAGATTTCGGTCATGTTCGTATAGAACAGATTGCACCCCCTGGTGGTGGAAGGTGTAATTAAAGGATTTTACATCCAACTCGGGTTCTATGGGTCACATCACGACGCGGTTTGGCTCAATCGACTCAACGTCGATAGAGGATACTAGGGCTTATCGATTTTTGCTCAGAGTCTCACCACCAGGGGGCGCTTTCCTATCTTCGGTTCTACGGGCATGAAAACGACGGGGTATGGCTCATTCGACTCGACATCGAAAGCCTTAACGATTTCAGTTATGACCGTATAAACAGATTGCGTCACCTGGTGGTGTAAGGTGGAACTAACGTATACTGCAGCGCGTGCGCAGCACGACTGCTATACGGTGCCGCAGGCAGCGGGAACCCGAACCGGAGGTTCGTTCAGTTAGAGGTTTATACTGTTCTACGTGCCGGTGCGTGCGTAGCACGGCCGGTTTACGGTGCCGAAGGCAACCGGGACCAGGGTCGGAGATTCGTTCAGTTAGAGGTTTATACTATTCGATGTGCAAATTAAGGGATTATCTGGTGCGTGCGTAGCACGACTGGTACACGGTGCCGAAAGCAGCGGGGACCAGGGTCGGAGGTTCGTTCGGTTAGAGGTTTATACTACTCAATGTGCAAATTAAGGGATTATCCGGTGCCGAAGGCAGCGGGGACCCGTGTCGGAAGTTCGTTCGGTTCGAGGGGGGTGCGAGCCGGAGAATACAAAAATTCGAGGCACCGATGTAAATTAGGGATTTTATCGATTTTAGTTACCGATATAAATTAGGGGCCCGCTGGCGGGCGAAGCCAGCTAGTCCTTATTATTAATGTTCGTATCCGTCTGTGTGTCTGTCTGTGTGTGTGTGTATCTGTACCCGTATAAACTCTGCGAGCGTAGCGAGTAGCGAAGCGTTTTTGGTGTCAAAAAATTCAGAAAAATCCGGGCCTTCAGGAATTGCAGTTTCGAAAAAATCGGCCCTTAATTAAGGGAGTTATTAACGAACAAAGCTGTTTTAATTGCTTCAAAAGAAACCTATGTGGAAAGTACTCCGCGCATGCCCAGAAGAGCTCAATCCTCATCTTCCGCAAAAAGAAGAAGGAAAGATCGCTTCGGCCGGTTTCGTTTGACGAGTGTCTAAACTCGCCGACGGCGAACCGACAGAAATACGAAAAAGCCGTCAACATATTCTCAAAGAACGTACTTTTACGTCTCTAACGATCTGGTCGGTTCGAAAAAATTTCGATATTAACCCTTTCAAAAAAAATAATCAAAAAGGGTCGAATTCGTGTTTTTGATTTTCTCCCTTCGTCCGAACCTCGCATCCGCCGGACTAAGAAAGATTCGGATAAACGGATTTCACCAAATAAAAGATCGGTCTCTGTCCTCTCCAATAACACCTTCCATTAAAAAAAATACGCCAGTTAACCCTTCGAAAACGTATATTTTCCGTATACCGTTTCGCGATTTATGCAATTTCGACTATATTGAAAAATTCGCTGCGGCGGTACCAAACGAGTCAGGGAAAACTAAAAATACCAGACGAGATCTACATTCTTTATCCTTTCGAAATCTGCGATCGTTTTTGAAAAATACAAATATTAACCCTTCGAAAAAAATTCGCGCGCAGACTCACTTTTGCAAATTCCGATTCTCTGCGATTTTTAAAATCGCGCATCGGCTCTCTGAAAGAACAAAAAATCAAACAAACACACCCAAGTACATTTCCCTCCTTTCGAGATCACTGTAAAACCTTTAGTTTTAAAAAATATTTCAGTTAACCCTTTCGAAATCGTTTTTTTCCGTAAGTCTCTTTCGGTTTTTCAGCGATTTCTGCAATTTTTAAAAATTCAATTCTGGGCTTCTAAACAAGATACGAAAAAATAAAAATACCGAGCCTAATCTACGTTCTTTTTCCTTTTAAAATCAGGTATCAGTTTCGAAAAATTCGTTTTTTAACCCTTCTAAAAAATGATTTCCGAAACTCACTCGCGTGAATTGTCGTTTTTCGGCCCATGTTTAAAAATCCGCATCGACTCGGAAAATGTGAATACAGACAAATAAAATACTCCAGATCATAGCCACTTTCTTATTCTTTGAAACATATATTTCAGTTAAAAAAAATATGTACATTAACCCTTTAGAAACCGGTCATTCCTGTACCTCACTTTCACGATTTCCTCTAATTTGCCAATGTAACCCCGCCGCAGGACTTTTTTATCGAAGTACACAAATTCCGAGAGAAGAAGCTAAAAGTGCATACATTCATCTATAGAAAGATGCCTTCGACTTTAAAAAATTCGATTATTATCAATTAAAAAAAAACTCTTTTGTGAAACCCGTTTCTAGAAATGAGCGTTTTTCGGCGCAAGCACAGTTTAATCAAAGTGTAATAAGTGACTTTGCTTTCGCCGTAATTATCTTATTTATTAACGATTTTAAATCAAAAATCGTTGTTCATTTTGCGTACAGAATTGAATGGGCTTTTCGAATATATGATTTATTTTGAGAAATAATTATATTTTTATAGTTAAAATTCTATTCTACTAGGATATTTGTATTCTGAAACAGCCAATTGCACTGCAAATACTTGCTATACAATACCTGACTAACTTACTATACAATATTTCTCTTCGATGGATCAGAGATTATACGATATGTAAAGAGTCAACTTCATGTTCGATCGCAGTCAAATAAACTAGAGAGTCAACACAGGAACATTTATTTTTAAAAGTTTTAATATTTTTTAAATAATTGTCATTTTTGCATAGGGGAAAAAAAAAAAAAAAGCTAAGGAATTTGCTACTTCTTTTGAAAATATCTCCCTTCATATGGGTCCCATCACGACGGGGTATAGCTCATTCGACTCGACACCGATAGAGCTTAGTAGAGATTATCGACTTTAGTTCCGCATTTCACCACTAGGGGCGCTTTCCGAACTCTGTTTCTATGGGCCGGATCACGACGGGGTATGGCTTATTCGACTCGACATCGATAGCTTTAACGGTTTCAGTGCCCGAGGTTCGTATAGAACAGATTGCGCCCCCTGGCTGTTGAAGGTGTAATTAAAGGATTTTTCAGCCAACTCGTGTTCTATGGGTCACATCACGACGCGGTTTGGCTCAATCGACTCGACATCGATAGAGGATACTAGAGATTATCGACTTTAGTTCCGCATTTCACCACTAGGGGGAGCTTTCCGAACTCTGTTTCTATGGGCCGGATCACGACGGGGTATGGCTTATTCGACTCGACATCGATAGCTTTAACGGTTTCAGTTATGATCGTATATACAGATTGCGCCACCTGGTGGTGGAAGGTGGAACTAAAGTATACCGCAGCGCGTGCGTAGCACGACTTCTATACGAGGCCGCAGGCAGCGGGGACCCGAGCCGAAAGTTCGTTCAGTTAGAGGTTTATACTATTCGATGTGCAATTTAATCGACATTTTACAAGATTAGAGGTTTTACAATTAGGGGCCCTCTGGCGGGCGAAGCCAGCTAGTCCTTATTATTAATGTTCGTATCCGTCTGTGTGTCTGTCTGTGTGTGTGTGTATCTGTACCCGGATAAACTCTGCAAGCGTAGCGAGTAGCGAAGCGCTTTTTGTGTCAAAAAATTCAGAAAAATCCGGGCCTTCAGGAATTGCAGTTTCGAAAAAATCGGCCCTTAATTAAGGGAGTTATTAACGAACAAAGCTGTTTTAATTGCTTCAAAAGAAACCTATGTGGAAAGTCCTCCGTGCATGCCCAGAAGAGCTCAATCCTCATCTTCCGCAAAAAGAAGAAGGAAAGATCGCTTCTGCCGGTTTCGTTTCACGACTGTCTAAACTCGCCGACGGCGAACCGACAGAAATACGAAAAAACCATCAACATATTCTCAAAGAACGTACTTTTACGTCTCTAACGATCCTGTCGGTTCGAAAAAATTTTGATATTAACCCTTTCAAAAAAAATAATCAAAAAGCGTCAAATTCGTGTTTTTGATTTTCTCCCTTCGTCCGAGCCTCGCATCCGCCGGACTAAGGAAGATTCGGATAAACGGATTTCACCAAGTGAAAGACCGGTCTTTGTCCTCTCCAATTCTACCTTCCATTAAAAAAAATACGTCAGTTAACCCTTCGAAAACATATATTTTCCGTACACCGTTTTGCGATTTCGGCAATTTTGACTATTTTGAAAAATTCGCTGCGGCGGTTCCAAACGAGTCAATGAAAACTAAAAATACCGGACAAGATTTACATTCTTTATCCTTTCGAAATCTGCGATCGTTTTTGAAAAATACAAATATTAACTCTTCGAAAAAAATTCGCGCGCAGACTCACTTTTGCAAATTCCGATTCTCTGCGATTTTTAAAATCCCGCATCCGCTCTCTGAAAGAACAAAAAAACAAACAAACACACCCAAGTACATTTCCCTCCTTTCGAGATCACTGTAAAGCCTTTAGTTTTAAAAAATATTTCAGTTAACCCTTTCGAAAACGTTTTTTTGCGTAAGTCTCTTTCGGTTTTTCAGCGATTTCTGCAATTTTTAAAAATTCAATTCTGGGCTTCTAAACAAGATACGAAAAAATAAAAATACCTAGCCTAATCTACGTTCTTTTTTCTTTTAAAATCAGGTATTAGTTTCGAAAAATTCGTTTTTTAATCCTTCTAAAAAATGAAACTCACTCGCGTGAATTTTCGTTTTTCGGCCCATGTTTAAAAATCCGCATCGATTCAGAAAATGTGAATAGAGACAAATAAAATACACCAGATCATAGCCACTTTCTCATTCTTCGAAACATATATTTCAGTTTTAAAAAATATGTACATTAACCCTTTAGAAACCGGTCGTTCCCGTACCTCACTTTCACGATTTCCTCTAATTTGCCAATGTAACCCCCCCCCCCCCCCCGCCGCAGGACTTTTTTTATCGAAGTACACAAATTCCGAGAGAAGAAGCTAAAAGTGCATACATTCATCTATAGAAAGATGCCTTCGACTTTAAAAAATTCGATTATTATCAATTTAAAAAAAAACTCTTTTGTGAAACCCTTTTCTAGAAATGAGCGTTTTTCGGCGCAAGCACAGTTTAATCAAAGTGTAATAAGTGACTTTGCTTTCGCCGTAATTATCTTATTTATTAACGATCTTAAATCAAAAATCGTTGTTCATTTTGCGTACAGAATTGGATGGGCTTTCCGAATATATGATTTATTTTGAGAAATAATTATATTTTCATAGTTAAAATTATATTCTACTAGGATATTTGTATTCTGAAACAGCCAATTGCACTGCAAATACTTGCTATACAATACCTGACTAACTTACTATACAATATTTCTCTTCGATGGATCAGAGATTATACGATATGTAAAAAGTCAACTTCATGTTCGATCGCAGTCAAATAAACTAGAGAGTCAACACAGGAACATTTATTTTTAAAAGTTTTAATATTTTTTAAAATAATTATCATTTTTGCATAGGGAAAAAAAAAAAGCTAAGGAATTGGCTATTTCTTTTGAAAATATCTTCCTTCGTATGGGTCCCATCACGACGGGGTATAGCTCATTCGACTCGACACCGATAGAGCTTAGTAGAGATTATCGACTTTAGTTCCGCATTTCACCACTAGGGGGCGCTTTCCGAACTCTGTTTCTATGGGCCGGATCACGACGGGATTTGGCTTATTCGAGTCGACATCGATAGCTTTAACGGTTTCAGTGCCCGAGGTTCGTATAGAAAAGATTGCGCCCCCTGGTGGTTGAAGGTGTAATTAAAGGATTTTTCAGCCAACTCGGGTTCTATGGGTCACATCACGACGCGGTTTGGCTCAATCAACTCGACATCGATAGAGGATACTAGAGATTATCGACTTTAGTTCCGCATTTCACCACTAGAGGCGCTTTCCGAACTCTGTTTCTATGGGCCGGATCACGACGGGGTATGGCTTATTCGACTCGACATCGATAGCTTTAACGGTTTCAGTGCCCGAGGTTCGTATAGAACAGATTGCGCCAACTGGTGGTGGAAGGTGTAATTAAAGCATTTTTCAGCCAACTCGGGTTCTATGGGTCACATCACGACGCGGTTTGGCACAATCGACTCGACATCGATAGAGGATACTAGACCTTATCGGTTTTAGTTCGCTTTTCACCACCAGGGAGCGTTTTTTATCTATGTTTCTATGGCCCGGATAACGACGGGGTATGGCTCACCGATGTAAATTAGGGGCTCGCTGGCGGGCGAAGCCAGCTAGTCATTATTATTAATGTTCGTAAACGTCTGTCTGTGTGTGTGTGCATCTGTACCCGGATAAACTCTGCGAGCGTAGCGAGTAGCAAAGCGCTTTTTGTGTCAAAAAATTCAGAAAAAATCCGGGCCTTCAGGAATTGCAGTTTCGAAAAAATCGGCCCATAATTAAGGGAGTTATTAACGAACAAAGCTGTTTTAATTGCTTCAAAAGAAACCTATGTGGAAAGTCCTCCGCGCATGCCCAGAAGAGCTCAATCCTCATCTTCCGCAAAAAGAAGAAGGAAAGATCGCTTCGGCCGGTTTCGTTTGACGACTGTCTAAACTCGCTGACGGTGAACCGACAGAAATACGAAAAAACCGTCAACATATTCTCAAAGAACGTACTTTTACGTCTCTAGCGATCTGGTCGGTTCGAAAAAATTTCGATATTAACCCTTTCAAAAAAAATAATCAAAAAGCGTCGAATTCGTGTTTTTTATTTTCTCCCTTCGTACGAACCTCGCATCCGCCAGACTAAGAAAGATTCGGATAAACGGATTTCATCAAATAAAAGATCGGTCTTTGTCCTCTCCAATTCCGCATTCCATTAAAAAAATACGTCAGTTAACCCTTCGAAAACGTATATTTTCCGTTCACCGTTTCGCGATTTCGGCAATTTCGTCTATATTGAAAAATTCGCAGCGGCAGTTCCAAACAAGTCAGGGAAAACTAAAAATACCAGACGAGATCTGCATTCTTTATCCTTTTAAAATCTGCGATTGTTTTTGATAAATACAAATATTAACCCTTCGAAAAAAATTCGCGCGCAGACTCACTTTTGCAAATTCCGATTCTCTGCAATTTTTAAAATCGCGCATCGGCTCTCTGAAAGAACAAAAAAACAAAGAAACACACCCAAGTACATTTCCCTCCTTTCGTGATCACTATAAAACCTTTAGTTTTAAAAAATATTTCAGTTAACCCTTTCGAAAACATTTTTTTTCGAAACTCTCTTTCGCTTTTTCAGCGATTTCTGCAATATTTAAAAATTCAATTCTGGGCTTATAAACAAGATACGAAAAAATAAAATTACCGAGCCTAATCTACGTTCTTTTTCCTTTTAAAATCAGGTATCAGTTTTGAAAAATTCGTTTTTTAACCCTTCTAAAAAAATGGTTTCATAAACTCACTCGCGTGAATTTTCGTTTTTCGGCCCATGTTTAAAAATCCTCATCGACTCGAAAAATGTGAATAGAGACAAATAATATACACCAGATCATAGCCACTTTCTTATTCTTTGAAACATATATTTCAGTTTTAAAAAATATGTACATTAACCCTTCAGAAACTGGTCGTTCCCGTAGCCCACTTTCACGATTTCCTCTAATTTGCCAATGTATACCCCCCGCCCCCCGTTTCTAGAAATGAGCGTTTTTCGGCGCAAACACAGTTTAATCAAAGTGTAATAAGTGACTTTGCTTTCTCCGTAATTATCTTATTTATTAACGATCTTAAATCAAAAATCGTTGTTCATTTTGCGTACAGAATTGAATGGGCTTTCCGAAAATATGATTTATTTTGAGAAATAATTATGTTTTCATGGTTAAAATTCTATTCTACTAGGATATTTGTGTTTTGAAGCAGCCGATTGCACTGTAAATATACTTGATGTGTGTACATTTTTCGAAAGCTCCAAAATATATCAAATTAATTTTTTTTCTATTTTTTATATATCGGATTCTATGTATGGTTTGTTGAACTCCCGGTTTATGATTCAACGCAGGAACATTTATTTTTAAAAGTTTTAGAATTTTTTAAATAATGGTAATTTTTGTATAGAAAAAAAAAAAAGCTAAGGAATTTGCTATTTCTTTTTAAAATATCTCCCTTCGTATGGATCCCATCGCGACCTGGTTTGGCTCATTCGACTCGACATAGATAGAGCTTACCGAATTTAGTTCCGAGTTTCACCACCAGGGTGCGCTTTCCTATCTCTGTTTCTATGGGACGGATGACGACGGGGTATAGCTCATTCGACTCGACACCGATAGAGCTTACTAGAGATTATCGATTTTAGTTCCGCATTTCACCACTAGGGGCGCTTTCCGAAATCTGTTTCAATGGGCTGGATCACGACGCACAGTGGGGCAGGAAGCCTCCAAAGTTGGCAATAAATAGAATTTACTTTGAACAAAAAAAGTACATCACGCATTATTTTATAGACTTTACGTAGTAAAACTTAAAACTTTTACATAAGCTATAGAGTAATTTATTAATTAATTTATAAAGATTTTTCAAATATTTTCTGCACAAAAATAAGTTAAAAACAAGAAATTGAGATAGTTTTATACAAATAAAATATTTATAAATCATCCATAATATCGAATGAAAAATACAAAAAAAATGGTGTTGTAAACACAATTAATAACTTTAATGATTCTGAAGCACACCTTAATGTGAATATCAAAGACTCGTTTTGAAGGAGTGAATCCCTCTTTCTCAGGCAAAATGCCTGTACAACTATCAAGACAGCAAAAGCAAAACTGTTTATGCTGTCTTAGTCTGAGGATGAAGCGTTCATTCCTTTGAAATACGTCGTTAGTATTAATTTTATAGTGTGTTTTAAAATTTTAGAATATTTAATCCGTACTATCATCTGAGTCATCATCACTGTCACTATCCTGATCACCAAATACATTGAGAGATGGAGTTTTTAACAAATGTAGGGCTTCTCGTAGCAAATGTTCTAACTTTTTCTTTCTTTTCATTTGTTTGCAAGTGATCACTAGATCCGAACTTAGAAGTAAAAAATTAAAAAACTCTCTGTTAGTTTTTTTTCGGCTGCACTTTCTCGAATATTACTATCTGTATCTATTAAAGTCTTTATTCCTGGCTTCTTGTGCTTCCTCAGACATCTGTCCTATGGACAACAGAGCCGAACTTATAATTTCTGGTCCGTGAATCAAATACTTGTGTAATGTCGGGGGCATGTTGTATCATGTATACTTCAAGACAAAATATCTGGCTGTATCATGCGCAAATACACGATAGTTTTCGACATGTATCTCATATATACTGGATATTACTATCAAGATAATATGTAGTTTTTTTTATCAAATCTACATCAATTCCTGTGATCTGAGCAGAATGTTCTGGATTCAGAAAAAATCGCCTGGCAATGTTGCCATCGTTTGAGTTACCGAACCCTTGCATAGGTTTGTCCACAATTAAACCACAGAGCATCTTCAGCAGACCCGACAGAATCCAGAGCATCTTCTCCTGTCAAAAGCTGTTGATGTGATTGATAAAAAATGATGATAAATTTGGCTGATGGAAAAAGGCTTCATGGTGCAAAATAAAAATAAACTAAAGGGGGACACGATTAAATGTTCAAAAGGGAACACAAGTTAAATTCCTAAACCTGATCGAAATAGTGATTCCGTACCAATAAATGTTGGCCACAATAACAAACCACCTTAGCATCCCGAGCAACAACCTGAAATAGCTGAAAACTAAAAGTACATATTATAAAACACTTCATGCTAATTAAACAAAAAATAATAATACTTTAGAGATTATTCTCGATTAATTTATTTATATATAAAACATATTTTAAGGTTACACAATTAATAAAATATTTATATTTTAAAAGATGCATTCAAATTAATATATTTCACGGTTGTTCACACATCATACATGTGGGCTAAATAACTGCGTTTAAATTATGAACATTTAAATCTTATATCATCCATGGACAATTAATTTTAATTAAAAAACATAGATACTTAATATTGGTACTGAAGAAAAGCTTGTTCTAGCAGAAAGCACATTTTTACACTGAACATCATCTTACACTGACGAACAGAAGATTTCTTTTGAAGATTCACGATTATTACACTTTCACTATTTTTTAGATGTCGATCACATACTTAAAATTTGTAGACAGATTTTTCACACACAAACAAAATACACCTCTATTTCTTCACCTTATCACATATTAAAGTAAAACACAGAACTAACTAGGGTGGCTCCTCACACGAGAAAAATCTCGAATCAATGGGATACCACCCTTCTTTCGCTTGAGACTTTATACCATCCAACACACCGCTCGTTGAAAAAAAACACTAGTCATTCACATGCGTTGCCATTCCGAGTGAAGGAAGCTTGGTCGAAAAATATCCGGTATTACCACTACCTCGCGCGCCGATGGAAGAAGATACAGCGAGAGAAATTCTTCGTATGCAGGCGTTCGCCAGCTGCTGCGAGTTTAGTAGCGATGTTGCGAGATGTTTGTTGGTGCGTTCGCTGATTTATAAAGGCAGATGCGCTGACACGGAAAGACAGTTCTTTTTGCATATTGCGCTGAACTTTAAAGGCTTTTTTGATGACTTGACTGAGTTGTGAAAGGGGTTTTTTAACATCTCCCCCCACCAACAGCAAAAAAAGAGGCGAACACTGTTCTGAAGAATAGTTGATAATTGTTGAAAATTGATGTGAAATGTCCTGGAGTATGCGAAAAAGTCAAAGTTTCACAAATGCATACAGATGAAGAAATGATGAAAAAATGTTCGTGAGAATTTTGCGAAAAAGTCACTGAAATTTTCACAGCTGCATACAGACTTAAAGAAATGTTCGTGAAAAAAATAAAAAATTTTATACACAATGCTACTGTAATCATTAGAATTGTATACACCACACATTATATGATACAAAAATTCAATAATTATATTTAACCAGCATGAATATGAAAATATTTACAAAAATACACACACACCAATAAATATAAACTACAGAAATACCTAGATTGCTTTAACTTTCTGCAATATATTTTGAGTTGTCACATTCAACATTTTCAAACTACTTTTTATTGTACCATATATTATTCAATTTTCTGAATTAAGTTCAATGAATATTGAAATTTACTTTGTAACTTAAAAAAGATTTCACAGATATTCTAAACAATTATGAAAATACATATGTGGAAATCATTCACATATTTTCCTTTTTGACTCAAATACAAAATTAAAAAGGTAAAGTTTAAAAAAAAATATTTCAATAAATGTTATTCACTAGCAAAGTGATCAATTCTACCAGTATATTGAAAACAAACATTGAGAGAGAAGAAATAGAAAAAAAAAATTTAAAAATAGAATTTTGACTTGAGCATAGTATATATATATACTTTGAAGTTTCCGAACATACACATATTTCACAAAAATATTAGAATCACTACTCAATTCTTATTTACCTCAGTTTTGTTACAAATATTATCATTTAATGGTACTTTTGGAAAAATTTTACTGACATGAACTTTTTTTACATATTCATGACCATCTTCATTAATTTTTATCAAATAATTATCATTTCTCAATTTTTTGTCAATTATATGTGGTCCATTATATCTAGGTTGTAATGCAGTATGATGTTTAAAATCTACAAGAAAAACTTCATCACCAGTATTTAAGGAAGGTTTACTTCTGCCCTTCACATATTGTTGGTGATAATTAAAATAACTAGTTTCATTTTCCTTAACTAATTTTCTAGTTTCCTGAAAATGACTTTGTAATTTTGTTAGATATTTACTATATTCTTCAGCAACTTTTGGTTTTTCAAAAATATTTAGAGGTATATTGAGTTCTCTGCCCAAGAATAGTTCAGCCGGTGAAAATTGAGTTACTGCATGCTTAGAGGAATTATAATGAAGTTTAAAAAATAATAGTCTATCTGACCACTCGAATACTTGATCAGAAAGTGCTGCTATGCTGTTTTTCATAGAAAGATGAATTTTCTCGATTAAACCATTACTCTGCGGATAATAGATTGAACTCTTTCTATGCTTAATATCCATAGTCTTAAGATAATCTTCAAATTCATCTGAACGGAAATATGGTCCATTATCAGTCAAAACAGTCCTAGCGATCCCGAATTTGGAAAAATATATATTAAGTTGATTAATTATAGTTTTAGAAGTGGTATTGCTTAATGGGATAGCCTCAAGATACCTGGAATAATGATCAACTATTGTTAAAATAAAAAAATTTGTTGTCATGAGATCTAGGAAGTTTGCCTACAATATCTAAAGCTATTATCTCACCTGGAGCTAAATCAGCTTTTGGAATCATTTTAGTGACAGTATTTTTAGGTTTAGGTTTAACTTTTAAACATCTTTCACAATTGCTACAAAAATTTTTAGTGTCCTTAAACATTCCTTTCCAAGAATAGATTTTGCGAACAAAATTGTAGGTTTTTTGAGTGCCAAAATGAGGAGCATGAGCAACTTCCAAACAATCCTTAATTAAAGATTTTGGAATTAAAATTCTACTGAGATACTTTTTTTTCTTTAACGGCTTCTTGGGGAAAATTTTTACCATTACAATTTTAGTTTCTGAATCAATATAATAGTTATTTGCAGTTTCCTCATCATTATCATTTAATTTTTGAATAATTTCCCTAATAAATTCATCATTTTGTTGATTATTTACAATATTATTATGATCTAAATTTGAATTACTTTGAAAAATATTTATATTATTTACATTTAAGGTTTCATCTTTATATGCTCTAGATAAATAATCAGCAGGGTTAATAACACCAGGAATGTGATCTATCTCATAATGAAATTGATCCAGATATAGAAGCCACCTAGCTACAATCTCACTCTGATTGTCCAGTTCCATGTGATATGTTAATGATTTTGCATCGGTATATATGGTAAATTTTTTTCCATATAATTCTTCACGAAAATGCTTGACAGATGCAAATATTGCGTACAATTCTCTTTGGATGGAAGGATATCTAGACTGAGCTGGATTGAATTGTTTTGAAAAAAATTCAACAGGATAAAATTTCTCATTGTATTTTTGCATTAAAATTCCACAAAATGCAACTTTAGAAGCATCAGTTACTAAATACAATGGAAGATCAGAATTAATGTTTTTAAGAAGGGGTTTATTTAGAATTTGATCTTGTAAAATATCAAAAGCTTCCTGACACTCTGAAGTCCAGACAAATGGAACATTTTTACGGGTTAAATTAATAATTGGCTTAGCAATTTCAGCATATTTATAAACCATGTGCCTAAAATAATTTAAACAACCAATATACTGTTGAACTTGCTTTACATTTTTGGGTATGGGAAATTTTGAAACTTTGTTTACATTATCCTCTGAAGGAGAAAAACCATCAGCACTGACATTAAATCCTAAATAAGTTATTTCTTTCTGACAAATCTGAAGCTTTGCAGGGTCTAAAGTTAAGTTGAATTGGATGAGCTTATCGAATACCTTCTGTAACCAGGCTTTAATTTCAGATATGCTGTCTGCAGCGACAATAATGTCATCAAGAAAGAATTGTAAATTTGGTCCTTTTAAGCTAGATAAACATTTAGAAATTAGTGTATGAAAATATGAAGTTGAGTTGCGACTTCCAAAAGGTAGGACTTTTGGCTGGTAGTTACCAATCTCGCAGCAAAATGCTAATTTTTCCCTATCTTTTTCCTGCAATCTTATCTGAAAAAATGCCGACTTCAAATCAAGCACACAATAATACCTTTTGCCAGCAATACTGTGCAGAATTTCTGAAATTTTTGGCAAACATATAGTGTAAGATTCAGTGATGCTATTTAACAGTCTATAATCCACTACCATGCGAAATTTGATTTCTTCAGGAGAGGTGCCTGGAATTGGTTTCTTTTTGACAAATATAACAGGGAAATTATAACTGGAGGAAGAATGTTCAATTAAACCAGCATCTAACAATTTTTTAATCTCTTCTTGTGCAAACTGTTTGGCAATTTTTGGAATAGGGTATTGTTTAGTTTGAATTGGGAAATTGTGCATTAATTTAAATTCGGGTTTGACTGCATCAGTTGAACCAAGAGTTTTATAACTTTTAGAAAATACTTTAAAGTTGTTCATTAATAATTCCAAAATCTCCTTTCTCTCTTTTTCATCTAAATGTTTAAGATTAAAATCAGATTCTGAAAGTTCGGCCTGTCTCAAATTACTAATCTCTTCTAAATTTAAACTATTGATTTGAAAAATTTGGTCCTCAGTGGGTTGGATTTCCTCGTCATCTTCAAACATTTCTACATTTCCTAGTTTTTGACCTTTACGTATATATGATGCAACATTAGTTTTATTCTCAACAATTGTCAAAATATATTTGTTGTCCTCAACAGTATGCAAAGAATTTTCAATATGGCACTTCTGCGAGACTTTTAATGGGGTTAACATGACTCTTTTAGAATTATGAATACCCTGTGGAAATTCCAATTTAATTATCTCAAATGAATTAGGTTTAATTTTAATGTTATTTATAGCTTTAGCAATTACATTAATTTGAGGTTTATCATTATCCTTAATTACAGTATTTTCTTTAATCTGCGGAGAAGTTTCTTCAAATTCAAAATGGGTTTTGTTGATGGAAAGTCTTTTATTGAATGTGTCAATTAGAATTTTGTTTCTCTGAATGAAGTCATACCCTAAAATTATTTGGTAGTTACAATTCCAGTTACTCTGAGTGACAAAAAATATGTTATGAAACCAACGAGTTTTCATTTTGAACTTTATATTGACTGCTGACAAATATGGGATAGTGGTATTATTAAGGGTCTTAATTTTGACTGCTCTAGAAATATGCTCAACTTTCGCTTGTTGCTTAATTTCTGCTAAGATGCCTGGTTGCACCAGCGAGAGATTTGCACCGGTATCGAGAAGAGCGGGTACCTCTAAATTACCAAATTTAAGCTTAATAATAGGAAGGTGATTTGTATTATTATCAAAATTACACGACATTACATGGAGATTTTCAAGATCTTCACAATTATTTTGAATTGTTACATTATCAAAATTTTGAATTTCATTTACAGAGTTTAAGTTTTCATTTAAATTTGAATTTTCTTCTACAGATTTTAAATTATCATTTACTTCTAAATTTTCCTCACTAGAATTTGAATCTGAATTGTTACTAGATTTTGAATTTTCAATTGATTCTGAATTATTTACAGATTCCAATAGATTTTCATCCCTAACAATTTTATAATTATTGGTCCTTGTAAAATGGGATCTATTTTTACTACAAGAACCATCTATAAGTTTAAATGATTTCTACGCCTATATGGGTGATTTCTACGGTTATTTCTATAATTGCCAAAATTCCTTCCACTGCTGTTACCTCTAGAAATAGGAATATGGTTGGGGTTATGATTGAAATTATTGCTGCGGGAATTTCTACCCTGTGGAAAATACCAACATTTTGTTGTCACATGACTTTTTCCACATATATGACATTGGACTCTTTCATTTTGACTTTGTCGAAAAGAATTGCTAGCATTATTTTCAGATTTTACTCTTTCCAATTCTTCCTTTAACTGTTGAATTTGTTTGTTACCCTCTAACTGGCTTTGCATTATTGAATTTAGTTCAAAGTTTTGACACATATTGTTGTTAATAATGACTTCTTGAGCCTCAAGAGCCTTTTCTACATTAATTGCATGTTTACATGCCTCTAAGTAATTTTTTGGACCTAATTTAAGAATTTCGACCTTAATTTCAGGCCTAACAGCATCCAAAATTTTGTTCAATTTGATGGAATCAATGAATTCATTTGAATCCCTAGTTTGTATATCTATCTTTGATAAATATTTTACTGCATAAGAGTTTATTTCATCAATTAAGCTCTGAATTGACTGATTTGGTTTTTGCCTGATGTTATTAAATTTTGATTGTATCTCATCAAATGGTTGACATCTTTTGAATTTTTTAATAAATAATTCAGCCAATTCATCAAAATTTTGAATGTTAGCTACCTGCGGGGAGTCAATTAGAAATTTTTGGGCAGCATCTCTACAATTTAATTTTAGAATTAAAATTCTTTTATTTACGGGCCAATTTTCTAATACTGCTACATCTCTAACCTGTCCGACAAAATATTCAACATTTTCATCAGAAGTTCCGCTAAAAGTGGGAATGGATGAAGCCAAACTTAAATCTATGATCCCTTTACGAGCCATAGTAAATAACAGAAATAAATGTCAAAATATAGACTTTTAAGGGGGAGGAGGGGGGAAGGGGAACTTAAAATTTACACATTCCTAACATGCAATTACACAATATCAATATTACAATACATATATAAAATCATAAATAGCTTAAGATATATAAATCATGCACTTAAAAAAATCACAGATAAAAATATAATAAATGGTGTGTATATTTTTGTAAAAATATACTCAGGAAGCTATTGTGGAGACCAGATTCTCAACCTATTAAATTTTACTTTTGCACGCGGCACCAAATGATAAAAAATGATGATAAATTTGGCTGATGGAAAAAGGCTTCATGGTGCAAAATAAAAATAAACTAAAGGGGGACACGATTAAATGTTCAAAAGGGAACACAAGTTAAATTCCTAAACCTGATCGAAATAGTGATTCCGTACCAATAAATGTTGGCCACAATAACAAACCACCTTAGCATCCCGAGCAACAACCTGAAATAGCTGAAAACTAAAAGTACATATTATAAAACACTTCATGCTAATTAAACAAAAAATAATAATACTTTAGAGATTATTCTCGATTAATTTATTTATATATAAAACATATTTTAAGGTTACACAATTAATAAAATATTTATATTTTAAAAGATGCATTCAAATTAATATATTTCACGGTTGTTCACACATCATACATGTGGGCTAAATAACTGCGTTTAAATTATGAACATTTAAATCTTATATCATCCATGGACAATTAATTTTAATTAAAAAACATAGATACTTAATATTGGTACTGAAGAAAAGCTTGTTCTAGCAGAAAGCACATTTTTACACTGAACATCATCTTACACTGACGAACAGAAGATTTCTTTTGAAGATTCACGATTATTACACTTTCACTATTTTTTAGATGTCGATCACATACTTAAAATTTGTAGACAGATTTTTCACACACAAACAAAATACACCTCTATTTCTTCACCTTATCACATATTAAAGTAAAACACAGAACTAACTAGGGTGGCTCCTCACACGAGAAAAATCTCGAATCAATGGGATACCACCCTTCTTTCGCTTGAGACTTTATACCATCCAACACACCGCTCGTTGAAAAAAAACACTAGTCATTCACATGCGTTGCCATTCCGAGTGAAGGAAGCTTGGTCGAAAAATATCCGGTATTACCACTACCTCGCGCGCCGATGGAAGAAGATACAGCGAGAGAAATTCTTCGTATGCAGGCATTCGCCAGCTGCTGCGAGTTTAGTAGCGATGTTGCGAGATGTTTGTTGGTGCGTTCGCTGATTTATAAAGGCAGATGCGCTGACACGGAAAGACAGTTCTTTTTGCATATTGCGCTGAACTTTAAAGGCTTTTTTGATGACTTGACTGAGTTGTGAAAGGGGTTTTTTAACAGTGATTTTACAGATTTTGTAGAAGCATTTTGATATTTGATAGCTCGCTTTGGACTTGTAGTTATATATTTTAAAACTTTTGAGGCCTGAATCTATTCTTCAGATCTTAAACTCATACATGTCGCGTACACTAACGAAGATGTAGAACTACAATCATGTAATCGTTTTGCTCTTAATCTTTTTAATCGTTCAGAACACCTTTCAAACGTTCACTTTTTGATGCCACTTCTGCCTGTTTTTCAAATTGAGGAAATGAAAACGATTTGTCAAGCCACTCCTTATTAATTCTAAAATACTTTTCCTTGTCTCGACAGGCTTTTGCCCATCGGAATTTACATTGAAATTTAAAACAATTTAGCTTCTTTTTTATGTCTATAGAACTACCACGTTCGCAGTTTGTCCGATTCTGGAGCTCTTTTAACAAAAAATTATATTGCTTTTCAAATTTTTTTTCTTTCGAAGGTTTCATGATATTCAGAAGTTCTCTTCTGATAATACATAATGTATTTAAATTCGTCCCCCCCCCAAAAAAAAAATGTAATCTTGTTTATGTACGTACATTAACTAAAAATTGATGATGATTAACTATAAAAATGACCATACAATTAAAAAGGGAGCAAAAAGGAGCAAAATTTTCTGAAATATTTACCATCCTGAAACTCAAACCTAGTAAAAAAAAATATAGTTGATACTTAATCTGCTTTAATTCATAACTAAAATCTTCAATGTTTGTAGACACTGTTAAAATGTTTAATAAATTTCATTACTACATACTGTAAGCGTCACTTTATCTGTAAAAATCATATTAAAAACAAATTAAAAGTAAATGTATTTTTGTTCCATACCTGAAGTTGAAGGTTCAACAGTCAAAATATATTATTTTAAAATCATTACAGCGTAATTAACAAACGAAAGTTGAAACAAAATTATTATTTTTTTTTCATTTATTCTCATCGTGCGATATGCAGTTTAACTTGTTTCTTTAATGACGACCAATATAATTTTGCACACTTTTGAATACTAGGCAGATATTTACTGACATCTGCTCTGTTAAAGTGACGTAGGTCGGCAGTTCAAAATTGAATTTCATTTTTTCGATTTTTTGCCAGATTTGAAGGCTTTTTGCCCCACTGTGCGACGTGGTATGGCTCATTCGACTCGACACCGATAGCTTTTCGAGATTTTACAATTAGGGGCCCGCTGGCGGGCGAAGCCAGCTAGTCATCATTATTAATGTTCGTAAACGTCTGTGTGTCTATGTGTGTATCTGTACCCGGATAAACTCTGCGAGCGTAGCGAGTAGCGAAGCGCTTTTTGTGTCAAAAAATTCAGAAAAATCCTGTCCTCCACGAATTGCAGTTTCGAAAAAATCGGCCCATAATTAAGGGAGTTATTAACGAAAAAAACTGTTTTAATTACTAAAAAGAAACCTACGTGGAAATTATTCCGTGCATGCCCAGAAGAGCTCAATCCGCATCTTCCGCAAAAAGAAGAAGGAAAGATCGCTTCTGCCGGTTTCGTTTTACGACTGTCTAAACTCGCCGACGACGAACCGACAGAAATACGAAAAAACCGTCCACATATTCTCAAAGAACGTACTTTTACGTCTCTAACGATCCGGTCGGTTAGAAAAAATTTCGATATTAACCCTTTCAAAAAAATAATCAAAAAGGGTCGAATTCGTGTTTATAATTTTCTCCCTTCGTCCGAACCTCGCATCCGCCGGACTAAGAAAGATTCGGATAAACGGATTTCACCAAATAAAAGATCGGTCTTTGTCCTCTCCAATGCCACCTTCCATTAAAAAAAATACGTCAGTTAACCCTTCGAAAACGTATATTTTCCGTACACCGTTTCGCGATTTCGGCAATTTCGACTATTTTGAAAAATTCGCTGCAGCGGTTCCAAACGAGTCTGGGAAAACTAAAAATACCAGACGAGATCTACATTCTTTATCCTTTCGAAATCTGCGATCGTTTTTGAAAAATACAAATATTAACCCTTCGAAAAAAATTCGCACGCAGACTCACTTTTGCAAATTCCGATTCTCTGCAATATTTAAAATCGCGCATCGGCTCTCTGAAAGAACAAAAAAACAAACACACACCCAAGTACATTTCCGCTCTTTCGAGATCAATATAAAACCTTTAGTTTAAAAAAATATTTCAGTTAACCCTTTCGAAATCTTTTTTTTCGTAAGTCTCTTTCGGTTTTTCAGCGATTTCTGCAATCTTTAAAAATTCAATTCTGGTTTTCTAAACAAGATACTAAAAAATAAAAATACCGAGCCTAATCTACGTTCTTTTTCCTTTTAAAATCAGGTATCAGTTTCGAAATATTCGTTTTTTAACCCTTCTAAAAAAAGGGTTTCCGAAACTCACTCGCGTGAATTTTTGTTTTTAGTCCCATGTTTAAAAATCCGCATCAACTCGGAAAATGTGAATAGAGACAAATAAAATACACCAGATCATAGCCACGTTCTTCTTCTTTGAAACATATATTTCAGTTTTAAAAAATATGTACATTAACCCTTCAGAAACCGATCGTTCCCGTACGTCACTTTCGTGTTTCCTCTAATTTGCCAAAGTATACCCCCCATCGCAGCAATTTTTTATCGATTTACATAAATTCCTAGAGAAAAAACTAAAAGTGCATACATTCAGCTCTAGAAAGACACCTTTCAGTTAAAAAAATTCGAGTATTATCAATTTCAAAAAAATTCTTTTGTGAAACCCTTTTCTAGAAATAAGCGTTTTTCGGCGCAAGCACAGATTAATCAAAGTGTAATAAGTGAATTTGCTTTTTAAGTAATTATCTAATTTATTAACGATTTTATTTAAAAAATCGTTGTTCATTTTGCGTACATAATTGAATGGGCTTTCCGAATATATGATTTATTTTGAGAAATAATTATATTTTCATAGTTAAAATTCTATTCTACTAGGATATTTGTATTCTGAAGCAGCCGATTGCACTGCTGATACCTGCTTTGTTTACCTTTTTCGAAAGCTCCAAAAGATATCAAAATAAAAATAAATTATTTCTATTTTTTATATATCGGATTCTATATAGTTTGTTTAAATTCCGGTTTATGATTTGGTGTTTGTGTGGGGGCGCAATATATTTAAATTTGTCGTTTTAAAACACATCCTTTTTTCATTTCGTCGAAAAGAAATGTTGCCATTTGAGTTATAGAAACTTTCTATTCGATGGATCAGAGATTATACACTATGTAAAGAATCAACTTCATTTCGATCGTAGTAAAATAAACCATAGAGTCAACACAGGAACATCACCGCCAGGGGGCGCTTCCGGAAATCGGGTTCTATGGGCCCGATTACGACGTGGTTTGGCTCCTTCGACTGGATTTCGATAGCTTTACAGATTTCGGTCATGTTCGTATAGAACAGATTGAGCCCCCTGGTGGTGGAAGGTGTAATTAAAGTATTTTTCATCCAACTCGGGTTCTATGGGTCACATCACGACGCGGTTTGGCTCAATCGACTCAATGTCGATAGAGGATACTAGAGCTTATCGATTTTTGCTCCCAGTCTTACCACCAGGGGGCGCTTTCCTATCTCCGGTTCTACGGGCATGAAAACGACGGGGTATGGCTCATTCGACTCGACATCAAAAGCCTTAACGATTTCAGTTATGATCGTATAAACAGATCGCGCCACCTGGGAGTGGAAGGTGGAACTAACGTATACTGCAGCGCGTGCGCAGCACGACTGCTATACGGTGCCGCAGGCAGCGGGGATCTGAACCGGAGGTTCGTTCAGTTAGAGGTTTATACTATTCTATGTGCCGGTGCGTGCGTAGCACGACCGGTTTACGGTGCCAAAGGCAGCGGGGACCAGGGTCGGAGATTCGTTCAGTTACAGGTTTATACTATTCGATGTGAAAATTAAGGAATTATCCGGTGCGTGCGTAGCACGACTGGTATACGGTGCCGAAGGCAGCGGGGACCGGGGTCGGAGGTTCGTTCGGTTAAAGGTTTATACTGCTCAATGTGCAAATTAAGGGATTATCCGGTGCCGAAGGTAGCAGGGATCCGTGTCGGAAGTTCGTTCGGTTCGAGGGGGGTGCGAGCCGGAGAATACAAAAGATTCGAGGCACCGATGTAAATTAGGGACTTTATCGATTTTAATTACCGATGTAAATTAGGGGCCCGCTGGCGGGCGAAGCCAGCTAGTAATTTAATAATATCAATAAAAATTTTGTTAACATATTTAAATTTTAATTTAGCATTTTTGATTTTTTTAAAATCACTTTTAAAATGTCTTTCATATATGCTTTATCAATGCAACAATATTGAACAATTGTGTCAATTCGTGATCGTAAAGAAACATCATTTATATATTGCCTTAACAAGGGAAGTCAATGCGATGATAATACTACTCTGTTTTTAAAGTAAGAAGCATAATTATATTAAAATTTAGCATAAGAATTAAATTACAACATTATGTTTTATTTTATTATAACTAGAGCCACAACAGACATTGGTTATTATTATTATTTTTTTTTTAGTTTGCTGCAATTAAGTGGTTTTTGTTTTCAATCTTTATCACACCAGTGCGCATCATTCTATAACAGCTTATAATCGTATAAAAATGGAAGAAGCAGGTTGTAGTTCACAAGAAGATCAATCTGAAGTGTCGGGATTTGATGAAAATCAGAAAAGTGATGTCACAAATGCGTTGAAGTACTGTAAAATTTTATTGCAAAACAATGGATTTTTAACAAATAATCCAGCGTCTGAAATATCTTCGTTTTCTATTGCGATGGGAGAAGAATTGTATAATTCAATAGTAAATATGCTAATTTTGCAACGATTTTTGAATTTTTACTAGTCAATAATTGATTCAATTTTTTTAAAGCTCTTTAATTGATGAGAAATGTTTAATAATGGTTTAAAAATCAAAAACGCTAAATTAAAATTTAATTATGTTAACAAATTTTTTTTATTGAGATTATTAAATTATAATTACAAGTATATTTATTTTAAAAAATGAGAAAAACAAACGTAGCGCGTTCCGGCATCGAACCCGGGCCCTCAGAACAACGAGCAGACGCCATACCAACTGAGCTACGACCAACACAGTTACTTCGTTACAAAATAAGTATTTAAGTTGTGGTATAATATTAGACCCCCCATTTCTCGAGAACCAAGGAGCGTTGTATAAAATCCATTGAACCTGAGACTAAGGGGCTTCTACCCTACAGCATATATAAAAATAATCAAAATCTGTGATTACCAAGCTTGGCTCTCTCCTTGTTAGATTAAAAAAATCTCTTTGACAGTTAACAAGAAGAAAAATAAACAAAACATTCAAACTGCGAAATGTCCTTGGATGCAGGAAAACCCAAGATTATTACGAAGTCTCTTCAGATGCACAAGTAACTGCGAAGCACAAAGTCACTTATCGAGGTATCACTCGATATTGAGCTCTATCGAAAATATTTCAATATTTTCGAACATTTATCTTTAGAAAACTCAGACACCAATACATTTTGGATATTTATAGAAGCATTTGTAAACTCAAATCTCCTTTCGCTTCTACGGATGTCCAGAAACGTTTCCGAAGTGTTTTTATAATTTATAATTCGGTTTTTTCATCCCAGAATATTGGTTTTTCGGATGCTATCAATTATAGAATAAACATTTTCATGTTCAACAAGCATATTTTTCAGATAAGCAGACATATTTAACATTAACATTAAAATTAATATTATTTTGTTACTCTTGCATGTATAACTTCAATTACGCAACTGAAAACATTTAATTGAATTGATAGCGCTTTAAAATCAATTTTTTTTTGTTTGAGTGAACAGATTACTGAACTATAAAACCTACTCAGAAACATATTCTATAATCGGTGTTACAAGAAAAAATTTGTTTTATAAATGATTCTTCAAATCTCAAAAATAAACAGCTTTCTGAGGTTTCTACAGATTACAACTGTTTTTGAAATGAGTAGTAACTCAAGTGTGATTATTGTATGTTTTCATCCGGGTTTATATTGCATTTTTAAAGATTAAAAACATATGTCATTTTTTACAGTGTGTAGAATAGAATACATTCATCAAATTTATCTTTATATGTTTTAGTGAACTAAACACTTTCCATTCTAGATTACAAAAAAATAATTTTGCTCAACTCGCACACGTTTTCTAAATTAGCAATTACTTTAAACTACGTATTTAACTTATTATTTTAAATTTATATTCATAAAGGCCCTTTAAGATTTGAAAAATGTATATATAATCCGTATATAAAAGACTAAATTGGAACATAATAACGTATCACAAATTGTTTTCCAAAATGGCCTTTTACAGAATTAGAACCCCGACCTTGTTGTTTTAAATCTGAAACAAAATTTACTAAATGGTGAATGAGTTTATGCATTTGACTGGCATTGTAAAATATCGAAATTTGGAGGAATTGAAAATTTATTTCAGATTCTATCTACGACTTTTTCGTTCTTTGATTTGTAAAATAATATATCTACAATTTCATTTACGATGATGTCAACTTGACCATCGTAGCCTAATAATGTACGGAAATTTCTATAGTTTGACCGGCACATTTTTGTTTTGTGAGATTTTCTTTTATAGTAGTGCATAACACAGGATGTCATAATTTCAGAAAAAAGTACTAAATGCAAAACACGGTTTCAGCGTGAAGAAGATTTTACATCGTGATATTATTTGTAAGCATAAACAAAACATATATAAATACTAAAAGATACTTCTTAATATAGACTTTTACAGCGTTTTAGATTTTGATAGCTAATTAATTGGTGGTTTATTATTCTATATGTAAGTGTTTATTCTTCTTTCTGTAAATATTTATCATCGTCATTGAATTATTTCAAAACTAAAAAAAATGTATGAGATTATTACAGGGACATTACAGCTACTGGTATTTCGTTTAGGAAAATCTAAATTTTTGTCTTTTTCTTTTATTCCTTAGCACAATCTCGCTACTTGTAAGTGTAATATATATACATATATATACAGTAATCACTTAGCATTTGCGAGGGTTTCGTTCGACTAAAACCTCGCTGCATATGCACGTGGTTATAATCACTCTTTGATTGATAAAGCTGTGAATAAATTCAACAATCCTAAATGTCCTGTTTCTGACTCAAACAATCCTCTTAATTTTAACCCTATCATTTTGCCATTTAATTCTCCTCTCTATTTGAAAATTTCCAAAATCCTTTCCGGTTTCAATTTTAAAGTTATCTCCAAACCTATGAATAAAATAAATTTATCTTCTCTGAGAGATCCTATTCCTACTGAGAACCGGTGGGGCGTTTATTTTAATTCCCTTTTCTTGTAATGTAGCTTATACTGATAAAATTAAAAGAGCATTAAAATTCAAATGTTAGCGAGCATCAGAGGTATATATCAAATCAAGAATTTTCCAAATCTTTGATTGCCTCTCACTGTTGGACTTCAAGTCACTTTTTCAATTTCTCCATGGCTTGAATAATTTCTTCTCCTGTCTCTCCTACTCACTTGGACTTTTGCTAATAATTTTGTGTTGATTAAAATTCCGATAATCCTGTCAATGATCTCTCATCATCCCCTTTCTCCCTTCACTTTGGAAATTACTTTTGTAATTTTTCCCCTCTTTTTTTCCTCTTTTTTATTTTAATTTTAATTTTTTATTTATAATTCATTTATTTATTTTATTTTATTTTGTTTGATTTTTTGATTTTTTTAAATCACTTCTTTTTATTAATTTATTCATTCTTTTTTTCTATCATTTTGACTACACTTTCCTCTTCTGCTTCTGCTCCTCTATGATTGGAGTTTCCTTTTATTGAGCGCCACTTGTCGCATTCTTTGTATGCTCTCATCTCTGCCTTTATGTAAATTTGCAACATCGTTCCCTTATGGACACATGTTTACTTTTGCTGATGACGGGCTGTAAAAAAATTCCTACCCGAAACGCGTCCTGTGTGTTCTGTTGTTTTTATTGTAATTCATACAAAGTTATATTATTTAATTTTAAAAATACTTAATTTTCATAACTTTTCAAATAATAACCAAATTACGTAAAGGCATTTTTATATGATAAAGAACAACATTTGTATATATTTTTTTTTAATTTGAAATAATATACAAACTAACGGTTTAACAATTAGCCATTGGTCAACGATAAGAAGAGATACCTTTTATGTATATGTAATGCTTACTGAATGTATTTCTGTGTGTGTGTGTTTGTATGTGGAGTTAAGGTACAATTAAAATGTTTTAATTAGTTTTTGCAGAAACAAAACAGAAGCACCATGAAGATGTGTTTCATGTTAGTACATGTAAAATAGACCAAAAATTGAGTAATAGAAGACAACCGAAGAAGTTTTGTAACTAGAAATGAAGATCTATATGAGTCCCCCCCAAAATAAACAATATTGTTTTACAATGGTTTTTGGCCGAAAAATGGGGAGCAGTTTCTCTCAGAAGTACGTAAACGTACTTTTGTTTTGTTTATGTAAAAATTCAATACGATATAAAACAAAGTATAAATATCAATCTCTAAATTTAAATTTTAAAAAATCATAGTTACAAATACTGTGCATAAAAATAGAAAATTTATAATCTTAGACTAAAATAAACCGCTCGTAGTGAGAATTAAAACATTTAATGGTTCGATACTTATGTGAAGTAGTAATTTATTTTTATGAATGAAATGAAAAATTTTGTATTCTTGATAGATTGTGATATTCGGTGCAATAGATGCCTTTTAAACTATATCAAGAATTTGCTTTTTTTTAAAGTAACTAAAAAATAATTGTGTTCTTTATATTCTAGTAAGATTTAAAGAACGATGATATAATGATGGAAAATTCACAACATAATATTATGATGTTTTATTTTTTTAATTCCATATAAAGACAATGCAAAAATAATAGAAATTCTTTAATTTCTCAAAGCCGTAATAATATAAACAGATAATAAGTACATAATATTATTTGGGAGGATATTTACTGTTTTCTTCGTTTGTGTAAGCGCAGATCTCACCGAAATTTATGTTAGAAATTATTGGGTAGTTGGTAAAGTTCTTTCCGTTTGGTAAAACTAATTCGTACCGGAAAATTCTGCTCGTCAATTATTAATGTCTAATAATTAACTAATAGTATTTTCCGGTACGAATCAACATTCCCAAACGGAGAGAACTTTCCGAACAAACTAATATAAAAAAATAACAGAAAATTTTGGAAAATAAAAGATTGTCACAATATTCCTGAAGTTTGTCGATTGTTAAAAAGCAATTACTAAATTTAAATGTACATAAGCAAATAATAGTGAAAAGTTGTTCAACAGAGATTGTATAAAAATCCAAATATTTTGCGTCGATTAAGGGTTAAAAAAACCTTATACATATTATGTAAACAGAATATATCAGAAAATGCAGTAGGTTAATATAAAATTCAAAATGATTGCATGTGTAATGTTTACGTAATATGTAAATTAAACTATCATATTTAAGCAAAATATCAATCTTTTTAAAAGATTAATGATGCTTTAAAAGCAAACACGCCAATTTGGTTTAAATAACTGCATTTTTATTTGATGAATCATCTCCAAAACAAAACATCAGTCTTAACTCGAACAACGAAAACCAAGTTAAAGACGTAATTGAATAAGTAGAGGACGAAGTATCCGTAACGCAGATTCTTATTTCTCTAAACACCAACTTTTAAAGCGAACACTAACTTAGTTTCTCTAACAAATTTATAAGTTAAGAACAAAATAGCTTGGCAGGAAGCTCTAAAAATGTCATATCTGATTATCAAGATCATTTTTATAATCCGCCTTCGTGTATTAAGAATTTGATTACTGTTTGTATTTTTTTTGAGAAAAATTTTGAATCGTGTTTCACCTAGAAACATTAAAAGTATACCACATAATTTCCACCCATCCTTTTATTGTATTTAAAATTTTAGATCTGAATGGACTGAGCCATTATTTTTTAAAGTTTTTATCCATATACTTTATTCAATATAAAATGTCGCTTAAATAATTTCTACATTTTTTTGCATGATAATATAAGATAAATGTAGTTTTTCTGTACACTTTAAGCACAAACACAAACACACACGAACACACACATTCCAGCATCAACACAAAACAGGAACAGAAGGAACAAGAAAGTAAAATCATGCATATAGCATAGATTATGAAACACTTTCCACCAATTCGAGAAAACTTTAACAAAATTTCGCTGTTTAATAAAGTAAATACGATACCTAAGTAAACAGATTAGAAAACGCAAACACATTTGAAAAACCGATTTCAGCAATTACAGTCCATAACCAGAAAAGTACTATTTTTTTTTGTGAAGCACTGTATATAATCTATAGGTTTGTATATATAAGCTGTATAGTATGTTGCAATTTAGTTTAGTAAAAAACACATAACACAATTGAAAATGCACCTTCAGCAGTTTCTACCAATAGACGGAAACATATTTGAATTATTTTGTACACCCCTGTATATTACAATAAGATTTTTATACACGCCACATACTCAGCTAAAGTTTATTTCAGGCAAAAATATGCTGTAAACTACTGAAATCACTCTTCCAAAAATTAACATACATAAGCGGCCATGTATCAAGTTCTTTGCGTGGCCCTGTGTATGATTTTATTTAATTTTAACAAACATCTGTTAGTGTACGAAATATTGTTCACGCTCAAAATGCAAAACTCGATTATAATAAAAACCTTAAGTAATTCACGCTGATACACAGCAATTCTTTTGTGTAGCCCTATATATGATCTGTAACATTTATACATTACCACATAGTATGCAAAATTTAGTTAAACGCATACCTAACTGAAAGCGCACTTGGAGCACTTATCGCTTATATACAATACTTCGGATACAGTACTGCATCCGAAATCTTTTGTGTATCCCTGTAAATGAACGATACAATCTATCCACATCATATTTACAACAGGTATCTTGTAGTAAACCTCGGTAATGTATATCAATTTCATTATATTGATAATAGTGTAACGTAATTAAAATACTCTGCAAACAGTTTTTCTCCATAAACCATTATGTAACCGAATACATAATGGTTTACATAAATGTAACCGAATACATAATGGTTTGTGTGACCCGGTAAATGAATGAGAAATGCTTTACGCTTCATATTCTATAGAAAGCATATTTTAGTCAACCTAACAAATTGATGTCAATTTCATTATCTACATATATTATAAAGGACAAACGTGTCCGTACGTAACGCTGACGTCATTTTGCGAATGGCAAGTTTTTCAGATGAAATTGCGGTTTTACGATTTTTCTACTGCAATTTTGAAAAATTTTAAACATCGCACATTTTAAATTTTTACACCGTTATATAGGAATAAAATCTACTTTCAAATGCAATTTGTTTGATAACTGTATAGTAATTTACTAATTCATTATAGCATTTTAATTAAATTTCGAGCATAATTTAAAAAAAAATCTATATCGCTTGCAGACGATTACAAAATATTAATCCGTTTGCACTTTAAACAATATAAAAAGTTCAGCAGTTATTTCCAGATAATATTTCTTACGAAATTAAAATTTGATTTAGCAATAAATTACATAGTATAAATAAAACCCAAAGATAACAGATATTAATTCAAATAAGAGCTTAAAACGGCTGAAATTATCAGAATTAAAAAAAAAAAAAAAAACAGCTGTACATAACGAAATTTTCAGCAATTTCTTTCGAATTTTCTTTTGAACTTTCTCTTGAAATTTCTGTATTTCTTTCGAATTTTTAGCTATTAACTTCTGGTACGAGGCCAAATACAAAATTACCGCTTTTAATAAATTTCAAAATTTTATTGGAATATACGAGGGTTGTAAATTAAATAGTGTGGCAACTTAACCTTGAAACTCGCAGAAGAGCGGGCATGCGCAAATAGGATATGGGGGCGGTGAGGTGGCGCTGTTGTCGATGTGTAGAGTGCAGAAAACAGTCTATCTGCTTAGAAGGGTAGTTGTTGTGTGGCGTTAAAGTGAGGAGTTTCGTTTCCATCGCTCTAAAGCAAGTTTTCGGCGGTCAAGATCGGCGGTCGTGGCTTAAAATCGAGGTTGCCTGTGGCAAAAATGCAACAGAATGCTATCGAGGATTAGTGGAAGCCTGTGGCACAAATGCTTTACTGTATAGGACAGTAGCACGATAAATTCAAGCATTTCGTTCGGGTCGGAATGAGCCGCAGTAGGGCGCTCTGTCGCTCACATCAACAATCAACACCTTGCCACTGGTCTACAACGGCTTTCCGACATTTGGCAAAAGGTTATAAGCTTTGCTGGTGATTACATTGATAGAATGTAATGCAATTGTACTTGTAAGTTCATTAAAAATTCATTTATAAATATGTTGCCATTACTTAATTTACAGCCTTCGTATAACTGACATATTTCATGTAAAAATGAACTTTGATGTTATTAGGGGGCAATCTAAAAAAAATAAAAAATAAATGTAAAAAATCTATTAGAGTTTTCAATAATAAAAAAATAAAAGGTTTTCACATATATTCTCTATCCCGGGAAGCCCGGGTTGGATGCCCTAGTGCTTGTAATAGTATAACATGATTAAAATACTCCGGAAATGACTTTTCCCCATAGACCCCATAAGGGAATTATTTTGAGTTACCGTGTAAACTAACTATAAGTGCTACATTTACCATATTCGACAGTAAGCATCTTGTAGTGTACTTCAGCTATGTATATCAATTTCAATAAATTTGAAATAGTGTACAATCCCTAAAATGCACTGTAAATGATTTTTCCCTATAGACCATAATGTAACGGCATTCTTTTGAGTGCTCCTGTACACGGAGTACTTGCTACATACTTCATTTTCAATACTGAACATGCGATAGTATATCTCAATAACATATATAAATTGCATGGCAATCCGAGTATGTTTACGCGAGTTAGAGCATGGACAGACGGCAGACAGACGGACAGACAGACAAACCGAATTCATAAACACTTTTCAACTATGTTGGAAAGTGTTAAAAAAGGAAGTCAACAACTAATACAATTGTAAAAGAAGTAATAATGGCTTCATCACGAGAAACGTCAGAATGTGATAACGCCTGTGATGTGAAATTTTAGATCATGATACTAGTTATCTTAGCTTAATTTCTGTCTCATCCCACTCCAATCTTACACTTTTTTGCTTTACATAACGATAAACGTTTACAAGAATTATTGACCACATAAAATCAAGGAATGAGACAAAATGATTCAGGAAATAGTTATTCTAAATTGCACAAGAAGGATACATATCCCAATATATTAATAAGCTCACAAGTATGAAGGAAAGACAATAACAATGCGAAAACAAAATAGTTCGTACAACAATACAAATTTTATATATATACTGTTTATGCAATACTTTCTTTAAACCATAGGTGCCAACCTCTCATTAATATACCGTAATATGCGGGTTAATTTGACCCAGTTTAACAACGCTTCAAAACAGAAAAATTATTGGATGAATCTTTATTTATTCAATTTCAGGTTTCTACGTGGAATTTATTGAATTTTATTTCTTAAAAAAATTTCTGGTGCGAAACGTGTTAAACCTGGTTCAAATTAACCCACATATTACGGAATATTAATGAGAGGATGGCACCTATGCTTTAAACTAATTGACTAAATTATTTTGAGTAAAATTAAATCCTTAATTTTTTGTACATACGATTTTAGACTGTAGATTCAAAATATCGCACATCATCCTCTGTAAACAGACAAGGTCTTTAAAAGAATAACATAATAGTAATTTTTACTTATTAAACATGTCTAACATTAATCTTCTTTACTAATCCTCTGAATCGTGTTTATCTGAAATATGGATAAGCATTCTATAAATAGAAAATGCTGAAAATGCTAATGTGCAATATTTTAAAAATGCATGAATAGATGTTTCTTTTCGTAAGTTAAATACCTGCAGTTAATAATGAATAATAACAAAGGATTTGAACTAATTTAAAATTAACTTAAAAATTTTATCATTTTTTTTTATGTAAATTAAACTTTGAAATTTATTTAGATAAAAAAAATATGTCATACTTCCAGCAAGAAGACGCTTTACTGTTAACATCAGATAAATTAATTACATTTTTAAAACATTTCCCTTTTTAACACTTTCCAACCTATTTGAAAAGCGTTTATGACTTCGGTTTGTCTGGCAGTCTGGCCGTCTGGCTGTGCTCTAACTCCCGTAAATATGCTCGGATTGCTCTGCAATTTTTATATGTTATTGTCGCTATCTATAGCATGTCCCCTATTTCAACAAAAGTGCGTAGCTCTTATAGTTTTTTTACAGAGACACTCAAAAGAATTCCGTTACATTGCCGTCTATGGGGAAAAATCATTTGCAGTTTATTTAAATAAAGTTTCACTATTTTAAACGCATTGAAATTTATATATATCACTAAGGTGCTTTACAAGAAGCTTAATATGGAATAGGGTGTGATAGCACTTATAGTTACTTTACGGGGACAGTCCAAAGAATTCCGTTACATTACGTCTATGGAGAAAAATCGTCTGCGCTTTATTTAAATAATGTTTCACTATTTTAAACGCATTAAAATTTATATATATCACTAAGGTGTATTACAAGAGGCTTACTACAGAATATTGTGTGTATAGCAGTCATCGTTCTTTTACAGGGACACACAAAAGAATTCTCTACTGTCTGTTAACATTAATTCCTGGAAGTTACTGATTGCGATTTTAAATTTAACTTGCTTTGTGTCTATTACGTGGTGTGTATAAATTCAGTGGATCATATACAGGGAAGCACAAAAGTTCGCGAACACATTTCCGTTTATTGACAGAAACTCCAAAATTAGAATTTTAAACTGTGCTACGCGTTTCCTAATTGATCTAAAATTTATTATCCTATATAGTATATATAAAAATCTATAGATCATACACAGGGCTAAATAAAAGTATTCGGATATTTTCCCGAATATTGTATGTGTTGGAAATTCCTGAAATTATGTTTTGAAATATGTTATGCGTTTTCCAAATTGTTTACTTAGATGTTATCTTTCAGCTTATTAAATGGTATGATTTGTAAAACTATTTTGGAAGCGTTGGAAAGTGTTACATAATCTGTGCTTGACGCATTATTTTTCGTTCTTGTTTAAAATGATATGGAGTTTCATTATGAATGGGATAACTATGCAAATGTAACAACCGGTTGATAGAAAAACAAAATTGCTATATTTAACCTCTTTTGTTTTTAAATATTCTCGTATTCCTTCATTAAAATGCAATGCTAATTTTTTATAATGAATATCTCTGAGTAAAACGTAAACAAGATTTTCATTTGTATCTTTTTAATACTTTTCAACATAAAGAAACAACATAGTTGAAAACTGTTCGTGAATTCGGTTTGTCTGTCTGTCCGTCTGTTTGCCATCTGTACGTGCCTGAATTGTAACCTGAAATTGTAACACCTGATTGAAATTTATATAATTTTCAAGGTGCACTAAAGAATGCTTTCTGTAAAAATATGGAGTGTAAAAATTTTATCATTCATATTCAGGGCCACACAAAATTAATACGTTACATAATGGTTTACGGGGGAAAACTGTTTTCAGCTTATTTTAATTATGTTAGATTATTTGAAATATAATGAAATTGATATACATTACTCAGGTTTACTACAAGATACTGTCTTTTAAATATTATGTGCATACCATTTATGGTTCATTTACAGGGACACATGAAAGATTTCGATTAGAGTACTGTATCCGAAGTATTACCTTTAACCGATAATTCCTGGAAGATTTAACTAAATATTTGGATATTATGCGGTATGTATAAATGCTATACATCATATACAGGGTTATAGCCATTTACAACGTTACACAAAATCATTCGTAAGCATTACGTTGAATCAGAGTAAATTGCTTAAAGGGTTTTTTTAATCGAGTTATGCCTGTTTAACGTGTAATATATTTAGTATACTATGAGATGTTTATTGAACATAAATAAAATCACATACAGGGCCACATAAAGAACTGGACACAGGACAGCCTGTTTATGATAATTTCTGGTAAGTGTGATTTCAATAGTTTTCAGCGTGTTTTTGCGTGAATTAAACTTTAGCTTAATAATTGACGTGTATAAAAGTCTTACAGTAATATAAAGCACTGTACTAAAGAATTAAAATATCTTTCCGTCTATTGGTAGAAATTGCTGAAGATAAATTTTCAACTGTGTTCTGTGGTTTCTTATACTAAACTAAAAGGCAGCATTCTATATAGAATATATACAAATCTATAGATTTGTACACAAGGCTGCTCAAAAGAATGGGTGTACATTTCTGGCTATGGCCTGTAATTGCTGAAATCTGATTTTGAAATTTGTTATGCTTTTTGTAAAATGTTTACTTAGGTATTTTATTTGCCTTATTACACAGCTATGGTTTGTTAAATTATTCTGTTAGTGTTGGAAAGTGTTTCGTAATATTTGCTTGATGCATGATTTTACTGTCTTGTTTTTTCATATTTAAATACAATAATAATTTTTAAATAAAAAATTCTGGAAATCAACCTTTTATGGACATTTCTTCTGATTATTATTTTTAATTAACTTTTAAAGTATAAGATGGCACGCTTTGTAACTTTATTTTATGAGAAGCTTACATTTGACATTTGTTTCTAAGTTCTATGAAATTTCCGACATAAACTAATGTAGCCAAACATTTATTTCAAACTTCCAAATCTGCCTCAACTTGCATGTAGAGTCCCAAAGCTTCTACTTTATGTCATAAAAAAAGGCAAAATTCCGTTAATAAAAAAAAATTCAAAAGGAAAATTCGCCAACCCAACACCCGACCCGAACCTTACAAAAAGTTTTTTGTCAAACACCTGAACCCGAAATAATTCAATCTGAACCCGACCTAAAATGCAACTACGCAATATCTACCTCTTTTCACTCATCTACAAATCTTTTCCTTCTATATTAAAAAAAAGTTTTCTGGAACTGGGCCAAAAACGAAATGGACCAATCAAATTCTGCGTAGATATTCCGGGTTATTCTCATCACATTTTTACTAGGGACTTTTTTGAGGAGCTATTACTTTTTTCCAGTCATCCTACTGATTCGAAAATCATACCACAAGACGCGAAATATAACAAGCTTTCAGAAATTAAAAAAATTATCACATGTCGGACAAAAAAAACTCAAAAAATCTTTAAAAATCGAGTAAAAATCTTTTATTGAAAAAATCATTTTTTTATATTGTTGCCAATTTCTAAATAAGCGCAAAGGATTATGTTTTATCTCAAATAAAAAATGTATTTGCGCGAGACTATTAAAAACAATAATGGAAGTTTAAAGTAATAATTAAATGATCACGTGTTGAAAGCAGGAAGTAAAGAAAATTACGTCATAAAAATTGTGTTTACACATGAATATTAAAAATAAAAAAGATGAATTAAAGGAAAAATCATTATAACCAGTTAAATGAAAAATCATTATAACCTGATTACAGAAGATAGTCGCCGTTCGTGATATCATCATCATCATCTTTTTAAAACAGGATACATTACCAGGTTTTAAGAGGCGGTGAAATCAGAACGGGGGTTGGTGAGCGTAGTGAGCAGGGGGCAGAGCCCCCTAGTATAGTAAAAGAAATAGAATAGTTTGCTAAAGCAAATTACATACAGAAGAAAGAATACACACACCTTCATTTATATGCATAGACTTGCATAGACTTGCAGGGTGACCCAAAAACACTGACCTCGGCTTTTATTCTTTAAATATCGATCCTAGTGAGTGATCATTATTAATCATTATAAACTACAACGTTACGTAAAAAAGGGTACAAAAATTTATGAAATTGATTAAAAGTTTCAGGGGATTAAATTTGAAGAAATACAAAATATAGAATTTTATACGTACCCCGTACAAAAAATTTCCCAATGACTAAAATGTGCCCCATACACTAATAAGGTCATGTACAAAATTTCAATATTTTTTCATAAAAAGTCGCAGAGATATGAACATACAGAAATGCTGACTTACATATTTAATGAAGAAAAGTCTAGCCCTCTAAGCGTGTGGAACGTAATATTCCGTTCACTAAGCGCCAGGTTTCACTGCAATATATGCAATGATTAAGATAATATAATTCTATAAATTTAATGAATTTTCAAAACATTGAAGAATGATAAATACTCTCAAGGGTTACATTCATATTTTTAATTAAGTTTTATTTATAATGCTGAAAGAATCATATTTTTTTAGCATTTAAAACAAAATGAGGAGAAAACAACATTACAATTTTACCCTTTTTCAAAACGTTTAGAGGGCTAGATCAATGTTTCTGAAACTCCCTGTATATACGGGTACATATTTTTCAATCCATGTGCAATTTTTCATCTTTAAAATAAATCTTATGGCATGCCAGATGAAACTTGTCTATTATAAATATATAAGACAAATCCTGTATAAATAAGTTTAAAAAGGAATTTATTTATAGAAGAATGCTTTGTTTATTATTAAACATATTTGATTGAAATAATGAATAAAAATAAGTAATATCGCAACTTTCCCTCTTATTGTATATACTTACATTAAAAATCTACATTATAAATCTTTAGTATTAATTAACCGCAGAAATATATTTCTGAGATTAACTTTTTCTCTATCACTCGCGCATGAAAGCTCGAAGAATCAAACTTTGATAGAAAAAGCATATAAATAACGCTCGAACAATCTTGGAAATATTGTTGCATCAGAAAGGGGATGGAAGAATGGAAGGAAGGGACAGAACTATTTCGGCATGAAAGATAATTTTAATAAGAATCTTTATCACGTTTTGGTGTGTGTAATATGATATTTTGGCTTCACAGAAATGAAAAGAAAAATGCCATTAAGAAATAACTAAAAATTATGTAAATACTAATTTCCTTTTATCAATATAACCGTGAAATTGAATCAACATTAAACACTACTAACGATGGTTAGATATTATGGAATGGGTTTTCTATATTTATCTCGAAATATATCTTGAAAAATATTACATTTAAGCATAAAAGCGGAAAATGAACAAAATCAATTGTTAATGGAAAGATATTAAAAGAAAAAAATTGTTTAAATCACGTTAATATATAAAGATTTTTATAATTTCGAAATATGACATAAAGGTATTAACTCTTACGTGCTTTTTTTTTAAAGTTTACATCCGTTAAATTTTACCACATACTAGTAAACATCACATTTGTGGAAACAAAGACTTAAAGTAGAATTATCAAAGAAAGCATAATATGTTGGAAAAAATATTAAATAAAAAAAAATCGAAGAACATAAATAGAATTATATTAATCATTTTTAAAATGTCAATAACAATTAATTATTTATCTTAAAATTGAATAACATGAATTTTGCTAGTTTTATCTTTTTTTTAAAAAAAAATACAGTTACTATATCTGTACTAATATCTTAAAGAAGTTACATCTGTTTGTTTGTAGGTGCTAATCTGTAAAACTACCGAACCTAATTAAAACTAGTCGTTGGGAGCCACCGTAATACTTACCCATCATGGATATGCATAATGTAAAATATTAAAATAAAAATGTGTAAACTACTTATAAAATGCATTGCAATTCAAATAAAATCGTGGCTTGATGACGTCACAAACTTTAAAGGCTCGATTACTGAATTGCTTGAAAGAGGTTTTTCCTTATAACTCCAAAAATAATAATCCTATTAACTAGCGGTTTATTGCATCTGATTAAGCGTCAAATTTCCAATTAAAATATATCTCTGAAGGGAAATTTGGATGAAATACAGGGTCATGAAAAATCGAAGAGTGTGGAAAATAGGATTCCAAATATCTCGGCAAGTCATTATCCGATCGACTTCATGCTTTATTCAAAATTTATGTTTTTTTATTGTCTTTTATATTCATTTCTTAAAATAAACAATTTCGAAAATTTTTATATACCTTTCATCAGAACGAATATTTCGAGAGTCCGAAAAAAATTGTTCCGGTTAATCGAGGTTATTGAAATGAAATAGGCTTCTTCCCATTATTACATACTAAGTACATACCAAATTACAAGTCTCTATCTCAATTTTTTCGGGAGATAGAGCGTTTACAGACACACACACAGACACACAGACGGACGGCAAAATTTTTTTTTCTAAAAATATGTTTTTCGGAATCTCCAGTGTCTGAAACGTGTAAATCCGTCAAAAAAATTTTTTCGATTTTCAAAACGATTACAAGACTTACCCTATACTACGTATGATGGGTAAGTAATATAATGGTTGTAAAATTCTGGTGACCATATCTGCTCCAACATAGGCTATGTTTTATGTAAATGCAACAACCCCCAAGGGGATGGAAGAGCCTAAAACTGCTATTTCTGTGAAATTGTTGCGGCTAGAAATTTGAAATTTTGTCTTGTGGTTAATTTTAAGATGTAAATACTTGCTAAGAACGGTTTCTAAAACGTTCGAAATTTAAAATGGTGAAATGATCGGGGAAAGTTGTAAAAACGTTCTAAATTAAAATTTGTTGGTTAATGTCAGGGCTAGTAATTAAAACTTAAAATTAGGACTAGCTCTTACTTTAAAGACGTAAATGCTCACCCAGAACCTTTATTTTAAATCGAAATTTAAAAAGGAGCAGGAGCATAAAACGTCCTAAAATTGCGATTAATGTAGTACAGTTTGCATAGAAGCTTTGCAATTGGCATGTGAATGCTCGCCAAGAACAATTTCTAAAAAAAATTCGAAATTTAGAAGGTTGAAATGTGCGTAGAACGATTTAATTTACTATTTCATTGGAATTGTTAGCGTTAAAAGTTTGAAATTTTGTACAATGGTTACTTTTCAAATGCAGATACTCGATATAAACAATTTATAAAAAGTTCTAAATTTAAAGACATGAAATGAGTGGAAACTTCTAAATTGCGATTTATTTAGAATTGTCTGAGATAGAAACTTAAAATTTGACGTCTGTTATTTGTAAGACTTAAATCTTCGCACAGAACAATTTTTACAAATTTCAAAATTTAAAAGTGTGCAGAAGCAAAAACCTTTCTAAAATTGCGATTTTGTGATGCTGGTGGAGCTAGAAACTTGATATTTGGCATGGTGATTATTTTTAAGATGCAAGTGCGCGCTACACATGGCTTCTACAATATTCGAAATTTAAAAGGATGAAATTAGCAGAAAACGTTAGTAGTGTATATGTGAGAGTACGACGCCAAGCTGTGTGCTGTGTTGTAGAGAATGTGCACTGTGGGGTACAGGAGAGTGCCACTGCTGATAAGCGGGGATGAGAAAGAGATAAGGAAGTACAATTCGATAAGAGATAAGAAATTCTACTATAAGACTGGGGATATTTTAAAAATATTTATTTTATTTTGGGAATTCTGATTTTTGCTTTTCGCATGGAGATTTTAGAAATATCAAGAAAATAGCATTCAGCATGGGTTAGAAATACTGTGTAATCTATGACATTGTGAAATAATAATTCGCTCTAAATTTTCCACAAAATTAATAGATGTATAAAACTATACAACAAAAATGTAAAATAAAATGATATAGAAATTGACAAACTGATGGTATAATTTCACTTAATTCAACAATAAATATTTCACGCTAGCTCAAAACACAAACAATAAACTCTGTATGTCCTCATCACTTTACTTCTAAATAATTACAATACAGATAAAGAGCATTTATTTAAAATGAAAAGATACTCGAGAAAAATTTTAAAACGTCTTCTGTGAATTTAATATATTAAAATTCGAGGAAGAACCGAGGGTGATTTTCTTAGAAATAGTACACTTAATTGAAAGGCATTTCATGCCTCAAGTGTTTGTAAATCACTGTTGCTATTTTACATTCATTCTATATAAAAGATTGTTTAAATTTTTCTTCAGATGTATTGTGTGCATTAGACAAAATTACATTTTCTTTGGTTGTTACACTGCTACTTAATTCATTCTTTGGAAGTGAGTTACACTTTAATTTTAGGTTCCATTATTCTTATATACATGTAATATATATATATAAGAATAATGAAAACAGAAGTTTTACAAATTTGTTTTAAAGGATATGTATATATTTAATTTTTGTATGTAATATATATTTAATGCTTTCAGATTAAAACAGAAAAAAATATATTTTTTTAAATATAAGGTTTTGATTTCTTATTATCGTTATTTTAAATTAGAGGGTTCAACACAAAAGCAGTATATTGTTTTCAAGTTTATTCCGTAATTAATTAAATATACATATTCAATGAGATGGACGCATAAATTACTTTACACAACTTTAAATAACATCACATTGCAAGTACTTACATCACATTACATATAACACAACTACATCTACATTCTATGGGTACTGCAGTGAAACAATAACATCTGAACGATAGGTGTCAGTACTGACTGGAGAGACTTATTTCTGTAGTGCTGTCATCTAGCGTTTATTACTAAAAGTAAAACACCATAGATCCCCCCCCCCCGCTTTGATATTTCAACCGAGTAGGAGCTCTTCGAATTCTTTTAGAACGTCCTACTGCCTGTGGGGTGAAGAAGAAGAATTAGTTTCAACAGTATCTGCAGCATCATCAATTGTAATATTTGGAACCATGGTTTTTGGAAATGTAGGTATATCAGAGTCAACTGGTTCAGAACTTGGAACATTTAGGAGGACAAAGTCACCTGGTTTAGGATTTGTAGTAGATGGGACAACAGAGTCAGCTGGTTGAAGACCTGAGACACTAGGAGGCATTAGTTGAGAATCACCTTGATTAACAAATTTGTTATCACTTCTGGTACTTTCTGTATGTCTCTATTCAGAATTAGTTAAATGTATCTTCGCACCGACATTAGTTATCTGATCAAAAATCTTTTCCAAATATTTGAACCAACTTGAGTTCTATAATGCAACTTGCCCTCTTGCAATAATGCAAATAATTTTTCATTTGACTTCAGGAGTATAGTTTCTAACAGTTACTTTCTGGTTACTGTTAAATTCTTTTACTTTAGTATTGGCATTTCTCGCATTTTGTTTATCATGAATAAAATTTGTAAAGTTTGAAGTATCAAATCTATTTTTGTTCTAATATTCTGCATTAGAAATAGAGATGCAGGACTTCCCCCCTTTGTAACATGAGGCACCTTTCTATGCTGTAAAAGAGAGTTATTTAACTTCATTTGTAAACTACCAGATTCTGAAAATAAGGCTTTTAATCCACGTTTAAGAATTTGCATATATCTCTCAGCCTGACCATTTGTAGCTGGATGGTATTGAGAACTAAACCTACCCCATGTTTCAAATTCTTCAGAAGTAAACTGTTTAGCATTATCAGGTACCAGATATATAGGATACCCGTATCTGGTAAACAGGGAAGAAATATAAATAACCGTATGTTCTGAAGTTGTATTAGGAACGATGAAAACTTCTGGACATTTACCATGAGCATCAACCACAAAGAAAAGCATTTTACCCATAACAGAACCAAAATAATCAATATGAATTTTTTTGCCATGGAGCTGCAGGTCATTCCCATTGATGCGTATGTACCTTGGGAGGATTATTTTTTTAATTGACACAAGTACTGCCATCCCGTGCAAGATCGTCTATATCTTAGTCAATTCCTGGCCGCCATACAAAACTGCGAGCTACGGATTTCATTTTCACTATACCGAAATGTCCAATGTGCAAATCATTTAAAATTTGTTTTCTGTGAATTTCAGGGATAATTACTCTACATCCTTTTAAAATACAACTATGTTCAAAAGTAAATTATTCTTGCTTGCCATTAAAAAGTATTTTTTTTTTTTTTTTTTTTTTTTTTTTTTTTTTTTTTTTTTGTAATTGGAAAACCAGAAATTAGAGGATGACAAATTTGACGTAATAAAGGATCAGATTTTGTTGCTACAGCAATTGTGTTGGCATTTAAAGGTAAAGTAGAAATTTGGTTAATTTGAAAAAATTAGGATTCGTCAATTACATTACTCGAATTTAATTGTGGAGGTAAATCTTCACTACTTAATAGAAGACGTGAAAGAGCATCGACATTTTCATTTTCGGACGTTTTCTTATAACGAATATTATATATAAATGCTTATAAATATAATGCATATATTTGCATTTTAGCAGCTAAAAGTACAGGAATACTCTTAGTAGGAGAAAAAAAGACACAACCCAGCTAAAAATTAACTGCATTGAAACTTAAAAAAACTGCAATTGGAAAGCTGTGGTGATTTGACACAAATCACTGCACTTTTCTTTAAGTTGATAAAACTGCAAAATAACTACAGTTTATAAACTACAGTAATTTTGCAAAAACTTTAGTGGTTCAATCTATGAGTCAACTTAACATATATTTGTAAATATTTTAAAAGAATATTTTTCCCCACTGGCGGAGATTAGATTCGATATGAGGGCGTTACCTTTAGAAATCGAGCGTCTTACCTATTTAGCCACTGGGTCTTGTTAAAAGTTTGATTTTATGGAATCGTAATGGGTGGGTGATCAGATAAGCAGGGATTTTTTTCGTTGGTAGATAATTTGACGGCGTGAAAGATGAGATTTTGAGGTGAATTTTTATAAATACTATATTTGTGTGTACTTCAAAATTAATTTATTATTTAAAGGTGTGGAATAAATATTTTAGCGGATATTTATTTATATACAGAATTAATTTAGAAGATATATATTTTTTATATGTGTTATATATTTTAACTTAAAAAAATTAATAAATAGTAATTTCGAAAATGAAAATTATTAAAAAATAGCATGTTATTATAATTATAGGTTTTGTGTAATATAATAATTTTGTATAAAACTAGGTTTTTTATCTTAGCGGATATTTATTTATATACAGAATTAATTAAGGTGATATATATTTTTTAAATGTGTTATACATTTTAACTTGAAGAAAAATAATAATAAATAGTAATTGCGAAAATGAAAATTATAAAAAAATAGTATGTTACTATAAAATAGATTTTGTGAATAGACGCATTTTATTAAGATAATTTTATGAAGGACACTGCTTTATAATTAGTAATTTTGTAAAGCGGTTATTGATAAGGTTATTAAAAAATTTTTGCGAAGGTACCTGTTTATATTTTTTTAGCCAATGAAATAATTTTAATTTAATCTTAATAATTACTAACGTTTAAATAAAATAAGAAAAACAGTTGTTGCTTTTTATATTAATGTGTAATTAAAAAAATGAATTAATTTGCGAATTAGTTTTTTCTGTTTTATTATTATTATTATTATTATTATTATTATTATTATTATTATTATTTGCGAGATACAGGTTTATATTGTTAAAGCTTATCAAATAATTTTAATTTAATTTTAATAATTAATAATTTTTGAATAAATTAAGAAAATTAGTTGCTACTTTCTAAATGAATTTCTAAATGAATACGTTATTTAAAAAATAAGTTGAATTAATTTGCGAACTAGTTTTATTTTTTTTTTGTACGATTAAGTATATATATTTAATTATTTCATATAATTAGAAGTTTTAATCGAGCTTTATAATATGAATTATAATATATCTATGGTTCATACCACTTTCATTTTTTTTAATTAATGCGTAAGATAATGATATAATACTGTATAAATAGTAAATTAGTATAATGGACGATATGTTTTTAATGCATTAGTTTTGCACTTAAAATGTTATAGGGGCCGCTATTCTGTTTTTCCCCAGGGTCCCCGAAATCTGTAAGTCGGTCCCTGGTTAGGTCTACATTTTAAGGATAAACAGCATTGATTAATTTTTATATGTATATTTGTTTTGAATTTTAAAGTTTAATATCTTTGAATATTTGTTTTGTTTCACTTAAAGAAAGGGGGAGGGGAGGACTAATTTTCTGTTTTTGAAAAATATTGGTTAATTTATTTGGTTGAATATTTTTAGAACACGCAAGTTTATTTACATTCAAATTTTTATGCTTCAATTCAGACATATTAATTTAATTGTTTTGGAAAATATAGATTTTTCAATGGCTTTCTCAAACGGTAAATTCTCTACTTGCGTAATTAATTTAACCTGAATACTTTAATTTTTTAAATCTCTAAGAAACTGTTCCAAAAGATTTTCATTTAATGTTTAACTAGCAAAAGCACATTTTTTTTTTTTTTTTTTTTTTTTTTTTTAGCAGCAAAATCTTTAAGCAGCTAAATTTTTAAGCAGCAAAATAGATTCTTTTTCATTTTGATAAGAATTACGAAACTTTATTCTTTGACAAAATTTATTAAGTGCTTTAACAGAATATCGACAATTCCCTCATATTTCAAAGATTCAGCAGATTTAGGAAAAGTTAAATCACATAACAAATTATACAATTTTGGACCCATGCACGATATTATTGCAGGTACCTTTTATTCCTGTTGCACATCATGAAGTATAAAACTTTGTTTCAACCTTTTAACGTATGACTGGAACGATTAAATTGAATCGTTAAACTCCTTAAAAATTTTAAATATAATTTCACTTTAATTATTTCAGAAAAGAACACAAATATATAGTCTTATCACCCTCGTAATTGACGAAGTTTTTCAGAAATCTAGTTCTAGCATAACTTTAGCAGGGTGCAAAATCACGTACTTATAGAATGAAATCAAAAGGAAAGCCATTTTGCTTGCGACACAGAATTTCTTTTTAAATATATTCCGGTGATAACCTTTTCCCTCGTCACCATTGTTGTTGACTGTTTTGTAGATTATTACTTAAGTAATTAAATATATATATTCAATGAGGTGGACGCATAAATTACTTTAAACAATTTTAATTAACATAACACAAGTACTTACGTCACATTACACATAATAGAACTACATCTACATTCTACGGGTACTGCAGTGAAACAATAACATCTGAACAATAGGTGTCAGTACTGACTGGAGAGAGTTATTTCTGTAGTGCTGCCATCTAAAGTTTATTATTAAAAGTAAAGCATCATGGCAATATATGCCCAATAATTACAAAATAAAGTAATAACACAATATTTTTGCCATCAACATAATCCACAACGCTCTGCAAGCAATAAAATAAAAACAACTCATGTACTCATTATGAGTCGTGACAGTTTTGAATATTCACTAGACATTTCCCTTATTAACTTGTCGAGAGATTATATTCCTCTTTTTTCAAGAATTGGAATTTAAGAAAAGTGCAGTTATAATTTTTTATCTTTTTAATTTGATGCAAATATAATTTCACGTTTTTTTCCTATCAGCAATATATTTCTGTTCAAAATATATTATGGTAATGAATATATCATAATTTAAAATTGTTTATTTCAAAGCTATACTCGTCTGTATGTAATATATAAGCAAGCAGTGATGCTTATATTACATGCAACAACAGTGATGCTTTCTCACTCAGTGACTCATTAACGCACTAATACTTATACAGAAAAATGTTTTGAAAATATAATAACATATGAATACCTAAGGTCTCATGTTGTAGAGCACTTGCATAAAAAGCGAGGGTGTAGGTTTAGATACGCAATAAAATAGTTTTATAAAAATAATTTGGCATAAATTCTAGATTTTTGTTTAATTGTAAAATGAAATGACGTTTTTAAACTTTTTGCCTTTGTGAACGTGAGAAAATTCTTTTAAAATAAGTGAAACAAATATTTAATAATGTAATATAATGTATGACCAACTTGGCGCACTGAATCTTTAATATTCCTTTTCATACACAACAATTTTATGAGTTTTGGTACTATAATCTTTTTTTTATTTAAAACTCTTATTTTTTTTCAAACGTCATGTTTGACGGCCTTTCAACTAGTACTAATTTAAAAGAGAAATTTTTGTCCGTAGGAAGGATAATTCATCATAGTATTGGGCAGAATTACCAGTTACTGAATATGTAAACTTAATGTATAATTTCTTCAAGATGTGCCTTGAAGATATGCCAAGGAAAGTCATTATTTTCTTGTATTGATCTTTTCGTGAAAAAGCATTGCAGAAAAATGTTTGTCCGTAGGAAGGATATTTTATCATAGTACTGGGCAGAATTATCAGTTACTTAATATCTAAACTTAATGCTTAGTTTCTTCAAGATGTGCCTTCAAGATATGCCAAGAAATGTCTTTATTTTTTTGTATTGATCTTTGCATAAGAAAACGTTGTTGAATTAACTCATTAATTTTAAAGAAAATCAATAGTTTGAAAAAAGAATGTTTGGTAATGATTTTCTCTTTATTTAGGTTTTTTCCTTTATTAGAAAATGGCCCTGCCAGTGGCTAAGAAGCTCTGATATCAAAGTTTGAAAAAGAGAGGTGCTAGTTTCGAACCTATGTTGCGTTCTTTGACCTAAATATTCAGAGTATTCCATTATCGTCATTAGACAATAATAAAATAAAATTTAAATAAATAAATAAATAAATAAATAAAAATAGTACCTACATTTTAATAATTCCAATATGAAACACAAATTTCTCGATCTGAACGAGCTATGTATTAATTTTCAATTGCGACTTCAACGAAAGATGTTATAAAATTCACGAGTTTTATATATATATATATATTCACGTATATATTTTGAAGGGATGATGCAATTTTCCTTTTTGTTTGTTGGAAAAGACTTCTTCTGGCGGTTCAGTCTCATTTTCAATTCTAAAAATGATATGTTTATCTGTCTGCTTTTTACCTTTTCTTCTTTTAATATTAAGCGCGTAAAAATTGACCAATCGTCATGGTTTTGCATAGTGTTAAAGGTGAGCAATAAAATTTTGCTTTTTAAATTAGTTCTCTTATCGTTTATAATTTTGTTTTAAGTACAGGTCAAAAATATTAATATAGCATCATTTTTTGCTCGAATAAATGTGTGATATGGTAAACAATATAATTTAAAATGAAATGTAGATTATAATCCCGCCACTGGTCAGTAAACCCAACGTTACCTGATCCAGAATAAACCCTACACGACACGCGGTTTAGATCAGATCACATTGATACTAATTTTTTCAATGCGTGTTGAAAGGACTATAATTGGTTCGGTTTCATTTCAAATTTGATTATCATTTTTGTCCGTTTTGGTAACCTTTGTTAAAAAAAAAGTCCTCAATATTTTTTCAGATGAAAAAACTATATTTTTGGATATAAATGATTATATATATATATATATATATATATATATATATACATAAAAGATAAAATTGATATTAGAAATATAATTACACAGTATCTTTCCATAGTTGCATTCAAATATAGATATAATTTCTTTCATTTTCTGTTTCAGCTTGAAGTGTATCAGGTTTAGCTTTGACTTGTCATGAAAATGTTTTCATCGCAGCCGCATTAGGTTTCGGGTTTTCTTAAAATAGGTTAGATTTTTACCGGATTATACGACTTGTGCAGGATTTTAGTGCATAAGAAAATAAAGGATTTAACACAAAAACATGTCGTTAAAAACAATCCCATAGTATCGGTTTTATTTATTTTGTTCTTAAGAAAACTTGTGTATAGTTACATTTTCATTTTAAGAAAGTTTCTTTACGATGCCGCGAACATAAAAAAAATATAATAGAAAAAAAGGAGATAAAATAGTCATCTGCATGAACCTTTATTTTAATAATTCTATGGATTATAACAAAATCGTCAATGTGTATGTCTGACATCATACAATATTCTGATGATACCTGAACTGTTATACACAGTAACTTTTATACTCGCAAACGCGGGGTACCAACTAGCCAAAATTTTGCCAACGTTAGCCAAATCATTTTTGTGTAATTTGTGTATAGCACGTTGTTCAAATTATAGCTTATGACGATTATCTATTAAACCACTAATATAGAAACAGGCATGAAATTACAAAATCGTATACTCATCAAGTAAAGATTTTAGATATATCATTTTCTTTTACTAAAATATATGCTTTTAGTGTCTCAAGACCCTTAAAATTCACAAAATTCAATGTATGGTATCTTGGTATGTGCTTGTCGTAAAAGTATGCATTGTTTTGTTTGTCCTACTTAGATTCATGGCATCAGTTTTGTAATTACAATTATAGGGAAAAAAGGACCATATAAAAAACATCTTATTTTAATCGTCTTAGTACCATTGTCGTCCCCTTTTTACCGAATTGAATTTTGTTTTGAAGTTTTTCTATTTTTCGAACTATAAAATATTAAGATTTTAAACTTAATAATTGAAACCAAATAGATAACAATTGTAAGAATTAACTTTCTGGTTCAAATCATGGAACATTAAAACCTTATCCATATTTAAAACCTTGTACTAGGAGAGTTAATATGTATACAACACTTTGTATTACAGAATGTCATATCTAAAAAATATACTCCATCTGTATACTTTTTTTTATTGTAAGTATGTTTCTATCATCAGTAGTTAAAAAAATAATCCTCACACTAAATCTGTATTTTACAAAATCCGGCATAGTACAAAAATCTGACCCATCTTGTTTTTAGGGTTTCGTTCATCTCACGAAACCCTATCATTCCCGCTTCGTAGTCTGTCCGTCACAGAGCCAGTTCTCAGAAACTATGTAACTTGCAGTCATAAAATGTTTTATACTTATAGCTAAATACCTATTATGAAATTCAAAATCATAAAATTTGAAAAAATCGTATTATTTGACTATATAGAGATAAAAAATCAAAAATCTAACAGCCTTTTCCTATTAAATTCAAACATTTTTCGTTATAGCAGTTGCCAACAATAAAAATCCACAATAAAATTCCTTCTACAATAATTACTTTTATATTGAAAGATTTCCACGGGAAAATGGAAATGAAATAAAAAGTTTCACCAATTGAAACAATTATTAATATGACGTCATATTAGTAACAAAACGGAAATTTTCAAACATTTTTCAATAATGCAAGGAGTATAAGTATGTGTAAATACAGAAAACAGCTTAATGTGGTGTCATTAGAGAATTAAAAAGAAAATTAATCTAACGTCTAACATTTTGAAGGTCTCTATACAACATGTTTAATTTTGAAATTATTTTTTTTTAATATCGCATTTAGTCCACATGACAGATATTATTATGACCCGCTATCGGCCCGGTTCAGATTTTCCAAAAAATCGAGAAAAATAGACCGGTAAATTTTGACTTCATAAAAACATGATTTTTTTTTTTTTTTTTTTTTGAAAAATGAAATTTATTTGGATTTATTAAAGGAAGGATAAAATGTTTTGAAAGGAATATTAAACGAAACCCTTTGTGCGATCTTCGATCACACTTACCCACTTGTTTTAAATATCGGTCTTTTTGCGCTATTATTTCTAATTAAAAACGATAAAAATGCTCCTCGTGAGTCTCTAACAACTATTTTTTTAAACAAAAACTAATAATTAATAAGGACTTTACGTTGCACATATAAATACTCATCAAACATTTGCTTCCAACGTAAAATTCGTTTAATTAAATATGAGTTTAAAACTACATATATAAATAATCCTCGACGTTTCGGTTATTCTTTATAACCATCTTCAGGAGAAAATTTTCATAAATATGAACAGAAAAAAAATATATATATATGGCTATATGTAAATGCATATGGGAGCATGGAAATGGGAGCTGGTGCACGTAAAATCTGTTCGTGGCTCCAATGTCCTCCAAATTTAGTATAAGCGTTACCTCTGGGGGTACCAATCCAGATGCAGGTCTCTCATCTGAAATTGGTTCAAAATTAGGAGACCAGCTCTAGAAGTCCAACCTCTCTTGAGGCTCTGGCACCCCTTCTTTCAGAGAAGTGCCTTGGCAATTTCTCTGACACGACAACAACAACAACATGGAAATGCATTTTGAAGGAACTTTAATTTCGTTGAACATGAGTTCCAGTAACATTGCTGATTCATAGGGGGCGCCACCTGGCTTATTTTGAATTTGTCGTTGTAAATTCCGTTATTTTAGCGTCTTGTCAGATAGAACATTGGACTCAATCATGTAACATATATTTATTTTTTTGCTGTTCATATTTATGAAAGTTTTCTTCTGAAGATGGTTATAAAGAATAACCGAAACGTCGAGGATTGTTTATATATGTAGTTTTAAACTCATATTTAATTAAACGAAATTTACGTTGGAAGCAAATGTTTGATGAGTATAAAAACTAATAACTTCTACCTAAGTCAAATTTGAAATTTATTGTTGTTTTCAATAAGTACAATCAGATCTAACCAATGCAGAAGTTGTATATTGAGGTCATTATATGTACGTCTACTTATTCGAGACGGATTTGGTGAGATAAACCAATATATTTCATCTATTATTTTTAAAAAAAAGTAATATATTTTTTTTATTTAATTCATTCCATCATCACCACAGTAATAAATATGTATTAGAATCAGTGTAATCTGTTGTATATTACATTAAATATATTGTATTGGATAAAATATTCCATAACCAAAATTATTCATGAAATATATACAATGTAGTTCAATAAACCAGATTCATATTATTATTATTTTTGTAAATCAGTTGTTTTTGCAACGTTGATACTAATAAAAACGAATAAATCACTTATTGTTAATATGAAACAATATGTTTAACATGGGGACGAAGTCTGGGTACGTGCGTTTTTTGTCAGAAATAATTCCAAATAATAGTCTTCATCTTATTTAATCGCAGACAATTTTTACAAATTCTGTGTTAAACCAATCTGAAGATTGTCATTCTAAAGTAGTCATGACAAATATGAAAATCGTAAACAATCAAGATATGTCAAACAGTCAGCCGGTTTCAGTGAGTTGAAAATAAAACACAAAAACCTAAATGTTGTGTATTTAGACTACGAACTTCAAAACTCCGAATTTATTCCAACAAGTAAAACTATTAAAATCATTGCAAAAGCCTCTGTAAAACAGAAAATATCTGTTTAATGGAAAAGCTAGAAAGAAGTCTGATGTTTCTTAATCCCGTTTTCGATTTTGGATTCCTTCTTGTTGAAATTTTTCTATCTGTAAAGAAGAATTATTTACTGGGATTTTTGAGTTTGTTTAAGCTTTTAATAAGCTTTCGTATCCTGATTCTTTGCTTCAAGAAAGGCCAATATAAAAGATGAATGGTGAAGGTGCTTCATTTTTATATAAAAAATAAGTATATAAAAAAATAATTATAAGGAGACGATATACTTTTTCTTTTTTTCATTAATTATGACACTCCAACAAAATATTTTTGAGAAAATGTTTTGTATCGTAAAATATAATATCCACTACATGTTCTAAATTTAATGCTTTATTATTCCGTTTTTTCATTTCATTACTAAAAAGTATTTTATTAAAAAAAGTAAAAGGATTTTATTTTAAAAACGGTATTCATTTTTTAACCATTTTCAACATAGTGGAAAAGTGTTTCTAATTTCGGTTTGGCTGTATGCAGTCTGTCCATTCTCTAACTCTCAAAAATATACTGGAATTGCCATGTAACTAATATAGTTTATTATCGTGAATTACTGTGACATGTCATTTGAAAATTTCGTGTGCAGCATTTATTGCTCGCTTACAGGGACATTCAAGAGAATCCAGTGACATTATTGCCTTTGGGGAAAAATCGTTTGAGATGTATTTTACTGCTGTTACAAGATTTCATACATAATGAGAGAGATATGCACTTCTGTTATGAACAGAAACATGCTCTCTGTAGAACATGGAAAGCACTGATCATTCATTTACATGGTCACACAAAAAAATTCGGTTATGTAATGTTCTACGGGGAAAACTTGTTTGCAGCGTACTTTAATTAAGTTTCACTATTTGAAACATAATGAAATTTATATTTATTATTGCAGTATACTACAAAATGCTTATTGTAGAATCTGACGTGCATAACAATATTATCGTTTATTTACTGGTATACAGAAAATATATTGGTTATAGTGTAATTCTCATGTCGCTTTTAGTGACAGTGAACGATGCTAGTCAGTCGAAAGAGAGCACAAGACGTGTAAAATTGAAAATCAAGTTTATTAAAAAGTTAAGTGGGCAGGGATTTTCAGAAAGGACTCCACTAATTTTCCTTAGATCAAAAGAAATTAGATCCCACGGAACTTAGCTCAGCAAAATCACAACTTCAAATATCAATTATAAAGAACTCGAAACGTAACTTACAACCTTGGCAATGGAGCAAGTCAAGATACCTTCAGTAAATTCCAATTCTCCACTATGCCAGTTTGTCGAACTTTGATGACAAGATGTCCGCTTCGGCTACTACTGAAAGTGGCACTCCGTGAGTACCGAATTAACTTTATTTCAATTAGCATAAAATAACGTAATATACGCTTTAATGGACAAAACTCAAAGCTATCAACTTTACAATATTTTCCTGGATTCTTTGGAAGATTAAAATATAAACTTAGAAAATTCAATATCTGCCTTAGCGCAAAACCTTCCACAAAATTTAAAAAAACATAGTATGTAGAAAAATAGATCCAGTAAAACCTGATCAACTTTCCGGTGTTTATGAAATCCCATTCACGGAGGTAGATGGAACATTAGAATACTATATAGTTATCACAAAAAGAAAATTTAAAACGAGAATGAAATAACTTATGGCAGATATCAAATATGAAAAAGGAATTACTGCCTTAGCTAGACTACATAGAATAGAGCCGTTCCAGATTGATTTCAAGAATAGGAAAATAACTTCACTATCAAGAGTTTATTTCTCATCCATTATACGTGAAACAATAGAAATATATTTACGAAACAATAACATTTGCAACGAATCAGATTCCTTTGAATTACCTAAAATTTGGCACAAACTTAAAACGAAAATAAAAGAACACATGCCAGCTATCAAATATGACAGAAGAACTACTGCCTTAGCTAGACTACATAGAATAAAACCGTTGCAGATTGATTTGAAGAAAAGAAAGTAATTTTTCCATCAAGAGTGTATTTCCCATCCATTATCCGTGAATCAATAGAGATATATTTGCGAGGCAATAACATTTGCAACTAATCAGCTTCCTTTGAATTATCTAAAAATTGGCACGCGATGCTTTACAAAGTTAACAAGAACGAAAAATCATGCGTCAAGCATAGATTATGTAACACTTTCCAACGCTTCCAAAATAATTTTACAAATCATACCATTTAATAAGCTAAAAGATAACATCTAAGTAATCCGAATACTTTTATTCAGCCCTGTATAGGATCTATAGATTTGTATATATACTACATAGGATGTTAAATTTTAGTTCAGTTAGGAAACACGTAGCACAGTTTAAAATTCTCCGTCTGGAGTTAAACAATACGGAAATGTGTTCGCGAACTTTTGTGCTTCCCTGTATAGGATATACAGAATTTATACACACCACATAATAGACAAAAAGCGAGTTAAAATTAAAATCGCGATCAGTAACTTAAAACGCACTTCCAGGAATTATTGTTAACTTACAGTAGAGAATTCTTTTGTGTGTCCCTGTAAATGAACGATGACTGCTGTACACACACTATTATGTAGTAAGCCTCTTGAAATACACCTTAGTGATATATATAAATTTCAATGCGTTTAAAATAGGGAAACATTATTTAAATAAACCGCAGACGATTTTTCTCCATAAACGTAATGTAACAGAATTCTTTTGACTGTCCCTGTAAAGTAACTATAAGTGCTATGCACACCCTATTCCATATTAAGCTTCTTCTAATGCATCTTAGTGATATATATAAATTTCAATGCGTTTAGAATAGTGAAACATTATTTAAATAAACCGTCAATGATTTTCCCCATAGACCGCAATGTAACGGAATTCTTTTGAGTGTCCCTGTAAAAAAACTATAAGTGCTACACACTTCCGTTGAAACAGGGAACATGCTATATATAACGACTATAACATATAAAAATTGCAGAGCAATCCGAGCATATTTACGGGAGTTAGAGCACGGACAGACGGACAGACGGCAGACGGCCAGACGCAGACGGCCATACGGCCAGACAAACCGAAGTCATAAACACTTTTCAACTAGGTTGGAAAGTGTTAAAAAAGCAATAAAAATAAAAATAAAATAATAATTTTCACGTTTTCCAGTTTGACCAAATTAAGCACCTACTTACATTGGACATGTGTTCTCACCGTTTATGTTTATGCTTTTCAAAAACCTTGCGAGAATATTTTATTTATCATTTTGATCTGAAGATGTTGCCGTTTGAGCGAAGGAAACATATGTCATCTATATTAAAAGGTATTTTTAAACTTTTGTGTTTGGTTTTATATCACTTTAAGCAATAATTACACTTTAATTTAATCTGGAATATTTAAAAATAGCGAAACAATTGCTTCAAGGCTGACTTTCCTCTATGATCGGATTGCTATTATAAAAAAATGCACGACATAAATTCGCCGATTGAAAGTAACTCTACAGCATAAATTTTGCATTACTATTATTTAAAAATATTTTTTCATCATTAACGATATTTTGTTAAAACCAATTACATATAAAATATTATAAGCCGTCAAAGTGCGTATATTTCTTGTAAATTCTAAGGAGTCTGCTATTACTATTGCTGGTTAGAAAATTTAGGTTTAATATTTAAATCGCAGAATTCCTATCCACTCCGTTTAATTGTAGAATTTTCAATATTTCCGTCCATAAAGTAATTTATTAAACTATGTTTAAAAAACGCACAATGGAGACGATAAATTTTACTAAATTTAAAACAATAATATCGCACATTGTTTACAGGGAATATAATGCAATTTCTAAGGGCAAAGCTTAATATTTTTAAGTACTATATTTTAAAACACCATTTTATAAAATATTCTTTCAGAAATAGATTTTCTGCTGTTAAAGCATCATGTCTAGCATAATAGGTGATCAATAAATTGTCGTTGTCTATAAACATTGTTACAGAAAGTAATCTCTTTGTGTTAGTTTTAAAATTTTAAATGATACAGACATCTAAAAAATGTTGAATGTAAGCGCAATTGCCGATTCTATCTTTCGAAATGCACGAGTATTTTTCTGAAAGGTTTTGAGCTTGATTGTTTGTACTCTTTTTTTTTTCCATCTATCTTCCTTTAAATCCGTTGACATTTTGAAATAAAAATTTCGTTTTTTCAATACGATTTCTCACATTACGTCTCTCCAATAAAAAACATTATATCTGTACATTTAAATATACTCTACATGTAGACTCATAAACAGTACGCCCACTAAAGTCCCTTGCCACCCTCTTAACTTTGGAACGGCTGCTGTTATATTCATAAAAGTAGTGTCTAGGCATAGTAAAGTAGCCATGTGCTGCACAATGAAACCGCCTACGGTGCCACCTGGTGGAATATTGCGGAGTTAGCAGTCCTATCTCGAAAACGGAAAGAGATAGAGAAAACAAGTGATTTACGAAGTTCTAGAGAATCATCGATTTAGTACAAAAAGACACCCTGTGGACATTAATGTGAAAAATAGAATGGTTAAAACAAGCATTTGTTTCTTCGTGATTTCCAAACACTATGACGTGACAAAACGATCTCAGAAAGAAAAATAACAACTAGTTATAATAATATACCTTTATTTTAAATGTTCAAACTTCTGATCGTCAGCTGCAATGCATATTTGGATGCTTGTTTGAATTTCACGTTGCACACGTTGGAGCATAGATGGTGACACGTTGGCACAATCGTCCGTAATAGCGTTGTTTAATGTGCTGCAATGTTTGTGGAGGGGTCGCACACACCTGCTGTTTCATAACTGGTTGTTTCTCAGTTTAAACACTTCATTTCCTTTATGATGTGCATGATCATCAAATTAACTGACGCTCTAGTACTATTATTAACCATGATTTAAATGCATGAGTTATAAATATTTCGGATTGCGAGATCAAGATTTGAACATCTTCAAAATTGGAAAAAGAGCGAGTCTTCTAAGTTTTATTGTGAGGCAAGTGTCGAAATGGGAAATAGCCAGTAAAGGCGCTGTTAGGCCTAGTAGGACTTTTGGAAAATAAATATATTGTATATGTTGGGCGAGAAGTGTGTTAGCTGTGAAGAAATTATTATTAAAGTATTGTAGAATTATCTGTATAGGATTGTATTAAAGTTTATATTTTGTTATTCAACGTCTAGTCGTTCATATAATTCCAGTAAATCAACTGTTTACATATCATCTTCTTACATATATATACATATTGCTTTTGTGCGTTAAAATAGTACACATTGAAAATTTAAGTTAAGGAATAACTGAATTTTTATTACTTTTTCGGTAAACATATATATTTATACTTGAATTAATATAAGCATATTTACGAATTTCCATTTCAATAAGATTTTATTTATAAGTGATTCTTGTAATATTTCTATTTTGAATATTTTGATAATAATTTATAAATTAATTATGTCTTATTATTTCAATATCCCCTTTAGTAATGATGTTAATTGACGCCTTCAAAATTGGATATAATGAATCTGAAAATACTGAAAAATATTTTTCAATGATTTATATGTTATTCATTTCAAAATGAAATAAAATCACTACCTATAACTATTGAATCTATACCATATTTTGTGCCGCATACAACCGCATAAGACATAATTTATTTTATTTGTTATATTCATTAAGCTCAATTTGAATTATTCTTGATATTGCGGAAGTAAAAGTGTGAAAAGTATTTACGTGGCAATTTGTAGAATTTTTTTTTAAATCATAATGTGGAAAGGAATAAGTTTCTTATTATAATTACACATAATCAGTTCACGTACTTATTTACACAGACAGAACTTTATTAAGCACTGAAAAAAGGAGCAATTGCATGTTGATTGTCGTTTACATGTAAGATAGAGAAAGCATCAAAATCATTCTGCATTTCTAAAAAACACTTTTCCCTAAAGGCAGAAGCAAAGTTTTCGTTTGCTTTTGTACGATCTTTCTTTTAAAAGGTAAGATTAGTTTAAATGTGTGAACTAATCACAGTAAATTAAGAAAGAATTTTTCAAGCGTTTAGTGGTTAACTAAGATAAATTGCTTCTATTGAGAATTCTAAGAAGAGAAAAACAAATTTAACCGCAATGCATTTTTTGTATTACATTCATTTAAATAACATGGACATTTTGTATTCTGTACAAAAAAGAAAAATTAAAAAATTAAAAAAATTAAAACCCTATGAATTTAAGTCTCTCTTTAAATTCAAACTCATTTAAAGTTAAAGAATTTAACTTTTTTCTGTTATTTGACTAAGTTTGATTACGTACAACTATACCATTCACATTTGTTGTGAATTCTGTATTTTACAGTAATTTTGAAATGTGAGAAAATTGCTTCTTAACATGGAATTTTTCTTTTGTTAGGTAAAAGAAAACCTTTAAGTTCATTATTTAAGGATATAAAATATTTTATAACAGAATTTCCTTTAAAGTGTATCGTGGATTAAAAAAATAAATAGTTTTAAATTATAAATTAAAAATATAAATAAGTTACTGTTGCTGAGTTTTGTCAAGTTTTGACCATACTAATATTTAACTAATACTCCAAGTGTACAACTTTTAAAGGAAAATTGTCTCACTTCTTATTTTGTAAAAGTAGTATCCAAAAAAATTACAAAGCTAGCCCATTCAAGATTAGAAAACATGAAATTTATTTAAATTCTTAGTGAAACACGTAAATTTTGTTTATTTTATGTAAAAGGTATATACTTATTACTCATAAATATAGTATTTGAGAGTACAGAAGATCTTATAAAATAGTAATGTTAAAAAAAATATATTATCAAAACATCAAATTTCAGAAATGAAAAAATATAGTTATATGAATTCCAGATTTTGTCATGTAAACATAAAACAAAAATTCCTTGAGTACAAAAGCACTTTTGGCAATCTAACCCAGTCTTTTGATTTAAACTATTTTTATTTATAAAATAAAAACCGTAATTACTTTATAAATAAAATAATTACGGACGAATATTTACAAAATAATAACCCGCCAACGTTGCACAAATGGAACTTCCGATTTGTGATACTATAACTATTTAAATATTTGTTTAATATGTTTGAAATTTTAAATGTATATTTTTGAAAACCTAAAATATTGTAAAGAATTGTTTAATAATTGCTTGTGGTTTTCATCTTGGTGCTTGTTGAGATGTAAACAAAAGGTACATGTACAAAAGGATTGTGACATTTATTCTAGCTAGGCATTTAGTAAAGATGTGTGCTGTGATGATGACTATTATACAGTAATATAATTTTTTAGTCAAATTCAGGTATAAATGAATGTTTTATCTTGATTTTGTTTTATGCTCCTTTCAATGTCAATATTGCAGAAGGGGAACATGCTTGTATCTACACTTATATTTTAAACAACAGCTAAAAAGTTTGCGCACAAACTTAGAATTAATCTAAATTACAAATATAAATATTTCATATGAATCTGACAAGTAGTCCCTGGTGTGGCGGGTGAAAGGTTAAAACAAACGCACTAAATTCCATAAGCTAATATAAAAAGTGATTCCAAAATTCTTCAAATTTTAATTAAAAATATAAAAAAAAAAATGAATGCGTACTTGTTATTTATTAACATGTTTATAAATATTAACTATTGTTATTAAAAATCGTTTCATAATCTTAGTGCCCTGTTACTTACCCATCATACGTAGTATAAGTTAAATCTTGTAATTATTTTAAAAATCGAAAAAAATTGTTTGACGGATTTACACGTTTCAGACACTGGAGATTCCGAAAAACATATTTTTAGAAAAAAAAAATTGCCGTACTTCTGTGTGTCTGTAAACGCTCTATCTCCCGAACAAATTGAGATAGAGACTCGAAATTTGGTATTTACTTAGTATGTAATAATGGGAAGAAGCCCATTCAATTTCAGTAACCTCGATTATCCGGAACCATTTTTTTCGGACTCTCGAAATATTCGTTCTGATAAAAGGTATATAAAAAATTTTGAAATTGTTTATTTTAAGGAGGGAATAAAAAAGACAATAAAAAACATAATTTTTTCATAAATAATGAAGTCGATCGGATAAGTAGTTGCCGAGATATTTGTAATCCTATTTTCTACACTATTCGATTTTTCATAACCTTGCATTTCGTCCAAATGTCAATTCAAAGATGTATTTTAATTGGAAATGAGACGCTTAATCTGACGCAATAAACCGTTAGTTAATAGGATTATAATTTTTCGAGTTATAAGGATGTTTCTTTTACGAAATTCAGTAATAGAGCATTTAAAGTTTATGACGTCATCAAGCCACGATTTTATTCGAGCAATGCCTTTTATAAGTAGTTTACACATGTTTTATTTTCATATTTTATAATATGCATATCCATGATGGGAAAGTATTACGGTGGCCTCCAACGACTAGATTTTCTTAGTAATCATTAATGCGAATATCCAGAACAGTAAATATTTGTAGCATTTATTAAACCCTAAAATTTCACTGCCATTTAGGAATAGTAAATGTTAACCTAACAAACGTGAATATCCTCAAATCTTGAATACTAAGTATTAAAGGTGAAAAAGAAATTTCAGTTTTTGTACTAATAAAAAACTACATGCACGGTAGTGAAGCATATACGCATGGCTGCCAACTTCTGCCGTAACTTTAGGTTGAGTAAAAAATTTATTTTAATGTATTTAACTAGGAGGCTCTGCCCCCTGCTCGCTACGCTCACCAACCCCCGTTCTGCTTTCAACACGTGATTATTTAATTATTATTTTAAACTTTCATTATTGTTTTTAATAGTCTCGCGCAAATACATTTTTTATTTGATATAATACATAATTCCTTGCGCTGATTTAGAAATTGGCAACAATATAAAACAATGACTTTTTCAATAAAAGGTTTTTTACTCGATTTTTAAGGATTTTTTTTAGTTTTTATTATCCGACCGTGATAATTTTTTGAATTTCTGAAAGCTTGTTATATTTCGCGACTGACGGTATGATTTTCGAGTCCGCAGGATGGTTAGGAAAAAAGTAATAGCTCCTCAAAAAAGTCCCCAGTAAAAAAAAAAAAAAAAAAAAAAAAAAAAAAAAAAACATGAGAATAACCCGGAATATCTACGCAGAATTTGATTGGCCCATTTCTAAATCGTTTTTGGCTCAGTTCCAGGTTACTTTTTTTAATATAGAAGGACGACATGTTTCTTGAATTTTGTTTCGTTTATGTATTTGATAATTTTTCGCTAAATTTTCTCGTACGAAATATATATGCATCACACTGCAACGTAGTTTATAAGTTGGTGTTGTTTTTCACCAGTAAAACTAAATATTCTGCGGTTGAGCATTTTCATTTTTAATATTTATCGCAAAAAGTTATGATCGGTCCATCGGATTGAATCGTGATATATTACAGTGAAAATTGTTGCCCCTTATAAGAATTCAAAACTTGTTTGCGTAAAGTATAACTTCTGTTCTATCTGAAAAAGTTAATTACTGTTAATATACTATTGATAATATATTATGAGTGTTGATATTACTGTTAATAACTTACTTTTCTGTGTATGGCATAGACCTGTATTGGGATTTGTATGTCCCTGCATAGATTAAAAAAGTCCTTCCGTCCTGTACCTGGAGGAAAAGGTAGCTTTTCTATATCTTCGTTTTAAAATTTTAGCTAATGTTACTCGAAACAGCAAGCTGAAATGCAAAGAACCCAATTACAGAACATTCGTTAATACTGAATTTGAATAAGAAATTTGCCAAATTAGTCAACTATAGCCCAGTTGGCTTCATTTATGAAGACTTTTTTCGGTCACCCAATTTGGCGATATTTCGCCAAATGTCGCCAAGTTTGGCGAGAATTTGGTGCTAACGGATATGAATATATAGTTTTATGCGTATGATTGGGAAAAGGATTACAACAATGAAAGATAATAATTTGCGAGAAGTCGCGTTCACTAAAACTTATAAATTCATCGTTGGATTTCTGTAATGTGCTATCTTGTTTCAAAATGTCTGCCACCCTAGAATTTCAAACTGCTGTATCACAGCCGTTTTTTAAGATAGAGGTAAAACCAAAAGTACTCAGGAATCCTTGTATCAAGGCCTAACACTTAAGCAAAAAATAAATTTGAATGTTTAGCTTTTTTGTATATTTATTTTAGTTATAAATTTTTAAATGGCCACCATCTTGAAACAAAATGGCGGACCAAGCTGGCCAACGAACTCGGTCGAAACATTGGTGAGCTTAATACACACAATTAGTTTCATCGAAATTGATTTAGAAATACGAGTGCTATCGCATGACATAGATAAGATATATATATATATATATGGATATATCTATATATATAAATCAACATTTGAACGGAGGGGTTTTTAGGGTCTGGGGGTCATGATCGGTGAAAATATACCTAAATTTTCCGGAATTGATTTCCTCCGAACGGCTGCAATAGGTATCTTTATACTTTTTTTGTATTGAAATCTACCTAATATACTTTTTTTGTATTGAAAGCTACCTAATATGGTACCCCGACAAAAACATATTAAAAGAGAGAGGGAGAGAGAAGCCGTCGTTTAGAAGGACACGAATCACAAATTATTGGGATTAAAAAAATTCTAAAAAAATTCTAAAGCAAAACAACAATCATAATAGACATTTTGGCGTACATTTAAATCAAAAGTTCTAAACACAATTTAATCAACTCTTTTTTTTTTTTTTTTTTTTTTTTTTTTTTTTTTTTTTTCAAATGTGCTTTATTTAAAAGAAGGAAAATATAGTTTATTTAAGCTTAAAGTAACCTATTGAACCTATTCCTAATTTTATAATATTCTCTGTGATGTTGTTATTTTTATGACTTTTTCCTGGATGAAAAAATTAATGCAATTTTTTTTAGTCTGATGCTGCAAAATAAATTGATTGTTTTGCAATTGATGTTAAAAAGTCCTTCTGGCCTGTACCGGGAGGAAAAGGTAGCTTTCATAGTCATGATTTTAAAAATTAAACTCATTTTACTCAAACACCCAAAACTAAAATGCTTGGAATCCGATTATAGAAAATTCAATCTCGGTTTTCGTTAATACTGAATTTGAATGCGAATTTCAGCATGAGAGTTACAGCATAATAAATTTCAGATTGTTTCAAAATGTCAGCCACCCTAGAAATTCAAACTGCCATATCTCAGCCATTTTTTTAGATAAAGTCAAAACAAAAACATTTCCGGAATCCTTGTATCACGATCTAACACTTGACATTTTTTTCAATTTATATATATTTTTTTATAAATTTGTTTGAATTTATAAAAAAATTACAAAAATTAAACTTGCCGCCATTTTGAAACAAGATGTCGCATAAAGCTGGCCAACGAACTCGGTCGAGACTATGGTACGTTATCTACACATGATCAGTCACATTCATATCGATTCATAAATACGAGAGTTACAGTATAAGATATATCAGATTATTTCAAAATCTCAGCCACCTTATAATTTCAAACTGCCATATCTCAGCCATTTTTTAATGTATATATATATATATATATATATATATATATATATATATATATATATATATATATATATAAACATTTGAACAGAGGGTGGTTTACGGGTCTGGAGGTCATGATCGATGAAAATATACCAACTTTTTTGGAATTGCTTTCCTCCGAACGGCTGCAATAGGCTGCGTATTTTGTAATGAAAGCTACCTAAAAGGATTTTACACATTCGAGATTTTTCGTCCTCATCCAATCATCCATGACTATTATTCTCATCACGATCAGTAATGAAATTGTGTAGCCAGTGTGTTATTACAGATTTTATGCATGGCTCTGACATTGTTCAGCATCTTCTGCGTATCTTGGTCAGTGCTTTTTTTTCTCATATCCGATTGAATTCCAGCAGGGTGATAAAAAATCAGTATAAAATTAGGTGTGACTAAATACCTGTTCAGAATTATTTATTGCATGTATAAGTAATGCCATGCATGGATGATAGTATAATGATGAAGATATATTACAAAAAGAAAAAAAAAGTTTAAAAATTGATTGCAGCGTCGTATGTAATTTATGTATATATATATATATATATATATATACAGGGTGATTCATAAAAGATGGGCAGAACTTTAAGGGGTTATAGTACACTTAAAGACAAATAATATTAAATAGGAGACTAAGGGTCCCAGACGTATTCCCAAGGAGATAGGGGGCATTAAAGTTTAGGGTCCGAAATTTCAAATGATTATAAAACATGGAAAAATTGGTCGATTCGTTTGCGGTTTTTGCAAAAAATTTTCTTTATGCCAGTATTTTCTTGAAATAAAATTTTAAAGTTCAATTTCAAAAAATGCCGATAGGGGGCGCTTTAGACTTTGGAGTAACAAACAACTATTTTTTAACGTTATTTTTTGTATTTCTTTAAATGATTTCGAAAGCTTAGACTTAAACTTAAATTTTGATCTAAAAATCTGAGTCCTAACGAGTAGTTAAGTAGCGTAAACTGAAATTTGAAATTTGAAACCCTTCTCCCCCCAGAACAAAAATCAGTTATTCCCGATCTTTGTGTCGTAGATTAGGCTCTAACTACTGCCGCGTTTTGCTAAAATTATTCTTTATGTCAGTATTTTCTTGAAAATAAATTTTAAAGAAAATTTTCAAAAAATTCCGATAGAGGGCGCTTTAGACTTTGGAGTAACGAACAACTATTTTATACCGTTATTTTTTGTGTCTCATTAAATGCTTTCTAAAGCTTAGACTTAAACTTAAATTTTCAGCTCAAAATCTGAATCGCTGAGCGTGGTTCAGTAGCGAGGGGAGGGGGTTCAAATTTCAACTTCTGAACATAGTTCAGTTTGCACTACTTAACCATGCCCAACGATTCTGTGCTGTGATACGAGGCAAAAATACAACTTTCGTCAAGGACTGCATAGTCGGAATTCACTCATAAAGGCACTGGCACAGTTGGAAACGTCGCTCATGCAAACGTTAAAGCTCCATTCCTGACGCTAGTCACCGGGTGAAGAAGGAAACAGAAAGTATGCAAATGTCAAATGGGGAAGAAGAAGAACACGTATGCAAAATTTCGACACGATTCAGGCATAAAAACCACTGAACGGTGAGTCAAGTGTAAGTCGCTGTAGTAATGAATCGGAAGATGGTGCCCTTCACGAATAAGGAAAAGGCTGAGATGCATTTAATTTACCGAGCGGCAGATGGAAATGGTGCAGAGGCACAGCGAATGTACGGAGAGCGATTTCCTAACAGGCGGTTGCCTAACCGCAAAACTTTCGAGCGCTTGCACAGACAGTTGTGTGAGACGGGATCATTTCTCGCTTCCCGGTCGAATGCAGGTCGTGCAAAAAAGGACGAATCAGTAGTTGTTGCAGAAGCCATTCTGGATGTAGTAGCGGCGCAGCCAAGTACAAGTACACGAACAGTGGCTAGCCAGGTGGATACCTCACAGTCCACGACTTGGAGGGTACTGAAGGATGAACATTTGCTCCCGTTTCAGGTGCAACGAGTCCAGAAACTGTCTCCAGGGGATTATCCAAATCGTATTGAATTCGCCCGCTGGTTTCTGCAGCAGAACGCGCTAAATTCCACATTTCTTCTTCTTCCCCATTTGACATTTGCATACTTTCTGTTTCCTTCTTCACCCGGTGACTAGCGTCAGGAATGGAGCTTTAACGTTTGCATGAGCGACGTTTCCAACTGTGCCAGTGCCTTTATGAGTGAATTCCGACTATGCAGTCCTTGACGAAAGTTGTATTTTTGCCTCGTATCACAGCACAGAATCGTTGGGCATGGTTAAGTAGTGCAAACTGAACTATGTTCAGAAGTTGAAATTTGAACCCCCTCCCCTCGCTACTGAACCACGCTCAGCGATTCAGATTTTGAGCTGAAAATTTAAGTTTAAGTCTAAGCTTTAGAAAGCATTTAATGAGACACAAAAAATAACGGTATAAAATAGTTGTTCGTTACTCCAAAGTCTAAAGCGCCCTCTATCGGAATTTTTTGAAAATTTTCTTTAAAATTTATTTTCAAGAAAATACTGACATAAAGAATAATTTTAGCAAAACGCGGCAGTAGTTAGAGCCTAATCTACGACACAAAGATCGGGAATAACTGATTTTTGTTCTGGGGGGAGAAGGGTTTCAAATTTCAAATTTCAGTTTACGCTACTTAACTACTCGTTAGGACTCAGATTTTTAGATCAAAATTTAAGTTTAAGTCTAAGCTTTCGAAATCATTTAAAGAAATACAAAAAATAACGTTAAAAAATAGTTGTTTGTTACTCCAAAGTCTAAAGCGCCCCCTATCGGCATTTTTTGAAATTGAACTTTAAAATTTTATTTCAAGAAAATACTGGCATAAAGAAAATTTTTTGCAAAAACCGCAAACGAATCGACCAATTTTTCCATGTTTTATAATCATTTGAAATTTCGGACCCTAAACTTTAATGCCCCCTATCTCCTTGGGAATACGTCTGGGACCCTTAGTCTCCTATTTAATATTATTTGTCTTTAAGTGTACTATAACCCCTTAAAGTTCTGCCCATCTTTTATGAATCACCCTGTATATATATATATATATATATATATATATATATATATATACACTTTGTTGCTTACATCCTATATTCCCACATAGATATCAAAAATTCAAAAAAAATTCTAGCGTTGGAGAAATTAACACAATGGCTTCGACATATATTCAATCAAGTATGCAGCTTAACGAAGAAAGCGAATATCTACTTGATAATTTCAGTAATTCACCTGTTGTCAGGGTCTCCTGGTACAAATATGCAACTTGATTCCATTTGTTTATAAATAGAAATTTTATGGGTTATATTTTTCTGAAATTAGATTTTTTTAAAGATATACAGGGTGATTTTTTTTTAAGTTGTGAAAGTAAAACCCTATAACAAAAGAACTATTGATCCAAATGACCTGAAATTTCACCAGTATGCTCCCAAAGGAATGGGAATTTTTTAGGCGTGGTTAAAAAAAATATACAAAAAAGCTTAAAATCGCACCAACAGATGGCGCTGTAGGTTAACATCAACTGGTTTCCTTCCTCTACCGGGTTTTAGGCTCAGTGAACCAGTCTTTTCAAATTTGAAAACTCTGTTCTGTAGGTCTTCTGTCGTCATTGGACCTTTTCTTAAATTCTTAAGTGTCCTAAATCTCCTAAGAGCAGTTGCTGTGCTGTCATTATTCTGATAATACAGTTTCACTAACAACGCACGGTCCGGCAATGGCCCAGTCATTGCGAGGATATCCGTAGAATAATGAACACGAGGTGAGCATGCTTCACGTTTTAAGGCCACTCTACGTGTGTCGTGCACAAGCTCGTCCCCCGACTTTACTTTATATACAGCGCCATCTGTCGGGGAGATTTTAAGGTTTTTTTTAACCACATCTAAAAAATTCCCATTGTTTTGGGAGCAAACTAGTGAAATTTTAGGTCATTTGGACAAGTGGTTCTTTTGCTATAGGATTTTACTTTCACAACTTTAAAAAAAAATCATCCTGTACATTTCTCAATGACTTTCTTTCTTCACAAAAAGAAGAACACTCATTTACTGTATTGTTGTACAGTTTTCTGTTTCTGGTGTAAGAAACCTATTCCTTATTCTGGATATTCCCTTTTTTACTTAGAATATTATTTGTAACAGACGTGTTTTTTTTCTTCGGAGCCCATTCATAGCATCTTCTTTGATATGTACATACCAGATGAATTGAGCTCAGATACAAATATTCGCAACCTAGAACATTATTAATAAAGAATATTTTATATTAATATTTTGATTTCGATCCAGGATTGGCTACTTTTTTTATATTCACTCGTATCACAATATACAAACAAATTTCTGTGTGGTAGGTATTTTTTGAAAATGTGCTAGTTAAGTGTATGGTAGAGATTATTTTTCAAAAAGTGGTACAGATAGAATAAAAAAATAGTCGCTAGGACGCACAGTGGAGTATTTGATGCAAATACTGTCCAAAAGGCAAAAATTAAAATTTGCACAACAATTTTAAAAAGCATATCTTATAATTGGTGTATCTGGTGTATCTGAGTAACTGGTGTATCGATCTATGTGCATTTGAGGAGTATGAGTCATATCCGGCGGCTCCTAGTCTCATTTGAAATGAAAGTTTTTTTTGTGAGAAAAAGTGCTTTTTTTATGTTTCAGCTTTGTTATTGTGTTTAAATGTACACTTTATCTTGTGCATTTAAATAATTTTACTCTTCATTTAAAAAAAGTAATTTAAATTAAAAATCGGTTAATATTAAGCCTTTTCAGATTTAATTTATTGAAATATATTTATTTATTGAAATATATTATATAATATATTCAAAGATTTTTAAAGCTGTGTAGGGGTTTGACAGAGCATTTTTGAATTATAATCGTATTGTTTATAGTTTTCAAGGCAATTTTTTTTTTAATTTTCCGCATATTGCTGCCATTTTTAGATATCAATGTGTTTAGGAGGACTGCAAAACTATTAAAAACACTCAAAAATCAGCATCTCTATACTACAGAGATTCAATTTTGATAAATACTAAATGTAATATATATATTGAGTGTATTGGTTTTAAAAAATAATTAATCATTTATGTGTAGTAAAATTAACCACATTTAATTAAACATTACTTGCAAATAAAAGAAACCAGTTAACAATTAATTTTCTTTTATAAACAATACATAATTAAGTAAACATTGTATTGTATATGTATATTCATTTAAATAAATACATACATTTATGCATATATAACATTAATTAAGTGAATTTACTAATAGTAAGTCAACAACAATGGTTTTAACTTTAAATCAGATGAAAATTACTTTTGGCCAGGATTTTGCGTCAAATACTCTACTGCGGGACGTATGGTGTCCCTACCGTGTAAACAAAAGATTCAGGGTTGAAAACGTCTAATTTTGCACTATTCGGATACCTGGGATTCTATCTGTAAGGCTAACCATTCGGTATATTTATACATAATTTGAATTCAATTATTGTTGTGATTTACTGATGTATTCTTCCGATAATTTTAGGGACATTTATGACAAAGATTTTTAACATGATTTGTGTACTTAAAGTTGTAATAGTCTTTATTTAGTATAATTTTTTTTTCTGTTGTACGCCTCTAGTGTTTCTCTATTGCGCTTAGTATTATAGTCGGCATTGGAAAAGAGACGCGTTAATTTTTTTAGATAAAAATGAAAATATGTATATTTTGAAAAAAAATAGTGTTCAAAGTTTTTTTTCAAAAAAGTAGTGTTTCAGATATACTGACTTTCATTTTATACAATTAAAATATATAAATCTATCCTGCTGCATAAAAAAATAATTTTATCTGTTTGTATATGCAATGCAGTTATACAATCGATAAACACAAGAGTACATGTGAAATGAGTTCATCTACATATATTTATTTTTCATTTAACAATTAATGCATTTTACAATATAATATTTACTATTTATTCTCAATATGTATGAAAATAAAATTTAAGCAGTTTTTATTTAAACTAGGACTTCCCTCAAAGGGATTAGTCTGAGTGATATTGCTGAGAACATAGGGTTAACAATTACAATATAAAGAAAAAGAGCAAATTAAATGATAGAATTACAAAATATCATATATAAATTCATATACACTGTTAAAAAAATAGAAAAGAAGTACCGTTCATCAGATGGGTTGTCATAATTTTTTTTTAACATGTGGCAAAGAATCTTATTTTCTTAAGCGCGTATTGCGCAAAACTTGAAAAAAAAAAAAAAAAAAAAAAAAAAAAAAAAAAAAAAAAACCGGATTTTTTAAAACGCCAAGCTTTTTAAAGTTACGTAATTGGATTTGCAGCCAATAGATTATTCTATCAAGCGTGGCTTAACGCAAATTTAATTTCATTGTTGCACCTTTTTTTGTGTGTGAATTAAAAATGTTTCTTCCTTGATTATATATCTACCAGAGGGCCCGTGCGAGGATTTTGCACTGAAATCTAATATTTTTTAGGTACGTCTCTATTATCCCGTCGACCACTTTTCATAACAAAAAACTATCGTCAAACTGTAAGATTAAACGTCAAAAATGCAGTCCCATTTACTTGATGTTAGAAGCATTATACATGTTTGTTACGTCATCAAGTGGTTTTTAACTCGACATTTGCGTGTATTTTTCATTATGTTTTACTGATTTATTAGTTATTTCATTCATTAAAATAACAATTGTGTCCTTAAATTCTTATATTTTATTTATTTATTTATTTTGACATTCCAATGGCAACGTTATCCCGTTCATTTGGCGATATTTTTTAACACTTTCCAATCTAGTTGAAGTGTGTTTATGACTTCGGTTTGTCTGCCGTCTGCCGTCTGCCGTCTGCCGTCTGGCCGTCTGCCGTCTGTCCATGCTCTAACTCCCGTAAATATGCTCGGATTGCCTTGCAATTTTTATATGTTATTGTCGTTATCTATAGCACGTTCCCTATTTCAACTGAAGTGTGTAACACTTATAGTTTTTTTACAGGGACACTCAAAAGAATTCCGTTACATTACGGTCTATGGGAAAAAATCATTTGCGGTTTATTTTAATGATGTTACACAATTGCAAACATATTGTAATTGATGTATATCACTAAGATGTATTACAAGCAGCTTAATATGGAATAGGGTGTGCATAGCACTTATAGTTAATTTACAGGGACAGTCAAAAGAATTCCGTTACATTACGTCTATGGAGAAAAATCGTCTGCGATTTATTTAAATAATGTTTCACTGTTTTAAACGCATTGAAATATATATATATCACTAAAGTGCATTACAAGACGCTTACTACAGAATATTGTGTGTATAGCTGTCATCGTTCATTTACAGGGACACACAAAAGAACTCTCTACTGTCTGTTAACAATAATTCCTGGAAGTGCGTTTTAAGTTACTGAACGCGATTTTAAATTTAACTGACTTTTTGTTTATTACGTGGTGTGTATAAATTCTTTAGATCATATACAGGGAAGCACAAAAGATCGCGAACACATTTCAGTTTATTGACAGAAACGCCAGACGGAGAATTTTAAACTGTGCTACGCGTTTCCTAACAGAACTAAAATTTAGCATCCTATGTAGTATATATACACATCTATAGATCCTATACAGGGCTGAATAAAAGTATTCGGATATTTTTCTGAATATTGTATACGTTAGAAATTCCTGAAATTATGTTTTTAAATATATTATACGTTTTTCAAATTGTTTACTTAGATGTTATCTTTCAGCTTATTAAACGGTATGATTTGTAAAATTATTTTGAAAGCGTTGGAAAGTGTTACATAATCTATGCTTGACGCATGATTTTTCGTTCTTGTTTGTTATGAAAAGTGGTCGACGGGATAATAGAGAAGTACCATTTTTTATCAATATGTAATATTTCTTAGATGCAGGTTTAAACTTCTAAAGAAAAAGTAAGGATAAAAATATCTGTAAACAACATTTAGTTTTTAGTTAAACCAGAATATCATCTAATTTATTCCATCAATGTTATAGTAAAAATTGACCCAAGATTGCAAAATGCACGCGCGAAAAAAAAAATTAACAATCGTATTTTAACTGCATTAGAGGATGACGTCATACGCTTCGGGAAAAACATGGAACATAGAAATATAAATCTAAACATTTCAATTTCAATTTCGCTTTTTAATCATAAATATAAAATAAACCCGTGCGGTGTTTTTTATAATAATTGCAGAGCATCATATAATGTGGTATTTTATTTTTGTGGCAACAATAAGTTGAAGAAAACCTTTCATTTCTTTCATGAAAACAATGCCGATTTAATTTTTATTTGTCAGCAAATTTTAATCAAAAACATGTTTTAACGAAATGTTAAGTGTGCTATGTCAGAAGCCTGTGCAAAATCCTTTCATATTGGTATCTCATTCGCCGTTCTGCGTTTCGTACTTTCTGAGAAAAAGGGATGTTGACAGGAGAAATAATATATATGATTATTTGTATAACTGTTTATAGAAACTCTTACACTTCAAACCACATTGATAGCATGCTTTGCTACAAACCAGATTGCAAAACTATAGTCTAAATTACTCTTAAAGTATACAAGAAATCTTTCGATTATTTCTGTAAAATAACTTTTACATTAAATCTCCATTTCGGCAAAATTGAAAAATTATATATATTTCAAAGTTAAGCTTAACAGATACTTCTTGATTATTCTCTAGGAGGCTCTGCCCCCTGCGCCTTTACTGCACTAATCCACAGACTTTTCTTTTGACTGTCTGTCTGTCTCTCCGCAATCTGTCTGTTTCCCTATCCGTTTTTCTGCCCGTCTCTCTAACCGATTGTCTATCTCTCTACACGTCTCGCTACCTGTCTCTATATTTCTCTACTGGTCTCGCTACCTGCCAATCTATTTCTTTAACCGTCTGTCTATCCGTCTAACTACTTGTATGTCTAGTCTCTATCTACTTCGCTACCCATTTGTCTATCTGGCTCACAACTTGTCTATCTGTCTCTCTACCCATCTTCTTACCCATCTCCGTACCCATCTCCGTACCCATCTACTGTCTCTCTACTCGTCTGTATACCCGTCTCACTATCCGTCTGTTTTTTTACCCGATTCGCTACCAATCTCATTACCCGTGAGTCAACTCGTCTCTGTACTCATCCCTCTACTCGTCTCTTTATCTACCACGCTTTGCGTCTCACAACCTTTCTCGCTACATTCTGTCTACCGGTGTCGCTACCCGTCTCGTGACCCATCTCGCTACCTCTCTGTCAACCCTCTTTTTACCTTTCTCTCTAGCCGTCTGTCTATTCGTTTCGCTACCCGTCAGCCTACCTATGTCGCTACTCGTCTCTCTACCCTCTGTCTACCCCCGTTTGTTTACTCGCCTATCTACCTCTCGCCACCTCTTCCCAATATTTAAACAATTCATTTAATATACAGAAGCCGTTTATCAGTTATTAAATGCAAACAGAAGTAATTTATCTAATACGTGTAATCAGATGCATTTTTTTTTATTACATACATAAACCTGAATAATAATTCATCAGTTTTGTGTTCATAGTTGTTTATATCATTTGACAGTAAATCTCAACTTCTTAAGCCTGAATTGTCTCAAGCTTTTTAAAAAAAACCACAACGTCTGTATAACTGCAAAGTACCCTGAGGGCTATATTAGCTACATGTTATTAAGTTAAGTGAAAGTTTCGTTATCGCGTTTGCAGCCAATTGCTTATGTCAGAAAGCGTGGCTTAACGCCATTTTAAATTCATTACTGTAACTTTCTTTTTTTTTCGGGGAGGGGGGGGGGTAGGGTTTCAAATATATACATTTAAATTAAAACTTTTGCCTGCATGCCATTAGTGTTGTTTTTATTATTAACTAATATCTTGTAGACCGAGCTTCATTTGAAACAAATGTAAAAGACTTCTTCTACAGTTTTTTTAGGAGAAACTTTCGTAATTGGGCCCAAAACCAATCGGAGCATTTAATATCATTATTGTAACTCTTATAGAGTTAAAACAATATTGTTGCTAGCTTTACTCTTGTTTGAGACCAGCCTTGCCTGTGTATCTGAATGGGGAAAAGTTTCGTATCCTATGTCGGTTGGCGAAAAAAAATTAAAATGGTGCCAAAAGGTAGTTTTAGCATCTAACAAAATTTTTCAAGAGAGCGGTAAAACATGTTTTTCAAATATTTACAAACATACGTTTATTAAAGCATGTTTTTGCACCATCTTAAAAATTTAAGCACGATGTTAAAATAAAATTTTAACGCCATATTCGATATTTTAATAAGTAATGAAAATACATAAACAAACTTATTTAACAAACCTAAGAGGCATTTTTGTGATAAATAATTGTTATTGTCAGGGGGGTAAATTGTAAACGGCTAGTAAATAATAAATAGCATTTAAAATCTAAAAATGGAGAAATGGTCCTGTATTAAATGCAAAGCCTAACATTATACGCTTGATATATGTAAATCTTTTTTTATTTTTTAATATTTCCGAAGGCACAGATGAAAAGGTAAAAATCTCTTTTCCAAATGCCCAATAGAAAATATACAAAATAGAATGCCAAATATACAAAATAGAAAAATATCTGCAAAAAAATATATTTGCATAATACTACATTTGCAAAAAATAAGATTTAGATAAAGTAAGCCAAATCCTGCAGATCCCAACAATCACATCGAAAAACGTATCACCAAAAAAGAACTCACCAAATCTTACGGCACAGAAGATGGATTTTTCCCTCTGAATGCAGAATATTAGTTTTTTTTCTTGTACGATGTGTGATTATAAGATAATTGTTTCATTTCACATACTACATACCGTTTGATATATTGGTACTTTTAGGTTATCCTGGCGCAGTTGATAAATCGCCAAATACTGTTCATATAACATTTTCATATTGAATTCATTTCTTTTAAATATAATCCTTACACTCATTTAATTTAAAATACACGCCTTTCATTAATCCCATTTAAAATGCTAAAAAGAGAAAAAAAAAGAAATAATGTCATACATCAAAACCTTTTATTTAAACACCAAAGAATTTTTATTTAAATTTACACGCGCGAAATAAAAAAAGCTGCTATTGCTGAGATTTGCGCCAAATCTCTAATACCAAGTTTACCAAGTTATTGCGGGGTTTTTCTTTCAAACAGAAAAAAATCCAGATTAATTTTCGATTTCTACTAAATTGAAATATATTTCATTGTGCTGAATATTAGTGCGTGCATATTTTTTTGCTCCATGTACTCCATGAACTTTTCAAGTCCGATTGTCTACGAAAATCTCCCGCCGGTGAAAATGACGTACGCACAAAATTTAGTGACGTATGTACTTTAATTGTGCTTTTTTATCTATTTTTTTAATATAATTTCCAAATGGTTTGACATTTATTCTTGGTAATAAATAGACGACGTTGTCACCTTTATAGGTACCTGCTGTAAAAAATTGAACGAAATCCGTTAAATATTTTTTGAGTTATGCTTGACGAAAGGTTTTAATATCCGTCGTAGCTATATATGGGGCAAAGTAATACTGTTCTGTGTATGAGTCTTCGTTTCACTCAAACAATTATACTTTGATGTGAAACACAGTACCAATTTGAATACAAAGAATAATCTAAATATACAGAAATAAATATTTTAATTAAATATTAAAATTTCACAATGTAAAAAACTTAGGAATATGCAGTGTTTTAAAACATAATGAAAATTATTTATAATTATTTAGTATTTTTCAGCTATATAAATAATTTTACAAATATAAAATAAACTAGCTAGTTAAAATGCAAAATGTGCTGTTATTTTGAACTTATATACGAATGTATAAGAATAGATAAAATTATTGTTTTTTACCGCTGAAAAAGAACATGAAAAATATTAGTTTTTTTTCCAGAAACAAAGTGCTTGTCTAGTTGTTGGGGTGCTAGCTAATAGACAAAAATGTGCTTCGAATCCCAATAGAAAGGGATGTTTTAGTGATTCCGATTGATTCCAGTTTTAACGGCGGACCTGATCTGGATAACACTCGAGTGCAAAATATGCCCGTATCGCCTGCAACTACCCAGCCAACCAACCTTCCAAATACAAAAACTGAGAATATCTCAGTTAAATAAATAACTTTTTACAGCAGTCTCGGGCAGAAACTGTTTGAAATGAATTGTTTTCTTTGTAATTAATTACAGTAAATAAGCGTACTCCGAACAATAGGATAATTTTAATTTCGTATGAATAAATATGATATAAGATTCTTTAATCAATAATTATTGTAATATATTTCGCATGCGTATATTTAAATTTTATTCAAATTACTTTAACATTTAATAGGTTTCACTAAAATAAGTTAAATTTACTTTCATAATATGTGACACAGAAATTTAGAAATTCTTTATAAAAATCTAACTTAATCTTCCTAATCTAAATTCACAGAAATGAGAAATTAGTTTAGTGGTTTATTAAGAATTTTATAATGAAATTAACTAAGGAACGCGAAGTTCTTTAATTAAGCTACGTAGAGGGAAATATTTATAAATATTTAATGCGTTTGAACCACATCGATACTTTTATGCAATCTATGAATGAAAATATCTGCTGCATGAGCGAAATTTACTGAGCACAATTTTAATTATTTCAAGTACTGTAATATTTTCGATAAATACAGTTAAAACAAGCGGAGTCATTTTCAGGTGTTCGGTTAAATATTAAGGATTTTAAATTAAGAATTATATTCTGGAAAGAAATGTTACATAAACTTAGGGAGCACAATAATTTTAAATAAACTTGTACATACAAACAAATATATTCCTGAATGTTATCGGAAAATTGTGTAATTTCAAATTATTATTCTTTCTAAATGGTTTAACCCTTTAATAGCCTACACTAGTCGCGCGAAGGCACTCGCAATCTAATGCTAAACCTATGGGAGTGTTCTTTTAAAATTTCTCACTTGTATTTTAATATTTTTATTTTATTTTATTTTATTTCTTTTGCATAAGATAGCATGAAGTCGATGTCTAATACTGTGTGTTGGTACATGTCCGTTTTTAATTATAGCTATATATATACACAAACACACAAATACACTATATTTCCAATGATGATTGGTCACTTGCGATTTTAGGCGTTTTGTTAAATATCTGGAAAGATACATGAGGAATTATCCTGAAACTTCAGGAGTGTAAACAACATGATAAACGTCATATATTTCCGCGTCGAGTTTTTTCGAAACCCCATAAGGGGCCGTCAACAAATTGAAGAAAAACGAATATCTTTTGGATAATCTTGTAAAAACTAATATTGCAAAAAACATTCAAACTGTAGATTATGATTAAGTGGCTTATTGTAATAATTTGGGTTCATTTTTATGAAAATAGCATGTATACTCGAAGAGAAATTCATGTTTTTATAAAAACAGTCCCAAATTTTATCAAGTTTTTTGCTTATAATTTGCAGAGTTGTTAATATAAAAAACAAGTTATTTTCAGAAAATATGACAAACACAATTGTAAACAATACCTTGCAATCAGAATTAAAAAATAATAAAAAATTGTATGGAAAATGAGCAGGTTCACTAAATATTGTTTCACTGCGCATGCGCGAATTCAATCAAAATATACTGTGCATAATATATTAGCTAAATGTATAGACCAACTTTTATGAAAGTCTCAAAAACATAGCTTGAAAATTCCGTTAGTAATCGTCGATAGAATAAGCTCGAAATTCGCTGTTCCCAAAAGGAAGCAAAAAGATGAGGGGTTGTATCAAATATAGAATGAGAGACACTTCATTCTTATTATGTCCACTTTCATAAGCTAGTATATTTGGATACAACCCCTCATCTTTTTGCTTCCTTTTGGGAACAGCGAAACTCGAGCTTATTCTATCGACGATTACTATCAGAATTTTCAAGCTATGTTTTTGAGACTTTCATAAAAGTTGGTCTATACATTTAGCTAATATATTATGCACAGTATATTTTGATTGAATTCGCGCATACGCAGTGAAACAGTATTTAGTAAACCTGCTCATTTTTCATACAATTTTTATTATTTTTTAATTCTGATTGCAGGATGTTGTGTACAATTTTGTTTGTCATATTTTCTGAAAATAACTTGTTTTTATATTAAAAACTCTGCAAATTATAAGCAAAAAACTTGATAAAATTTGGGACTGTTTTTATAAAAACCTGAATTTCTCTTCGAGTATACATGCTATCTTCATAAAAATGAACCCAAATTATTACAATAATCCACTTAATCATAATCTGCAGTTTGAATGCTTTTGAAATATTAGTTTTTACAGGGTTATCCAAAATATATTCCTTTTTCTTCAATTTGTTGACGGCCCCTTATGGAGTTTCGGGAAAAAATCTTCGCGGAAATATATGACGTCAATCATGTTGTTTACACTCCAGAAGTGTCAGGATAATTCCTCATGTATCTTTCCAGATATTTAACAAAACGTCTAAAATCGCAAGTGACCAATCATCATTGGAAATATAGTGTATATACGGGGTGAACCAAAAGTTCGTTAAAATTAAAATATATATATATAAAAGGAAGACATTATCATAAGGAAGTGCGGTTTGCAAGAAAGCGGTCCCAAGGTAGTCGGATTTTTTTTTTTTAAGGCGCGTTGGGCATTTTTGAGATGAGAAAAAAACATTGAATTCGCGACACTGTTACCGACACCTCTGTATATGTTGCCAATTCATACAATGAAGCAAAAATATCAAAAGGAAATAGTTCACGTGCAGAAAGCGAATTGATTGGTATTATGAATAAAAATAATTCAGAAAATAATTTCAAAATAAATTTTTCACGCTCGGTGAAAACAGATACAAGTGACTCAACTCGCGAGACCAAACTAAAAGATGAAAATGAAATAATAAAACACGGAAAATATTATAATTTTACGAGCACGAGAAAAATAGACGGAAGTAATATAAAAATAATGAAAATAATGAAACATTTCACGAAAGTTTTAAGAAACGTGGTTACCGATACGGAAATGAAGTGAAATCATTTTATAGAAAAGAAAAGTTTGTTGATAGAAATTATAGATACCGCAAACAATACACAAATCCATAATGTTCACAAATACCGTAAACAAGACAGGCAGCAAAGAAGTCATTTTTGGAGGGATATGAAGCGGGAACACTATTTTGCAGATAAATGTTATTACAAAAGATATGAAACTAAATCTTATAGAAGAAATTATGAATGTATTGAGAGTTGTTTAAATTGTGGATGAAAATTCATAAGTTTCATTGGTATTCATTTCAAAGAATACCAATTAATTAAATTTTATATTTCATTTATTTGTAAATTTACGTTTTAAGCAATATATTGCAATTTTTGTATGTAAAATAATATGCATTATTTTTCATGTACAATAGCGCATTAAATGAAAATTGTAATATAATTTTTGTAGTACTAGTTTATAATAATGAATTATAAAAACACTTCATTTAAAAGTATTTCCTGCGCAATAAAACGTTTCCTGACGATTCAAAAAATACACACGTAATTGTTCAAGTTTTCACTTCTGTCAGCACTCCCGGAGTGCCATTTTTTAGCAGCTCCTTCCTCCCCTCCCCCCCCAAAAAAAAGATAAAAATGTCATTGGTAGAGGGCGAGAAGACGACCGAAACACAATGAATAGGACAAAAGTATACTCTATCCATTTATTCTTGCAATAACAATTGTTCAGCATGACCTCCACAACATTGTACGACACAACTAAGGCGACTCACAATGCCTGTTAAAGCTGAATTTAACATGTAGGAAAGAATTGCAGAAACTCTACGTTCAAATAGAACAACTTCACCAACAACGCTCGATCGGGTAATTATAACATTCTGAAAGCGAATGAGAATGTATCCTCGTGTATTGCAGGATATGCAATTTACATAATTCTGCTGAATTATTATTAGTTAGCTCGCATGTTAAAGCGATCTACAAGTGACTTTTTTAAATATATATATATATATATATATATATATATATATATATTGCTGCTAAAAAAATCCAACTACCTTGTGAGCCCTTTCTTGCAAACCGCATTTCTTTATTATAATTTCTTCCTTTTTTATGATTTTTTAAAGTTTTAACGAATATATATATAACGATACTTTCGTTTACAGTAGTTTCGTTCCAAAAGTGAAATTTTCCCCATATAAAAAAATTGCAACCAAAATAGAAATAAATCGGAACACACGACAATAGACATCAACTCCAGGTATGATATGCAAAAATTAATATTTTAAAATGCAAGAAAAAAATTTAGAAAGAACACTCCTATAGGTTTAACATTAGGCGTGCGAGAATCTTTACTTGACTAATGTAGGTTCTTAAGACCGGCGACTAAGGGAATATGGACAAACAATTACTGTAAGATTTTGAAAATAGATTTTCATATGAGCAACGTGTCTTTCTGAAATATCATTTTTAATGTTTTATATTTATTAGTACAGCCCTTCGGAACTCTATGACTTACCCAAAAGTCACAAACTTTCAATACATTCGGACCAGAATGATCATGTATACTTGATTTTTAAGTAGTAAAGAGAAACATTTTCCGGAAATTTTTTATCATTTCAAAATAAAAAATATATATTTTAAATGAAAAACCTAATATATCATTATAAATAACAGAACAGAGAATATTATGTCAACGGATATATTTTTATAATGGTATAATGTAACTGCAAATGGATTTTAATGGCTTAGAATGGAAAAACAATGGAACAAATCAAAAATGAAATCTTTTAAGTCAAATTACATATTATCCATACTTATTATACAAAAGTAAAGTTTTATTGAAACCAAACTTTATGCATAAAATGTTCAAACATTTCCCCTCAAAAGAATGTACAGATTGTAATGAATATTAAAATGCACTACAGCATGGGATAAAAGTAATACTAGAGTTTTCGTTGAAAGGGGATTATTTAAGAAACAACACCACTTTGACTCATTGAAATTTACAACTTTTTCGGAATGTTTTAACAAATGTGAAATATTTATATAATACGTTTACTCTAAATTATTATATATATATATGAAAATTGAAAATAGTTTGTTTTTTATATATATGAAAAAATGGCCGCTTTACTACTCATGGGTGGCAGCGCTTCGGAAAAAGAGTGTCAAGTGGTGGGCACAATAACTCATCGTAAACTTGAATGTAGCATTTAAACATCTTATTAGCAATGTAGCATTGTAGCAATGAAACAAAAAAAAAATAATAATTTTTTTAGTCCAAAATTCAGTGAAATACGTAATTCGTATAAAAAATGTGCATTTCCAGAGAAATAGCATCGATTAAAATATAATATGTATTGTCAAAAATAATTTCGTTACCCAAAGTTACACAGAAAATGAGATATCAATATTTAGAAAAAAATCATAAACACTTCGCTAGAAAAATATTTGACGATTAATTTTGAAAAAGATTGAATTTGATTGATCGAACATTGGCGGTGCTAGAATCCCCTATGAGTTTGAAAATGCTTTTCTGAGAAAATAATAATAATAATAAATAAAACTTTTCAATTTTTGTTAATATAGTACAATATTTTTACAGCCGCAAAATTTCCTATTCACTTACGATATCGATTTCTCATAAAATATGATTATCTTGTGTATTAAAAGTATTTTAAATGTAATTTTTTATTTCGAAATTTGAACTGGACAAATCGGTATTACCCCTTAACACTATAAGCGCGGGAAATTTTACTCAAATTTTATTAAAATATTTCACACCAGAAATTTTATTTAAAGCTATTTAACTTATCTATTTAACTTAATTTTGGGTAGCATATATTTAACTTATTTTATGAAAAAATTTCTGGTGTGAATCAACATCTACTCATTTGATACGTGTCAAAGTGACCCGTTATCGCGGTTCTAGTGTTAATGAAGTATTAGTTTGGTTTAGAAAGCATACTTGTTTTTGTCATTAATTTTATGATAGAGACATCATTATGCTTATCTGTCTAGAAACTGCAGATTTTGACATATATTTTATAAGCATAACTAAAAAAATCTGGAGTGACTCCATTCGACTTCCAGAAAATAGGTCACGTTTCCAGAAAATAAACAAGAAACAAAAATCATGCGTCAAGCAGCACAGAATAGGATATAAATTCCAACACTCCAGAATACTTACTTGAAACAAAACTTCGCCTTTTAGTAAGGTAAAAGAAGATACGTAGGTAAACATTTTAAAAATCGCATAACATATTTGAAAACCAGATTTCCACAATTATCGCTTATAGACAGAAAGATACTCCAGTTTCTTTCTTTAGCCTTGTCTATGGACTATACATTTTTTTATATTCTATAGAGTATGCTAACATTTAGTTTAGTAAGAAAGAGCATAACACAGTTGAAAATTCACCTTCAGAAATTTCTACCAATGGAAGGAACGTACTTGACTTCTATTGAACAGCCCTGTATATTACCTAAATATTTCTCTACACGCCACATAATAAGATAATAAGCTTAAATTTAATTCAGGCAAAATCACCCTTAAAACTATTGAAATCACACTTGGAGGAACTTCGATGCGTAGGCGACCATGTATCAAATTCTTTGAGTGTCCCTCTATATGAAGTTATTTCTATTCTACAAATATATCTTTAGCATACTAAATATATAGTGATGAAAAGCTTGAAAATCCATAACTCTATTTAAAAAAAACGTTAAGTGATTCACGTTCATTCTCAGTAATGCTTACAAAACCTTTTGTTTCACTATGTATATGATCACATCTTTTGTTTTTACCATGTAGTATAATAAAATTTAGTTAAGCTTAAAAAAAACATACCATAACTGAAAACGCACTTTGTGCAATTATCCCTATTAGGAAGTATTTCAAATACAGTACTGTATCCGAAATCTTTTGTGTCTTCCTGTAAGTGAACATTAAATTATCTGCACATCACTATATTCGATTGTAGACATCTTGTAATGTACATCAGTATTGTATATCAATTTCAATATGTATGAAATAATGTAACATTATTAAAATACACTGCAAGTGATTTTTTACCATATGTAATATTGTAATGGAATGCTTTTCAGTGCCCCTGTAAACGAACCATAAGTGCTACACATACCATATTCGATTGTAGACATCTTGTAATGCACATCAGTGTTGTATATCAATTTCAATATGTTTGAAATAATGTAACATTATTAAAATACAATGCAAGGGATTTTTAACCATACGTAATTTTGTAACGGAATTCTTTAGAGTGCCACTCTGAAAGAACTTCAAATGCTATGCGCTTCATTTTCATCAATGCCGAACATACCATGGTAAACCTAAAAAATTATATAAATTAATAATATCAATTACATGGTAATCTGTGTATATGTAAGTGAATTAGAAAACGCTCAGACGTCTAGACAGACAGCCGGTCAGACAAACCGAATGCATAAACATATTTAACACTAGAACGGCGATAGGTGTCATTTTGACACCTGAGCACTTTTGTCCGTTGATTACTTTTGTTTGGTTGGAAGAAATGTTTTGAAATTTTTGTCTTTTCGTAATTAGATAACAAGTATTTAAAAAAAAATCAGCATTCTAGATTTGTTAGTTTTAGAAATATTGGACAATACTGAATATATATATATATATATATATATGGAATAGTGGTAAAAAATATTAATTTGTGTTTTATTTTAGTTAGCATTAGTTTTAATTTGTGAAACCAATCAATTTTTACATCAAAGTAATGAGTTATTTGAGTAGTTGTAGGATCATTCAATTGATTTCCCTGTAGGCGATACATTTACAGTACTTTAAAAATTCAATAAATTATTAAGTAATATTAAATATAAATTAAATATAAATGATGAAATACATGTAAATTACATTACATATTTTCCCGATGTATGGCATTTAAAATTGTTTTATTGTTGTTATTTCAGTAGTTTCATCGAGGGGTCAAAATGATCCCTTTCCGCCGTTCCAGTGTTAACTATGTTGAAAAGTGTTCAAAAACGGGGGGAACAGGGGATTTTCCCAAATTTCTGACGTATTGGAATAGGTTAGATTCGGAACTAGAGACGCTACTTCCGCTCACTAATACAGGATGACATCGTCGAAATATTTATCAGATATTCTCTGTCACATTTTCTTATTAATTTTACCTATAGAATCGGTTACAAAATTGTTTGAAACGGGTTTAAAAAGGGAGTAAATAACTAATTCGTCGGCCGATTTTTACGAAAATATATACAGTACTTGCGACTGTGGTTTATAAAATATTTGCAAAATAGGTGCGCAGTTGGAAGTACCATGGGAGTTATCGTGTTTGCTTTCTCACACGCACAAATGATTACAATACTTTACTTACGCTATGTGTTAGGAAATTTAAAATGTTAACCCTAATTATTATATTCAGATTTTTATGAAGCATTGTGAACTTTGTCTATGCATTATTTTTCACAAGGACGATCTCCATAAGCACATACTGAAAAAATTCTGAAAAAAATTGCAGAATAATATTCTTATGAGATATATTTTTTATAAAAAAAAAATAATAATAATATGAATCTCTGTATATCGTCCGTAAAAAAAATAATAAAACTATCTTTTTTTTTTTTTTTTTTTTGATGATTTATCCTCGGTTAGCGACACAATGGAATAAAATAATACGCTTTTATAATAAAACTGTTTAAGGGAAAACATTTTCTATTTTTTTTCACTAAACTAGTGTAAGTACGTTTAACTTAAATAAATACATTTATAAGAATACAGATTTGTCACATATTTGTATATGTATATATAATGAAATCTAACGACCGTATACGGTTTAGAACAAAATTTAAATTGATTAAATTTTTTTTAAACTCAAAATTAAAGTCCGATTTTGAGCAATGTCAAAGCGACTTCAATATTGTTAGTGTTGGAGACAACATCAGAAAAATGTAATTTACATTGTAACAGTGACTTCTTCGATATCGAAATGTTTAACGACAGAGTTCTTTATTAGGAGCTTTACTTTTAAAATACACTTAAAACTTACCCAATCGGTGAAATGGTGTAAATTGAAATAAACTATTTCATCCTTTATTTTGAAATTCATAAGTACTTCGAATTTAAATACCCATTTAACAAGCAGTTTCCAAATGTATAACAATTGCTTGCATTTGGCGAGTTAAATTGACGTGTTGCTCGCCAAATCGCATGGTGCGTTCGTCTTTTCGTACCAAATACTCGAAAGTATTTTATTTTATTACAGATTTTCTACTGGGATTTCGCAGCTATATTTGAGAGATCTTTTATTACGCACATAAGTAGTTTCATTAGCATTTTTTCCAAAATGTTTGAGTATACGCTTGAAATGAGATTTTCCTTGTTGGTGCATGTACTAGGATAAATGTGCGATAATAAACCACAGAACTACTAGAAATTTTGCTCAACCTTGATAAAAACATTTCAGACCAGAATTTTTATAACTAGTATTTAACTTATTTATTTACTTTGGTTCAACGCTCTTCCTGCTCTACTTTGTCCTTATTGCGAACGATTCTCCTGTAGAAACAGTTAAACAAGTTTTTGATCATCTATTTACTTATTTTTCTACGAAATTATTCTTATTTAATACTTTTCTATTAATTTTTTCATTTTTTCCTCTTCCTTCCACTCTTAAACTGCAAATTAAATCTGATTGGTTGCTTTACGCAAACTAATTTTGATAGGCTATAATACTCTTACTTATTTCGGATTGGTTGATGAAGTTGACGGTGAAATCCTCTGCTTTTCTTTCATTTTACAGTGAATTTTTGCTACTTTTATACTATCTTTTTCTTTCATGGTTCCTTTAATATGTGATACACAAATATTCATATCCAATGAGTAGAATTTATACAAACTGGGAATCCCCATGAAACAATCTACTGTTTATGTGGTTTACATTTAACTTATTTTGTGAAACAAATTGTGGATCAAATAGTCACTTTGAATGTACAAGTCGGGTCTACTGCACCCATCTGGTATAGGCGGAAGGTTAAAAGGAGAGACAAAATGTTTTCAACAATTCACTTAAGTAGTTCTACATTTGCAACATACAGTCTTGATTCAACAATTCATTAAAAAGGGGTTTTTATTTATGAAAATATAATTATGCAGATTTATAAAACAAAAGATTTAAAACAAAAATCTGAATCTAACTATAATTTGGTACATTCATTATCACACTATTCACATTGTTTTGTGCTTAAAAATTACGAAGGCACTAATTTTTATATTAAACAGTCCGATGCTCAGCTCCAGGTAGTTTTTACTAAATTTACGTTCTGTAATGTTGAATCTATAAATAATTCGAAAACATTTTTCTATAAAATATTAGTTATTCATACTTATAAAGTACAAAGAATAAAAAATTGATCGACAGTGACTTTCTTGAAAAGAAAATTTAAATTTGTATGGAAAGATTTAACAAAAATCCCTAGGGCGATATTTGTTTAACGTAACCTTTTTTTTAAGGAAAAGTGTTTTATACTCTATTTAATAACGTTTTTCTTGTGTTCATACAACGAAAATTAATGAATGCGTAAGAAAAAAGTGATTAGCTGTTTTTTCTGTTGGTGTTTTTTATTACTTTTCTGTTTCACTTTACTTTTACTACACTTTTTTATGTCAAGAAATTAAAAAAAAAATCTCTTAGTAACATCAAAAGTTTTAAGTATAATGATTACCAATTGATATGATAATTTCACAAATTGTTTGATATAAATTTTAAGATATTAATAAAGAAGAACAATAAGAAGACATTTGTCAGATTGATGTCCATATATAATAATATCCTGTGCTATGGTTAAATTCATAAAACGTACGAAAGCTCTATCAAATTGTGTGTGAGTGTTTATTTAATTTTATTTAATTAAATTTTATTTAATAATTTAAACATCAGTCTTTCTTTTCATGCTTTTCTTTTTCAATGATATAAATATCCTAACTATATAAATATCCTAACTGATATAAATATCCTATACAATTGGTAGGTTGAGAAGTTTTATTTTGCATAGATTATTTATTTGGTAGCTTTTTTAAAAATACCGAGCTATTCAATGGATAGTTGGTAGGGTTATACGGTTTTTGAATGTGTGCCAATATTTTCGAATAATAACATTGATCTTACTTAATGACAGGAATTCTCCGATCAAACCAGCTTTTCGAAAATTGTCATATTAAAATCCAAGAACCGTACAATGTCTGTTTAACTAACTTGTGAAACACCCGATATATAATTGGTTGTCATTATATATAAAAAATTAGCATATACGTGAAGGAGAGTACCTGATTTGATTTCAAGCTTAAGGACATAAACCCTAGCACTGATTTTCTCATTTGGATTGTTTAAAAATATTTATAGTTCAATGGAACTTTAAATTATTGAAGCATTTAAGTTTAGAAGAAACTTTTATAGTGTTTCGAAGCAGTTCCGCTTAACTCGCATGTAGAGTTTTACAAGATAAAGAATCGTTGCCTGTTTCCTCAAACTTATGTTCAAGATTTCAATGTACTAATACATAAAGGAATTGCATGCACGTTCATTTCATCTAAAACATCGTGTTTGATCAAGCAACGCCAAAAATTTTTACAATTTATACAGATCTATACTATCTATAGAGATTTATACTAATCTGATATGGAATACGTGAAATTAACAAGTTGTCTAGAAATAGTAAATGATTAGGCGCTACACAATGTAATGCTCCCTAACCGTAAATTTCTGAATTAGAGAGTATATTAGAGAATTAGGCTCTATAACTATGCAGATGTGACAAAAATTTCAATATTGAAATTGTACAGTATCACATATTTAGTTTGAAAATATATTTTGTACGCATGGAAACGATAGAGTAATGCTTCTACAGACACATATCTGCTTTGATGTGAGAGATTTCGTTTTAGAAAAAGATAATTTTTTTTTCAAAAGCTCTAATGAGATATTTTTAAACTTATACAAATGCAGTTTCATTAAGTCAGAATACAAATGTATGCAAATTTGAAGCAAACATTTTGACGCAATACTGCAAGGAAGGAAAATACAACCTCTCGTTAATTTTCATTTTGAAATAAGAGTTCTTTTTTACAGCTCAGGCATGTTTATCTGTAAACGAGAGTGCTTGGAATTGTAAAATTAATTAATTAATTAATTTAATTGAGAACATACATGAGACTTGTTTGCTAGACAAGTATGGGCACTTATAAGTCTTCGTCGAGATGAGGACAGTATATATACTATTAAATAGGCCTCACTGAATTCGGATCCGACACCGCAACCTTGCCAAAGAGCTTCTTTACGTCGGCAGTCATGAAGCGAGGCTAACGAAAAAGACAAGCTACCGCGGTGCATTTCACTTACCTTTTTTTTACAGACCGCTATAGTGACGTGATTCTCTTTTCGAACACCTGCATTGGTGCATTCGAGCATCACGTGACTCCGGCGGTCTGTAAAAAAAGATACACGCAAAGCACCGCAGTAGTCTTTCTTTTTCGTTAGCCTCGTCATGAAGGTTCCTAAAAAGAATTTATTATTCTTTCTCATCCAAAACATCTCACATTGGTTTCTAGTATTTTCATCTGTTTAGGCAAATATTTATATTATCCACCTGCATAAAATGCTTTTTCCTAGTAAACAGATTATGCTTGATGAGCTTTGTCATTTAACGTCTGATCTTATCTTTAATATATTTTCAGAAACTACTGTTAGTGACTGATGGGATGAAAGTTCAAACAAATCATTTTATTTATAAAACTCTATAAAAAGAAACTTTAAAAAAATTTTAAGCATAGAGTTGACGTAGAACATAATATGACATAACAAAATCGTGGCAAACATAAGATATTGCCGAATATGTCAATTATTTAAATATTGTATATATATTTGTATAATCTAATATTGTGTAGCACATGTTTTTTTACTACTAACAAACAAATGTTTACAATAATAAACTTTTAAGAATGTGTCTCGAGAATACGTCTATTTTTCATAAAAGAAAGGAAGTAGTATTGACAAGTGAAGGTCAACTGAATTTACGACACACTCAACAAATATTTATGGTATTCAGACCACGTGGAATATTAGTTCTTGTGAAGGAAGATCAACAGCTAACCTGACCAATACAAGGAGGAGGTTCGTGGTTTCTAGATTGACCAACCTGTAAGTGCTCCATTCAGATCAGGTCAGTCACCAACTGCTAACCGGGTACATAATTAGAGGCGTGTATTTGTAGGAAAATAATTTTTGTGGATAACGAAAATATATGAGTTCCAAAAAAGAATTCAGTGCTATCAGTCAGAAAAAAACTAGTCCTCCATGAAGTCAGTTAAAACCAGAATTCTATGCTATGAGTTCTAAAATGATCCTTCTGTATATTACTTCTAAAAAGAGTTGTCGCCGATAGCAAGTTGACGATTTGTCTAAATGATAAATTTTGAACATCTTGTTCTAGTCTAAATATAGGCTAGCATCTATGTGTAGGGAAATAAAGAGATATTATTCTCTTTTTCAAAAGTCTGAGTTCTTCACAATTTAAAAAGTGCTAAAAAGAGTGTTTCTTGGAGGCTACTATAGCACCATTCCTGGATGCTAACACTCAACAGAGTCAGTTGATTTAGAAGGTATGGAATTAACTATTATATCTTATTGTGTGCATAATTTAAATGCAAATAAAATAAATAATACTTGTAGGGGTGCTTTTTTCAGGAATTTATGTATTCAAAAAATAAAAAAATGAATTATATTAATTTTCTAAAATAAAATTTACAAATTAAATTTTAAACGGCAGCCAGAGTGCTAATGTTCGTGGTCATGTATTTTGATAAAATATTAGAATAAGTAATGATAAATCTTAGTAAAATATTATAGTGGCTATGAATTTTAGCCAAATTCCAAATCAATAATAATTGTAATATTTCTAATTTTCTCATAACTGTATATATTTTGTCGTTATTAATATGTAAATAAATGTTATGTTAATTATTTAATTACACTGTTAAAATCTTCAGCGTTTGCTGCAGACACAGTCCACCGCTTTTAGAGAAAATGGTTACTTAACTATAGTATTGAGCATTTTCATTGGTCAAAATAGATATATTCTATAAGAACAGTGGTGTGACTATGCAGCAAAAGCTGAAGATTTTTTGCAATGTATTATTCTTTTTGACTAATGTTATGATCGCTATTTTTTAATAATTAATTTGTATTGAATATAGATATAGATAAATTTAAGATAATTAAAGTTTTTCTCATAAAGGCAAGCTCTTTTCGTTATACTATACAACGTAATGCTTTCACTTTTAAAGCAATTGAAATTAGGGAATCTAAATTTGGCAATTATTCTCAGATTAATTTATTTTCCAATCCCCTTGTCCAGAGATCTTTATAATCTATATCATTTTACTGTACTTTTATGTATAACCCTTATGTAACCAATTTAACGTTACTTCTGCTTCCTTTATGTTGTGTGATTTTAAAATAAATCGTAACCTAATTTGATAACAGGGTTAAATCACTCCAACAGTTACAATATTTACTACCAGAAGAGCTTTTAAGAATCTCATCGTGTAAAGCAGACGTATTTTACTATGCATAATCACTATGTTTACGCCTTTAGCTAATGGTTTATTACGTATTTGAGACGAAACAGACTTCATGAATTAACTCGGTATATATTTTACACAAGGTAAGTTGCTACAGTAGTATAATACTTCACCTGTTTTTTTATTCCAGTAACAATCTACTTTACTCACTAAAAAATGCTTGTATAGAAAGACACGTAAAGGGACGAGATTCGTGATTACAGGGTTCCCAAATGGTCCGCTTTTTGAATAGATATGCCTTGCAAATTTTACAGAAGCCATCTTCGGAGGTAAATTTTTGCGGAAAAGTTATAGAAACCTACCGTGAAATTTTCTGTTACAGAATATTGGTATTTAATTGGCGGACCATTTGGTGGCCCTGTGATTAAGAAACTAGCTGCATGTACAGCTTGTTGAAAGTATAAAAACAGTTGCTTGACAATTGTTACATGAAGAACAGTTATAATAGTAAAATCCATCAAAAGTTCGTACGTAACACACATTCATCTTTAGCTGCTCATTGAGAATTCCAGATTTGAGAACACTGTAAATTATATAATGCTAAAAACAGATTTTGTCTGAAATCTCTGTGGATTTTGCTTTTAACAAGAAAATCTTTTTTATTATTTAAAACGATATTAAGGAGAAATTTATTTATTTATTTTTACATTAATATACAATTTTTATTAACTCTCTCGAAGTAGAGCAGACCTTCTAAAGATGTTTAAGATTTTCTTGTTTTTCGAATCAAAGGCATGATACGAAAGCTTATTAAAAGCTTAAACAAACTCAGAAATCCGAAGAAATAATTCTCTCTTACGAATACGAAAGTTCAAAAAGAAGGAATCCATAATCTGAAACGGGATTAAGAGACATCAGGCTTCTCTCTAGTTTTTCCATTAAACAGATATCTTCTTTTTTAAAGATACTTTTCTACTTGTTCGACCTGTTTACTTGTTGGAATTAATTTGAAATATCGTATTTCCTTGTTTTAATGATTTCAGATTTAGTTGATTTAGGTAAAAAATAGTTCTGTGTATTAATTACTAGTATCAAGCTTGTCTGACGAATCATTAAAGAAATGCATAATTGAATGGCTTTCTCATACTTTGTGAGGTATTCATCTTGCGAAATATTTAATAAATGAGTTAGTATATAACAGAATCTTGTAGTAAATTTTCTAAGTTTTATAACTGAGCTACAAATTTATATTTTACATATTTCACTGATATTTAAGGTTCGAAATTGCGAATTTAACCACAGTGAGATTCTATTTCGTTTAAGTACGATATCGGAGCTATATAATTTTTAAGGCTACTATTCATATATATAAAGATACTCTGCGATATTTTTGATTTGTCTATAGTAGGATTGTGAAATATGGATGGTTCTGAATAGTAACCATACGACGTTCTTAGTAAGATGCTAATTTTATTTTAAACCAAATCTAAAGAGTGTTGTGAATAAATTTGAATTACATTGCAGTTTTTAACACATTTTTTAGTTATTGCTATTCTTTTCTCCACATCTTATAATTTTCTGCATGTGAATATTTTCATCCAGATAGATATGCGAGCATATCCAAATAGATTTTGGACTAGTTTCGAAACGATATTGATCATTCAGAAGTCTGCATTTTTTAAAATTTGTCACTCTTTTCAATAATTTCGCAAAATACAGACAACTAATTAGCCAATCCCGTTTCGAAAATGTGTATAAATCTATCTGGAGATATGCCTTTATTTTCGTACTTATGGAAACATTTATGCTGGTATTCACCATCTACCTCAACTGGCTGTTAAGCTATGTTGCTCAAATGCTACGCTATTACACTTTATAATTTACTATTTCCCCGCATCACGTATAATTTTTAAAAATCAGTTCGCTAACTCTTTTCATTGTAGCTACGAGCTCTTTTAGCAGTCTCGTCAATCAAGACATGGCAATTTTACTGTGAATAGACACCAAATTTTTATATGTAGCTACTGTCATTCAAAATTTAATAGGACGAAAAAGAACTTTAATCGACACTCTGTATGTGCAGTTAAATATAGAAATCAGTATCTGTTGAGAATGTTTCTTGACTTATGGAGCACCCATATGTATATCTTTTAGCAGTAATTTTTAATATGAGCTATTATATTGATTTTTTTAATGAAAAAAAAAATGTCATTGCTGGTGCATCTTGTCAGTTACTGGGTCCAGGTGGTAAATTACTGGTTCAATCTAATTTTAAAACTTATACTTTTAATAATATAAACTATAGCAATATTACTATTTTTTTAAAAGTATTTACAATTTTCACAAATTAATTGTCATTTACGCATATTTACAGAAAAATGTGTCAATATTTATATTTGATAAAAACTTGAAAATATGTCCACTAAATGTTTCAAATATGTGTAAACTCAACATAGGTTGACCTTAAAATATAATAATCGAAAGTTTTTCTTCCATGCATTTATAGCAATTTAGAGGGAATAATTTTATAATTTCAAAACAACAAACATGTCCTTTAATTTTTACTTAATTAAACTGTTACGTTCTTAACAAAGAAGGAAATTACTATTGTTATTAGAAAATATTTACTTATCGCTTAATAGCATTTTCCAACTTATTTGTATTAACACGTTCGCTGCCAAGCTAAAAATGCCGGATTTTTCATTTTATTTAGAAAGTTCAAATTCACACCAGAAAATACTAATAGCAATATTTACTTTGTTTTATTACAGACATTTCGTGATTACATAAAATAAAAATTCTTCTTTTTAAATTTCTGGTGCGAATAGCTAATTTTAGATTGAAGAAACGTAGATAGCACTACGAGTATACTCGTAGTTGGTAGCGAACGTGTTAAACTGCAAGATCACATTACCCATCCGAAACGTTTTCAAGATTCTTATTAAAAAGCATCTTTCATGCTGAAAGTTATTTCTCTTTTGTTCAGTTTTCCCACCCCTTTTCATGCAGAAATATTACCAAGTTTGTCCGAGCGTTATTTATGTGCTTTTTCTATAAAAGTTTGATTATTGGAGTTCTCATGCGAGACTACTTGAAAAAAGGTTAATCTCAGATACACTATGTTTGAGGCTAATTAATGCTACAGATTTATTAGATGTTTAATTATTAGAGTGTGCAAAAGAGGAAGAACCTTAAAATTTGCTAAATGTCGTATATCGTTTAAATAAAAAAAACATTTATCTAATCCAATTACTTTACATTATTAAACATGTTGATCATATGATTGTAAATTAATTGAGAATGATGGAGATATCGTGAAGTTGGATCTAAATTATTGATTTAATTAACTGCTTTTGTAAAATTACATTACTATTAGATTACTTTAATTAAAATTATATTATTTAAATTATTACTTTAATTAAAAAAATATATGAATGATTCTTTGTTATATATATATATTTAATAATTTTTCATCATAAAAAATAATGAATTAGAAAGTTAAAGGCATAAATTTATCTGTTTTATTGTACAATTAATTCAGTTCGAACCGATTTTTATCTTCATGTTATTTATAATAAAATATGTGTAAATATCAACCACAGAAAATGAAATTGAAAAGGGGGAAAATAGAGAAGATGACGAATTGGGTAAAATGACAATGTCAGTATTTTACGTGTTGATGAGTTATCCGTCAGTATTAAATTTGAATAAATGTTAATTATCCTAACGAAGGTTTTTCAGTGCCTCTCTATGGCTTTGTCGGATGGTTGAAACCCTGAGTAGAAGTTTGATTTTGTAGAAATATTCAATTATAAATAAACTTATTTAAATGGAAACAATGTAAAAAATATTTTTCACAAGAAAATATTTAAATTTATAAGTATGGAAAGGAAATTTTACTTTTTCAAATGCGAGGATAGCATTTTCTGGACTTTGCCAGCGATGCTCCTCCTTCGTATTTTCGAATTGGTTGCTAGCACAGCTACTCCAAATTATAACATTTCCTATTCATCTTTTCATTTCGTCTTCTATCTCCGTAACCTTTCAAAACCTTTTCATCTCTATCTTTAATATTTTTATTTTAGCACATATATTGTATTAAGGTTAGACTCTTCTTTCATGGCTTCTATGAAATATGTTACACAAATACTCATCTACAGGAAGTGGAGGTGCTTTGCAACTGGGTGTTCCCTGAAGGCATCAACTGGTTATCGGTTTATTTGTTTAATGTGAGGATAATAACCTTGAGAATCAGTTTCAGTGTAATAATATGTTCATAGACACTGCATTCATAAAATTAATAATTTTTATTAAACCTATGTTACTATGTTAGAGTAAAATAATGAGCTTTAAAGCAAACTTTTATAAACATAGAAACAATAAAACATACTAGGTAAAAATATTATATTAAAGAAACGTAAGCATAAGATGGCAGGCCACTTTCAACTGTGTATGAATAAAATCAGAAGATTATTATTGTCTTAAGAGATAATATTCAAAAAGAAATACTAAAACTATAAAGTATAATTAGTAAAGAGTGATGCAAAGTAAATATGTTTTTTTTTTCTTTGCAAACTGTAGAATTAATGTATCATACGTCATACAAAAACAAAGTTTTAATCTTGTAAAAGTATACGTTCTTATTTTTAGCCCAGAGGAAAATAATTGTTCTTATTCAACGACCCGTAAAAATGAATTCCTTTGAGTTTAATCAAATATTTCAGATTCCAACTAGATGTTCTTCTTTTCAAGGCACCAGGTGTACTTTAAATGCGTGAAGGAACCTTGGAAAATTAAGCGAAATTTTTTTAAAACATTTATTAGTTAACGAAGACGAATTATGTTTTTTGAGAATTAACTAAAAAATATATCAGATTTCGTCCACTGTATATTTGTTTGAATTTCAATTTTTGTACTAAAAATTCATTCTCCCGTTTTTTTAATCTAAATTGTTTGTTACCTTGTGAGAATTCTTAGAATTCGTTCTTAGTGAAAGTTTCTTAGACGTTTATTAGTTAGTGAAGACAAATTACGTTTTTTTAAATAATTAACCAGAACAAATATCAAATTTCGTCCACTGCTAATTTGCTTGCATATGCAATGTTGTAGTAAATATTCATTCTCCTGTATTTTTCTTTATATTTTATCTCAGGAATTTGTTACCTTGTGAGATTTAATATAATGTAACATACATGAATTTTTTGTATATATATATATGTAAATGGCATTCGAACTTGTAAAAAAATGCTTATTGTAATTAATTCAGATTTAAGACTGTCATTAAAGTCGAAGTGCTTTTTTCTTCTTTTTCTGGCACTTTGGGAACATGATTCAAAATATTTCCGATTTGATTATTTTGAAGTTCTTGATGCAGAGATTCATAAACGGTGGTGCCCAAAGGGCTTACATTAAATGAACAGATTTAAATTTTCTAGAATTCCAGATAATCTTGCGAGGGAAAAAAAGTAAAATAAATATTTATTTTTTTAAAACTCTCTTTTCTAAGCATACAACGTTTCTTTTAAAAATCGAACAAAACAAAATTCATTGGAATTCATGAAGATAAACAAAAATCCGTTAGAAGACGTTAATTTGGCTTAGGTCCCTATTATTGGAAATTCAGTGGTTTCATTTACGCTTTATAGAGAATGCGAACAAGTGAATTTATTAAAAAAATATATTTTTTTCTCTGTTTCTTTTCTTTAGATAAGAAAACTGAAAAAAAAAACATTAGTTAATCTGTCTATATTTAATCTATTATCTATTATTTAAATTATCAGGATTTTTAAATTGTTTTCTTAACGTATAACCATTAATTAAATAATACCATTCTATTAAATAATAAAACAGTATATATATGTATATTTTTTTATTTATATTTTTTACATTTCGAGTTTAAAATATTTCATTGTTGCAGTTTCACAGACAGGGGGCATATTTTGGTGAAAGTGGGTTTGCGCAAAATTAACTCCATTGTTTTTGTAACTCGTAAACAGCTGTAACCATAACGATTACTTGGCGATCTATCACTTGCGACTGATTAACGGAAAATGCCTTAAAATTATTTTATTAATTTATAATTAACTTCTAAAAATATAAAAATTTTATATTTTCATCGAAAACGCTCCTGTGCCGATATTTTTTATAATTCTTTGATATAAGGAAGTGAATAAAATTTTATTAAAAAATTCCATCTTTAGAAACAAAAACAAAGTAAAATAAAAGAGCGTAAAAACTACAATTCTGCTTAAAAGTACTGTATAATTTTTACGGATATATGTGTTTATTAATTTATATATCTTGCATTCGATATACTAAAATGTATCAGCAAGAGAAACGCTATTGCCAGAAACTGTATGAGGCAAGGTTTTAAATGTGAACTGATCAGAAGGACCACTTGTCCCATCAATAGTACTTATGTTATTACTCTGACAGGTTGACCTGCGTTATGTGTGGTCTGTATAGCAATTTTATCATAAGTAAAGAAGGCTTGTAATATGAGATATGTGAAACCATTCAATTACAAATTGTAGCAGCGATTCAGTATGGCAGCTTAAGCAAATGAATGATAATACAAGTACGTACACGACGCCATTTTTTGCGATTTACAACTGTTTTATGTCATGAAATTCCCCAGAAAATAAATAATAAGACCGTCAATAAATAAAACAATAAAAAACTATTTATTGAACACTGCAAATTGAGCTACCACGTTAAATTCAGCCAATGACAACTATTTGCTTCTTTATTGTCAACTATTTTTAACATCCGTAAATTGAATTCTTCAAAATCACCAACAAACAAAAGATACTTTTACGCATTCTATTTTCTATATGTGTGATCTCAAACTGTATTTTTGTAGTAAACCGCTGCTACGCTATTACACGTTATAATTCACTATTTTGTCGCAGTGGTGAAAAGCAGGGGCATACGTGGACAGTTCCTCACTAGGGTGGAGCGAATTTTTTTCTTTCTTGAAATCAAAATTGGACGGTGTGGGAAAGTTGCTCTATCATATCCTCATTCTGAATATAAAATATCTTTGAAAAATATTAATATTAAATACTGCCCCAAGGTCACTGAATATTGAGAAAAAAACGTAAAAGTTGTGCATTTTCCCATTTTCTTGTCTAACATATAAAATGCACAAACATTATTAAAATTAAATTAATATTAAAGTATACTTCTTAAATTATTATTATTATTATACGCTTATAGTAAAACTACGTAATATTTATATCAAAATCAGGTGTCTTACACTACCCCAATGACTTCAAATTTTTGAAAAACGTATAAAATCTGGGTAAATGTAAAGCATAATCAAAACAACAAAATTGTGTTATATTTTATACTTCATAAAAATATATACAAAACTCTAATCATGGAAGACACGCGGCGAAAGGTTCTATTAGAGCAACACATAAGCATAATAAAGGAACCAGTTCTGAGTATTTGGTGCACCTTCCATTACAATCTGGAAAGGCTTTAATTTTAAGTGAAGAAATAAAAAAAAATTAACTTTAAAAAATATTGATAAAAGTAAGCTTGTTGAAATTGGCTGTGACAGAACTATAGTTAACACGGGTTATAAAGGAGGTGTCATGCGATTTCTAGAAGAAAAAGAATGAAAGCCACTTCAATGGCTTATTTGCCAAATACATGCCAATGAGCTTATCTTGCGCCATTTGTTCGAGCATCTTGACGGCACAACAAATGAGCCTCAAAGTTTTACAGGATCTATTGGCAAATCTCTAAAAGATTGTGAACTTCTCCCTCCTGTACAGTATAAGAGAATAAGTTGTACTTTACCAGAAATTACTAATAAAAAGGATTTAAGCACGGATCAACTCTATTTCCTTGAGATATCTGAAACAATTTTTTTCGGGTTTGTGTCCCGAAAAACCGTATAATTCTAGGTGGCTTACAGTGGCAAATAGAATTCTTAGGCTATACGTTTCTTCAAGTGAACCGTCTGACAAATTTTATAGTAAGAGTTTATTCAACTATATGGTTTCAAATTAAAACTAAGCCTTCATGCATTTACGGAGATAAGCATTTGCATCAAACAGTTATGTTATCACAAAGTTTACCAAAGGAATTACAAACAATAATAAATTCCGTAATTCAACGAAATGTTTTTTTTTGCCACCCGGAAAATATTTTGATTGCCATGTTTGCTGACGATAGGGACTTAGTGAGAGTGTTGGCACTACGCAGAATAATAAAATCTCGAAAATCAAGAAATTCTTTAGGTACGTTCCAGTTACCTGAGATCAATTTTGAAGCCAAAGATTATATCGATTTTATAAATTGGGCTGAAGTGACCGTGACAGAACCACTATTAACTAAGTTCTTAGATCATAACATTCTTACAAAGTGTATCCTAAATCCAAAAGCAATAGATGAAGACATCTTACCTAAGATTAAACTATTATTCCCTTGTCACAATCAAGCCACTGAAAGATGTGTGAAACTTGTTACGGAGGCTTCTTCTGCCGTTTGTTTCCTTTGAGACGCGATGGGTTCATTAAAACCTGTCTGGAGTCTCGGAAAAAAGTGTCAGTTTTTGAAACCAAAAAACAGTATGGACTACTATAAAATGGTAACTTCATTGCTTGTAAATTGTAATAGTAAATTATTTTTACCTTATTACTAGAGTTCTTTAAGAATAATTTAAAATTATATTTTCTTACATAGGTTAAGTAAAAAATATAAAACAATTACAATTACCCAAATTTCATATATTTAAAAAAAGTATAGTCGTTGAGTTAGTATAATAAAAGCGAATTTAATATAAATAGTACATAATTTTACTATAAATATATAATAATAATAATAATAATAATTCGATGATCATCCTTTGAAATTACATTAATATTAATAATTTGTATATTTGAGGGGAAAAAAGGAAAAATGCACAAATTTTACGTTTTTCTCAATATTTAATGACCTCGAAGCAGTATTTAATATTAATATTTTTCAAAGATATTTTGTATTAAAAATGAGGATATGATACAGCAACTTTCCCACGCTGCCCCATTTTTATATGGACGGGGGAGGGAAATTCCATAGGCGAGCGCTCCACCTTATTCCTCACCCATCGGACCTCACCTCAAGGTGGGGCTCGATGGGGATAAGTAGGATTTTCGTTAAAAGGATGCAAAATGGTTAAAATCGGCCAAAAATGGCCAAAAATCTTATATTTTTAAAGATTTAGGTACTATGAATATGCTTCAATTTACTCTGTAAATGACATTATTTTTAATACCCATCATTCCCTCATTTACTATATTTTAAGTATAAGCAAATGAAATATCTTTTTCTTATAGTATATTACTGGAAATTTGTTTCAAAAAGTATTTAGCAACTGAAAATATAACTAAGTCTAATCATTTTTGTAATTAAATGATTTTCAAAAGTATTCCATAATTTTAATATACAGGGTGCGCCAGAAAAATATATACACACTTTGAATGATTATAACTCCAGTTTTATACACATATAATTAATATTTAAATTCAAAAGAATCTACATAAATTGTACAACATTTCGTTCTACTGCAAATATTCAAAATTATTACCGTTCTTGTCAGTCAATACACTGCTTATAACGACGGTCTATTGATTCACAAATTTCAACAAACATTTCATTTGGTGCTGTGATGCATTCTTGCTCAATTTCGGTTCCGGAATGTTTTCTATAAACATCCCTTCGTTTCAAACTTATATTTTATCCGATGAATAGTATGTCTTGCATTTGGATTTGATTGAAAATCCCTGCGATATTGTTATTGTACCTCTACTAATCGTCACACTTATAATAGTATTTCAAAATAAATTTTCTTTCTTCAAAGTTAAACTTGGTCCATTCATTATTTTAAATTAATTAAACTTTGATAAGATAGAAATTTTAGAAAATTATGACCCATCAAACAATTTTTCTGACGCTCTGTGTTAGGAAAGTAGCAAGATATTATACAGCTCCTCGGAACAACGAACATATTCTTTTTACTATCCATAAATCCAAAAGACCAGACCAAATTTAGAAAACATTTAATAAAATTATTGTATTGGAGCTCAAGAAAGAAAATCCATACTGGAAAGACACCGTACAGATACCAGGAAAACAAGACACGTGTATACTAAGAAAATTCAAAAAGAAAAACAATTGTTTTCTATACCAGTTCTATTAACTCATTTTTAGGAAAGCTAAAAAAAGAATTCTGTTTTCTGTAGATAGATTCAATTTATCACTTGAATGAACTTCAAAGTTTCTTATTTTCAGTTGACAGAAATATCAGATAAACGTACAATGATAATTTTTCTCAGTTTATAGAGAAGGTTTTGAGTAGGAAGTAAAGCCCAACTGTTTCTGATATAGAAAAGTTTATTATTTATAATTATTTATATTCCATAAAAGAAAAAATATAGAAAATATTATTTAATTATTATTTTAGTGAAAAAAGAATAAAAGGTATGAGCAATAAATATACGGAAAATGATAAAGAATTTGGAAAATATTTGGAGCATATCTACAAATTAGAGGTTTCTCTACAATTTAATTCCTTGACATTCCTGCGTATCTTACAGCATATCGTTAACATAAACAGTAGTGAAATATACACAATAGTCGAGTTCAGAGAAAAACCTATTTAAAGTTTCCTTAAAAGTTCAAAATTGCTTCAGTGTATATTATCGCTGGATAAGAACAGAGATACCGGTATGTAGTGGTCTCACAAAAGTTTCTTCTACATAAATCAAATGAATTAAATGGTACAAGAAATTACTTAGATTTAGAAAATATGATTTATCCTCTTGATACCTGAAGTTAAAATAACACTACAAATAAACATTGTTTGCTTTTGGACAAACAAAATTAAACCGTAGATAACAGAAAGAGTTTCAAGAATAGTTTTCTTTTACATAAATCAAATTAATTAAATGGTACAAGAAATTACATCAATTTAGAAAACATGATTTATCCTCTTGATACCTCAGGTTAAGATAACACTACAAATACACATTGTTTGCTTTTGGACAGACGAAATTAAACCGTAGATAACAGAAAGAGTTTCAAGAATAGTTTTCTTTTACATAAATCAAATTAATTAAATGGTACAAGAAATTACATCAATTTAGAAAACATGATTTATCCTCTTGATACCTCAGGTTAAAATAACACTACAAATACACATTGTTTGCTTTTGGACAAACGAAATTAAACCGTAGATAAAAGAAAGAGTTTCAAGAATAGTTTTCTTTTACATAAATCAAATTAATTAAATGGTACAAGAAATTACATCAATTTAGAAAACATGATTTATCCTCTTGATACCTCAGGTTAAAATAACACTACAAATACACATTGTTTGCCTTTGGATAAACGAAATTAAACCGTAGATAACAGAAAGAGTTTCAAGAATAGTTTTCTTTTACATAAATCAAATTAATTAAATGGTACAAGAAATTACATCAATTTAGAAAACATGATTTATCCTCTTGATACCTCAGGTTAAAATAACACTACAAATACACATTGTTTGCTTTTGGACAAACGAAATTAAACCGTAGATAACAGAAAGAGTTTCAAGAATAGTTTTCTTTTACATAAATCAAATTAATTAAATGGTACAAGAAATTACATCAATTTAGAAAACATGATTTATCCTCTTGATACCTCAGGTTAAAATAACACTACAAATACACATTGTTTGCCTTTGGACAAACGAAATTAAACCGTAGATAACAAAAAGAGTTTCAAGAATAGTTTTCTTTTACATAAATCAAATTAATTAAATGGTACAAGAAATTACATCAATTTAGAAAACATGATTTATCCTCTTGATACCTCAGGTTAAAATAACACTACAAATACACATTGTTTCCTTTTCGGCAAACGAAATTAAACCGTATATAACAGAAAGTTTTTCAAGAATAGTTTTCTTTTACATAAATCAAATTAATTAAATGTTACAAGAAATTACATCAATTTAGAAAACATGATTAATCCTCTTGATACCTCAGGTTAAAATAACACTACAAATACACATTGTTTGCTTTTGGACAAACGAAATTAAACCGTAGGTAACAGAAAGAGTTTCAAGAATAGTTTTCTTTTACATAAATCAAATTAATTAAATGGTACAAGAAATTACATCAATTTAGAAAACATGATTTATCCTCTTGATACCTCAGGTTAAAATAACACTACAAATACACATTGTTTGCTTTTGGACAAACGAAATTAAACCGTAGATAACAGAAAGAGTTTCAAGAATAGTTTTCTTTTACATAAATCAAATTAATTAAATGGTACAAGAAATTACATCAATTTAGAAAACATGATTTATCCTCTTGATACCTCAGGTTAAAATAACACTACAAATACACATTGTTTGCTTTTGGACAAACGAAATTAAACCGTAGATAACAGAAAGAGTTTCAAGAATAGTTTTCATTTACATAAATCAAATTAATTAAATGGTACAAGAAATTACATCAATTTAGAAAACATGATTTATCCTCTTGATACCTCAGGTTAAAATAACACTACAAATAGACATTGTTTGCCTTTGGACAAACGAAATTAAACCGTAGATAAAAGAAAGTGTTTCAAGAATAGTTTTCTTTTACATAAATCAAATTAATTAAATGGTACAAGAAATTACATCAATTTAGAAAACATGATTTATCCTCTTGATACCTCAGGTTAAAATAACACTACAAATACACATTGTTTGCTTTTGGACAAACGAAATTAAACCGTAGATAACAGAAAGAGTTTCAAGAATAGTTTTCTTTTACATAAATCAAATTAATTAAATGGTACAAGAAATTACATCAATTTAGAAAACATGATTTATCCTCTTGATACCTCAGGTTAAAATAACACTACAAATACACATTGTTTGCCTTTGGACAAACGAAATTAAACCTTAGATAACAGAAAGAGTTTGAAGAATAGTTTTCTTTTACATAAATCAAATTAATTAAATGGTACAAGAAATTACATCAATTTAGAAAACATGATTTATCCTCTTGATACCTCAGGTTAAAATAACACTACAAATACACATTGTTTGCTTTTGGACAAACGAAATTAAACCGTAGATAACAGAAAGAGTTTCAAGAATAGTTTTCTTTTACATAAATCAAATTAATTAAATGGTACAAGAAATTACATCAATTTAGAAAACATGATTTATCCTCTTGATACCTCAGGTTAAAATAACACTACAAATACACATTGTTTGCCTTTGGACAAACGAAATTAAACCGTAGATAACAGAAAGAGTTTCAAGAATAGTTTTCTTTTACATAAATCAAATTAATTAAATGGTACAAGAAATTACATCAATTTAGAAAACATGATTTATCCTCTTGATACCTCAGGTTAAAATAACACTACAAATACACATTGTTTCCTTTTCGGCAAACGAAATTAAACCGTATATAACAGAAAGTTTTTCAAGAATAGTTTTCTTTTACATAAATCAAATTAATTAAATGGTACAAGAAATTACATCAATTTAGAAAACATGATTTATCCTCTTGATACCTCAGGTTAAAATAACACTACAAATACACATTGTTTGCCTTTGGACAAACGAAATTAAACCGTAGATAACAGAAAGAGTTTCAAGAATAGTTTTCTTTTACATAAATCAAATTAATTAAATGGTACAAGAAATTACATCAATTTAGAAAACATGATTTATCCTCTTGATACCTCAGGTTAAAATAACACTACAAATAGACATTGTTTGCCTTTGGACAAACGAAATTAAACCGTAGATAAAAGAAAGAGTTTCAAGAATAGTTTTATTTTACATAAATCAAATTAATTAAATGGTACAAGAAATTACATCAATTTAGAAAACATGATTTATCCTCTTGATACCTCAGGTTAAAATAACACTACAAATACACATTGTTTGCTTTTGGACAAACGAAATTAAACCGTAGATAACAGAAAGAGTTTCAAGAATAGTTTTCTTTTACATAAATCAAATTAATTAAATGGTACAAGAAATTACATCAATTTAGAAAACATGATTTATCCTCTTGATACCTCAGGTTAAAATAACACTACAAATACACATTGTTTGCCTTTGGACAAACGAAATTAAACCTTAGATAACAGAAAGAGTTTGAAGAATAGTTTTCTTTTACATAAATCAAATTAATTAAATGGTACAAGAAATTACATCAATTTAGAAAACATGATTTATCCTCTTGATACCTCAGGTTAAAATAACACTACAAATACACATTGTTTGCCTTTGGACAAACGAAATTAAACCGTAGATAACAGAAAGAGTTTCAAGAATAGTTTTCTTTTACATAAATCAAATTAATTAAATGTTACAAGAAATTACATCAATTTAGAAAACATGATTTATCCTCTTGATACCTCAGGTTAAAATAACACTACAAATACACATTGTTTGCTTTTGGACAAACGAAATTAAACCGTAGATAACAGAAAGAGTTTCAAGAATAGTTTTCTTTTACATAAATCAAATTAATTAAATGGTACAAGAAATTACATCAATTTAGAAAACATGATTTATCCTCTTGATACCTCAGGTTAAAATAACACTACAAATACACATTGTTTGCTTTTGGACAAACGAAATTAAACCGTAGATAACAGAAAGAGTTTCAAGAATAGTTTTCTTTTACATAAATCAAATTAATTAAATGGTACAAGAAATTACATCAATTTAGAAAACATGATTTATCCTCTTGATACCTCAGGTTAAAATAACACTACAAATACACATTGTTTGCTTTTGGACAAACGAAATTAAACCGTAGATAACAGAAAGAGTTTCAAGAATAGTTTTCATTTACATAAATCAAATTAATTAAATGGTACAAGAAATTACATCAATTTAGAAAACATGATTTATCCTCTTGATACCTCAGGTTAAATTAACACTACAAATAGACATTGTTTGCCTTTGGACAAACGAAATTAAACCGTAGATAAAAGAAAGAGTTTCAAGAATAGTTTTCTTTTACATAAATCAAATTAATTAAATGGTACAAGAAATTACATCAATTTAGAAAACATGATTTATCCTCTTGATACCTCAGGTTAAAATAACACTACAAATACACATTGTTTGCTTTTGGACAAACGAAATTAAACCGTAGATAACAGAAAGAGTTTCAAGAATAGTTTTCTTTTACATAAATCAAATTAATTAAATGGTACAAGAAATTACATCAATTTAGAAAACATGATTTATCCTCTTGATACCTCAGGTTAAAATAACACTACAAATACACATTGTTTGCCTTTGGACAAACGAAATTAAACCTTAGATAACAGAAAGAGTTTGAAGAATACTTTTCTTTTACATAAATAAAATTAATTAAATGGTACAAGAAATTACATCAATTTAGAAAACATGATTTATCCTCTTGATACCTCAGGTTAAAATAACACTACAAATACACATTGTTTGCTTTTGGACAAACGAAATTAAACCGTAGATAACAGAAAGAGTTTCAAGAATAGTTTTCTTTTACATAAATCAAATTAATTAAATGGTACAAGAAATTACATCAATTTAGAAAACATGATTTATCCTCTTGATACCTCAGGTTAAAATAACACTACAAATACACATTGTTTCCTTTTCGGCAAACGAAATTAAACCGTATATAACAGAAAGTTTTTCAAGAATAGTTTTCTTTTACATAAATCAAATTAATTAAATGGTACAAGAAATTACATCAATTTAGAAAACATGATTTATCCTCTTGATACCTCAGGTTAAAATAACACTACAAATACACATTGTTTGCGTTTGGACAAACAAAATTAAACCGTAGATAACAGAAAGAGTTTCAAGATTAGTTTTCTTTTACATAAATCAAATTAATTAAATGGTACAAGAAATTACATCAATTTAGAAAACATGATTTATCCTCTTGATACCTCAGGTTAAAATAACACTACAAATACACATTGTTTCCTTTTCGGCAAACGAAATTAAACCGTATATAACAGAAAGAGTTTCAAGAATAGTTTTCTTTTACATAAATCAAATTAATTAATTTTCCTCTTGATACCTCATGTTAAAATAACACTACAAATACACATTGTTTGCTTTTGGACAAACGAAATTAAACCGTAGATAACAGAAAGAGTTTCAAGAATAGTTTTCTTTTACATAAATCAAATTAATTAAATGGTACAAGAAATTACATCAATTTAGAAAACATGATTTATCCTCTTGATACCTCAGGTTAAAATAACACTACAAATACACATTGTTTCCTTTTCGGCAAACGAAATTAAACCGTATATAACAGAAAGTGTTTCAAGAATAGTTTTCTTTTACATAAATCAAATTAATTAAATGGTACAAGAAATTACATCAATTTAGAAAACATGATTTATCCTCTTGATACCTCAGGTTAAAATAACACTACAAATACACATTGTTTGCTTTTGGACAAACGAAATTAAACCGTAGATAACAGAAAGAGTTTCAAGAATAGTTTTCTTTTACATAAATCAAATTAATTAAATGGTACAAGAAATTACATCAATTTAGAAAACATGATTTATCCTCTTGATACCTCAGGTTAAAAAAACACTACAAATACACATTGTTTGCTTTTGGACAGACGAAATTAAACCGTAGATAACAGAAAGAGTTTCAAGAATAGTTTTCTTTTACATAAATCAAATTAATTAAATGGTACAAGAAATTACATCAATTTAGAAAACATGATTTATCCTCTTGATACCTCAGGTTAAAATAACACTACAAATACACATTGTTTGCTTTTGGACAAACGAAATTAAACCGTAGATAACAGAAAGAGTTTCAAGAATAGTTTTCTTTTACATAAATCAAATTAATTAAATGGTACAAGAAATTACATCAATTTAGAAAACATGATTTATCCTCTTGATACCTCAGGTTAAAATAACACTACAAATACACATTGTTTGCCTTTGGATAAACGAAATTAAACCGTAGATAACAGAAAGAGTTTCAAGAATAGTTTTCTTTTACATAAATCAAATTAATTAAATGGTACAAGAAATTACATCAATTTAGAAAACATGATTTATCCTCTTGATACCTCAGGTTAAAATAACACTACAAATACACATTGTTTGCTTTTGGACAAACGAAATTAAACCGTAGATAACAGAAAGAGTTTCAAGAATAGTTTTCTTTTACATAAATCAAATTAATTAAATGGTACAAGAAATTACATCAATTTAGAAAACATGATTTATCCTCTTGATACCTCAGGTTAAAATAACACTACAAATACACATTGTTTCCTTTTCGGCAAACGAAATTAAACCGTATATAACAGAAAGTTTTTCAAGAATAGTTTTCTTTTACATAAATCAAATTAATTAAATGGTACAAGAAATTACATCAATTTAGAAAACATGATTTATCCTCTTGATACCTCAGGTTAAAATAACACTACAAATACACATTGTTTGCTTTTGGACAAACGAAATTAAACCGTAGATAACAGAAAGAGTTTCAAGAATAGTTTTCTTTTACATAAATCAAATTAATTAAATGGTACAAGAAATTACATCAATTTAGAAAACATGATTTATCCTCTTGATACCTCAGGTTAAAATAACACTACAAATACACATTGTTTGCCTTTGGACAAACGAAATTAAACCTTAGATAACAGAAAGAGTTTGAAGAATAGTTTTCTTTTACATAAATCAAATTAATTAAATGGTACAAGAAATTACATCAATTTAGAAAACATGATTTATCCTCTTGATACCTCAGGTTAAAATAACACTACAAATACACATTGTTTGCCTTTGGACAAACGAAATTAAACCGTAGATAACAGAAAGAATTTCAAGAATAGTTTTCTTTTACATAAATCAAATTAATTAAATGTTACAAGAAATTACATCAATTTAGAAAACATGATTTATCCTCTTGATACCTCAGGTTAAAATAACACTACAAATACACATTGTTTGCTTTTGGACAAACGAAATTAAACCGTAGATAACAGAAAGAGTTTCAAGAATAGTTTTCTTTTACATAAATCAAATTAATTAAATGGTACAAGAAATTACATCAATTTAGAAAACATGATTTATCCTCTTGATACCTCAGGTTAAAATAACACTACAAATACACATTGTTTGCTTTTGGACAAACGAAATTAAACCGTAGATAACAGAAAGAGTTTCAAGAATAGTTTTCTTTTACATAAATCAAATTAATTAAATGGTACAAGAAATTACATCAATTTAGAAAACATGATTTATCCTCTTGATACCTCAGGTTAAAATAACACTACAAATACACATTGTTTGCTTTTGGACAAACGAAATTAAACCGTAGATAACAGAAAGAGTTTCAAGAATAGTTTTCATTTACATAAATCAAATTAATTAAATGGTACAAGAAATTACATCAATTTAGAAAACATGATTTATCCTCTTGATACCTCAGGTTAAAATAACACTACAAATACACATTGTTTGCCTTTGGACAAACGAAATTAAACCTTAGATAACAGAAAGAGTTTGAAGAATAGTTTTCTTTTACATAAATCAAATTAATTAAATGGTACAAGAAATTACATCAATTTAGAAAACATGATTTATCCTCTTGATACCTCAGGTTAAAATAACACTACAAATACACATTGTTTGCGTTTGGACAAACGAAATTAAACCGTAGATAACAGAAAGAGTTTCAAGATTAGTTTTCTTTTACATAAATCAAATTAATTAAATGGTACAAGAAATTACATCAATTTAGAAAACATGATTTATCCTCTTGATACCTCAGGTTAAAATAACACTACAAATACACATTGTTTCCTTTTCGGCAAACGAAATTAAACCGTATATAACAGAAAGAGTTTCAAGAATAGTTTTCTTTTACATAAATCAAATTAATTAAATGGTACAAGAAATTACATCAATTTAGAAAACATGATTTATCCTCTTGATACCTCAGGTTAAAATAACACTACAAATACACATTGTTTGCTTTTGGACAAACGAAATTAAACCGTAGATAACAGAAAGAGTTTCAAGAATAGTTTTCTTTTACATAAATCAAATTAATTAAATGGTACAAGAAATTACATCAATTTAGAAAACATGATTTATCCTCTTGATACCTCAGGTTAAAATAACACTACAAATACACATTGTTTGCTTTTGGACAGACGAAATTAAACCGTAGATAACAGAAAGAGTTTCAAGAATAGTTTTCTTTTACATAAATCAAATTAATTAAATGGTACAAGAAATTACATCAATTTAGAAAACATGATTTATCCTCTTGATACCTCAGGTTAAAATAACACTACAAATACACATTGTTTGCTTTTGGACAAACGAAATTAAACCGTAGATAACAGAAAGAGTTTCAAGAATAGTTTTCTTTTACATAAATCAAATTAATTAAATGGTACAAGAAATTACATCAATTTAGAAAACATGATTTATCCTCTTGATACCTCAGGTTAAAATAACACTACAAATACACATTGTTTGCCTTTGGATAAACGAAATTAAACCGTAGATAACAGAAAGAGTTTCAAGAATAGTTTTCTTTTACATAAATCAAATTAATTAAATGGTACAAGAAATTACATCAATTTAGAAAACATGATTTATCCTCTTGATACCTCAGGTTAAAATAACACTACAAATACACATTGTTTGCCTTTGGACAAACGAAATTAAACCGTAGATAACAGAAAGAGTTTCAAGAATAGTTTTCTTTTACATAAATCAAATTAATTAAATGGTACAAGAAATTACATCAATTTAGAAAACATGATTTATCCTCTTGATACCTCAGGTTAAAATAACACTACAAATACACATTGTTTCCTTTTCGGCAAACGAAATTAAACCGTATATAACAGAAAGTTTTTCAAGAATAGTTTTCTTTTACATAAATCAAATTAATTAAATGGTACAAGAAATTACATCAATTTAGAAAACATGATTTATCCTCTTGATACCTCAGGTTAAAATAACACTACAAATACACATTGTTTGCGTTTGGACAAACGAAATTAAACCGTAGATAACAGAAAGAGTTTCAAGATTAGTTTTCTTTTACATAAATCAAATTAATTAAATGGTACAAGAAATTACATCAATTTAGAAAACATGATTTATCCTCTTGATACCTCAGGTTAAAATAACACTACAAATACACATTGTTTCCTTTTCGGCAAACGAAATTAAACCGTATATAACAGAAAGAGTTTCAAGAATAGTTTTCTTTTACATAAATCAAATTAATTAATTTTCCTCTTGATACCTCATGTTAAAATAACACTACAAATACACATTGTTTGCTTTTGGACAAACGAAATTAAACCGTAGATAACAGAAAGAGTTTCAAGAATAGTTTTCTTTTACATAAATCAAATTAATTAAATGGTACAAGAAATTACATCAATTTAGAAAACATGATTTATCCTCTTGATACCTCAGGTTAAAATAACACTACAAATACACATTGTTTCCTTTTCGGCAAACGAAATTAAACCGTATATAACAGAAAGTGTTTCAAGAATAGTTTTCTTTTACATAAATCAAATTAATTAAATGGTACAAGAAATTACATCAATTTAGAAAACATGATTTATCCTCTTGATACCTCAGGTTAAAATAACACTACAAATACACATTGTTTGCTTTTGGACAAACGAAATTAAACCGTAGATAACAGAAAGAGTTTCAAGAATAGTTTTCTTTTACATAAATCAAATTAATTAAATGGTACAAGAAATTACATCAATTTAGAAAACATGATTTATCCTCTTGATACCTCAGGTTAAAAAAACACTACAAATACACATTGTTTGCTTTTGGACAGACGAAATTAAACCGTAGATAACAGAAAGAGTTTCAAGAATAGTTTTCTTTTACATAAATCAAATTAATTAAATGGTACAAGAAATTACATCAATTTAGAAAACATGATTTATCCTCTTGATACCTCAGGTTAAAATAACACTACAAATACACATTGTTTGCTTTTGGACAAACGAAATTAAACCGTAGATAACAGAAAGAGTTTCAAGAATAGTTTTCTTTTACATAAATCAAATTAATTAAATGGTACAAGAAATTACATCAATTTAGAAAACATGATTTATCCTCTTGATACCTCAGGTTAAAATAACACTACAAATACACATTGTTTGCCTTTGGATAAACGAAATTAAACCGTAGATAACAGAAAGAGTTTCAAGAATAGTTTTCTTTTACATAAATCAAATTAATTAAATGGTACAAGAAATTACATCAATTTAGAAAACATGATTTATCCTCTTGATACCTCAGGTTAAAATAACACTACAAATACACATTGTTTGCTTTTGGACAAACGAAATTAAACCGTAGATAACAGAAAGAGTTTCAAGAATAGTTTTCTTTTACATAAATCAAATTAATTAAATGGTACAAGAAATTACATCAATTTAGAAAACATGATTTATCCTCTTGATACCTCAGGTTAAAATAACACTACAAATACACATTGTTTCCTTTTCGGCAAACGAAATTAAACCGTATATAACAGAAAGTTTTTCAAGAATAGTTTTCTTTTACATAAATCAAATTAATTAAATGGTACAAGAAATTACATCAATTTAGAAAACATGATTTATCCTCTTGATACCTCAGGTTAAAATAACACTACAAATACACATTGTTTGCTTTTGGACAAACGAAATTAAACCGTAGATAACAGAAAGAGTTTCAAGAATAGTTTTCTTTTACATAAATCAAATTAATTAAATGGTACAAGAAATTACATCAATTTAGAAAACATGATTTATCCTCTTGATACCTCAGGTTAAAATAACACTACAAATACACATTGTTTGCCTTTGGACAAACGAAATTAAACCTTAGATAACAGAAAGAGTTTGAAGAATAGTTTTCTTTTACATAAATCAAATTAATTAAATGGTACAAGAAATTACATCAATTTAGAAAACATGATTTATCCTCTTGATACCTCAGGTTAAAATAACACTACAAATACACATTGTTTGCCTTTGGACAAACGAAATTAAACCGTAGATAACAGAAAGAGTTTCAAGAATAGTTTTCTTTTACATAAATCAAATTAATTAAATGTTACAAGAAATTACATCAATTTAGAAAACATGATTTATCCTCTTGATACCTCAGGTTAAAATAACACTACAAATACACATTGTTTGCTTTTGGACAAACGAAATTAAACCGTAGATAACAGAAAGAGTTTCAAGAATAGTTTTCTTTTACATAAATCAAATTAATTAAATGGTACAAGAAATTACATCAATTTAGAAAACATGATTTATCCTCTTGATACCTCAGGTTAAAATAACACTACAAATACACATTGTTTGCTTTTGGACAAACGAAATTAAACCGTAGATAACAGAAAGAGTTTCAAGAATAGTTTTCTTTTACATAAATCAAATTAATTAAATGGTACAAGAAATTACATCAATTTAGAAAACATGATTTATCCTCTTGATACCTCAGGTTAAAATAACACTACAAATACACATTGTTTGCTTTTGGACAAACGAAATTAAACCGTAGATAACAGAAAGAGTTTCAAGAATAGTTTTCATTTACATAAATCAAATTAATTAAATGGTACAAGAAATTACATCAATTTAGAAAACATGATTTATCCTCTTGATACCTCAGGTTAAAATAACACTACAAATACACATTGTTTGCCTTTGGACAAACGAAATTAAACCTTAGATAACAGAAAGAGTTTGAAGAATAGTTTTCTTTTACATAAATCAAATTAATTAAATGGTACAAGAAATTACATCAATTTAGAAAACATGATTTATCCTCTTGATACCTCAGGTTAAAATAACACTACAAATACACATTGTTTGCGTTTGGACAAACGAAATTAAACCGTAGATAACAGAAAGAGTTTCAAGATTAGTTTTCTTTTACATAAATCAAATTAATTAAATGGTACAAGAAATTACATCAATTTAGAAAACATGATTTATCCTCTTGATACCTCAGGTTAAAATAACACTACAAATACACATTGTTTCCTTTTCGGCAAACGAAATTAAACCGTATATAACAGAAAGAGTTTCAAGAATAGTTTTCTTTTACATAAATCAAATTAATTAAATGGTACAAGAAATTACATCAATTTAGAAAACATGATTTATCCTCTTGATACCTCAGGTTAAAATAACACTACAAATACACATTGTTTGCTTTTGGACAAACGAAATTAAACCGTAGATAACAGAAAGAGTTTCAAGAATAGTTTTCTTTTACATAAATCAAATTAATTAAATGGTACAAGAAATTACATCAATTTAGAAAACATGATTTATCCTCTTGATACCTCAGGTTAAAATAACACTACAAATACACATTGTTTGCTTTTGGACAAACGAAATTAAACCGTAGATAACAGAAAGAGTTTCAAGAATAGTTTTCTTTTACATAAATCAAATTAATTAAATGGTACAAGAAATTACATCAATTTAGAAAACATGATTTATCCTCTTGATACCTCAGGTTAAAATAACACTACAAATACACATTGTTTGCCTTTGGATAAACGAAATTAAACCGTAGATAACAGAAAGAGTTTCAAGAATAGTTTTCTTTTACATAAATCAAATTAATTAAATGGTACAAGAAATTACATCAATTTAGAAAACATGATTTATCCTCTTGATACCTCAGGTTAAAATAACACTACAAATACACATTGTTTGCCTTTGGACAAACGAAATTAAACCGTAGATAACAGAAAGAGTTTCAAGAATAGTTTTCTTTTACATAAATCAAATTAATTAAATGGTACAAGAAATTACATCAATTTAGAAAACATGATTTATCCTCTTGATACCTCAGGTTAAAATAACACTACAAATACACATTGTTTCCTTTTCGGCAAACGAAATTAAACCGTATATAACAGAAAGTTTTTCAAGAATAGTTTTCTTTTACATAAATCAAATTAATTAAATGGTACAAGAAATTACATCAATTTAGAAAACATGATTTATCCTCTTGATACCTCAGGTTAAAATAACACTACAAATACACATTGTTTGCCTTTGGACAAACGAAATTAAACCGTAGATAACAGAAAGAGTTTCAAGAATAGTTTTCTTTTACATAAATCAAATTAATTAAATGGTACAAGAAATTACATCAATTTAGAAAACATGATTTATCCTCTTGATACCTCAGGTTAAAATAACACTACAAATACACATTGTTTGCGTTTGGACAAAAGAAATTAAACCGTAGATAACAGAAAGAGTTTCAAGATTAGTTTTCTTTTACATAAATCAAATTAATTAAATGGTACAAGAAATTACATCAATTTAGAAAACATGATTTATCCTCTTGATACCTCAGGTTAAAATAACACTACAAATACACATTGTTTCCTTTTCGATAAACGAAATTAAACCGTATATAACAGAAAGAGTTTCAAGAATAGTTTTCTTTTACATAAATCAAATTAATTAATTTTCCTCTTGATACCTCATGTTAAAATAACACTACAAATACACATTGTTTGCTTTTGGACAAACGAAATTAAACCGTAGATAACAGAAAGAGTTTCAAGAGTAGTTTTCTTTTACATAAATCAAATTAATTAAATGGTACAAGAAATTACATCAATTTAGAAAACATGATTTATCCTCTTGATACCTCAGGTTAAAATAACACTACAAATACACATTGTTTGCCTTTGGACAAACGAAATTAAACCGTAGATAACAGAAAGAGTTTCAAGAATAGTTTTCTTTTACATAAATCAAATTAATTAAATGGTACAAGAAATTACATCAATTTAGAAAACATGATTTATCCTCTTGATACCTCAGGTTAAAATAACACTACAAATACACATTGTTTGCGTTTGGACAAACGAAATTAAACCGTAGATAACAGAAAGAGTTTCAAGATTAGTTTTCTTTTACATAAATCAAATTAATTAAATGGTACAAGAAATTACATCAATTTAGAAAACATGATTTATCCTCTTGATACCTCAGGTTAAAATAACACTACAAATACACATTGTTTCCTTTTCGGCAAACGAAATTAAACCGTATATAACAGAAAGAGTTTCAAGAATAGTTTTCTTTTACATAAATCAAATTAATTAATTTTCCTCTTGATACCTCATGTTAAAATAACACTACAAATACACATTGTTTGCTTTTGGACAAACGAAATTAAACCGTAGATAACAGAAAGAGTTTCAAGAGTAGTTTTCTTTTACATAAATCAAATTAATTAAATGGTACAAGAAATTACATCAATTTAGAAAACATGATTTATCCTCTTGATACCTCAGGTTAAAATAACACTACAAATACACATTGTTTGCCTTTGGATAAACGAAATTAAACCGTAGATAACAGAAAGAGTTTCAAGAATAGTTTTCTTTTACATAAATCAAATTAATTAAATGGTACAAGAAATTACATCAATTTAGAAAACATGATTTATCCTCTTGATACCTCAGGTTAAAATAACACTACAAATACACATTGTTTGCCTTTGGACAAACGAAATTAAACCGTAGATAACAGAAAGAGTTTCAAGAATAGTTTTCTTTTACATAAATCAAATTAATTAAATGGTACAAGAAATTACATCAATTTAGAAAACATGATTTATCCTCTTGATACCTCAGGTTAAAATAACACTACAAATACACATTGTTTGCTTTTGGACAAACGAAATTAAACCGTAGATAACAGAAAGAGTTTCAAGAATAGTTTTCTTTTACATAAATCAAATTAATTAAATGGTACAAGAAATTACATCAATTTAGAAAACATGATTTATCCTCTTGATACCTCAGGTTAAAATAACACTACAAATACACATTGTTTGCTTTTGGACAAACGAAATTAAACCGTAGATAACAGAAAGAGTTTCAAGAATAGTTTTCTTTTACATAAATCAAATTAATTAAATGGTACAAGAAATTACATCAATTTAGAAAACATGATTTATCCTCTTGATACCTCAGGTTAAAATAACACTACAAATACACATTGTTTGCTTTTGGACAAACGAAATTAAACCGTAGATAACAGAAAGAGTTTCAAGAATAGTTTTCATTTACATAAATCAAATTAATTAAATGGTACAAGAAATTACATCAATTTAGAAAACATGATTTATCCTCTTGATACCTCAGGTTAAAATAACACTACAAATAGACATTGTTTGCCTTTGGACAAACGAAATTAAACCGTAGATAAAAGAAAGAGTTTCAAGAATAGTTTTCTTTTACATAAATCAAATTAATTAAATGGTACAAGAAATTACATCAATTTAGAAAACATGATTTATCCTCTTGATACCTCAGGTTAAAATAACACTACAAATACACATTGTTTGCTTTTGGACAAACGAAATTAAACCGTAGATAACAGAAAGAGTTTCAAGAATAGTTTTCTTTTACATAAATCAAATTAATTAAATGGTACAAGAAATTACATCAATTTAGAAAACATGATTTATCCTCTTGATACCTCAGGTTAAAATAACACTACAAATACACATTGTTTGCCTTTGGACAAACGAAATTAAACCTTAGATAACAGAAAGAGTTTGAAGAATAGTTTTCTTTTACATAAATCAAATTAATTAAATGGTACAAGAAATTACATCAATTTAGAAAACATGATTTATCCTCTTGATACCTCAGGTTAAAATAACACTACAAATACACATTGTTTGCGTTTGGACAAACGAAATTAAACCGTAGATAACAGAAAGAGTTTCAAGATTAGTTTTCTTTTACATAAATCAAATTAATTAAATGGTACAAGAAATTACATCAATTTAGAAAACATGATTTATCCTCTTGATACCTCAGGTTAAAATAACACTACAAATACACATTGTTTCCTTTTCGGCAAACGAAATTAAACCGTATATAACAGAAAGAGTTTCAAGAATAGTTTTCTTTTACATAAATCAAATTAATTAAATGGTACAAGAAATTACATCAATTTAGAAAACATGATTTATCCTCTTGATACCTCAGGTTAAAATAACACTACAAATACACATTGTTTGCTTTTGGACAGACGAAATTAAACCGTAGATAACAGAAAGAGTTTCAAGAATAGTTTTCTTTTACATAAATCAAATTAATTAAATGGTACAAGAAATTACATCAATTTAGAAAACATGATTTATCCTCTTGATACCTCAGGTTAAAATAACACTACAAATACACATTGTTTGCTTTTGGACAAACGAAATTAAACCGTAGATAACAGAAAGAGTTTCAAGAATAGTTTTCTTTTACATAAATCAAATTAATTAAATCGTACAAGAAATTACATCAATTTAGAAAACATGATTTATCCTCTTGATACCTCAGGTTAAAATAACACTACAAATACACATTGTTTCCTTTTCGGCAAACGAAATTAAACCGTATATAACAGAAAGAGTTTCAAGAATAGTTTTCTTTTACATAAATCAAATTAATTAATTTTCCTCTTGATACCTCATGTTAAAATAACACTACAAATACACATTGTTTGCTTTTGGACAAACGAAATTAAACCGTAGATAACAGAAAGAGTTTCAAGAGTAGTTTTCTTTTACATAAATCAAATTAATTAAATGGTACAAGAAATTACATCAATTTAGAAAACATGATTTATCCTCTTGATACCTCAGGTTAAAATAACACTACAAATACACATTGTTTGCTTTTGGACAAACAAAATGAAACCGTAGATGACAGAAAGATCTTTTTTCTAAAATTAATACTTTAGGGGACTGTTAATTTAGTTCAAAAATATGCATCAAAAATTACTGTCACAATTAAAATATGAATTTAATTAACAGTAACATAATTTCACGCAATAACAAACTTAAGGGCTTTATACAAGTGAATGATCTACAAATACTCAAAACTTTTTATTGCAAAGGGTTGAAGTGAAAAAATTATGAAAATTTCTTAATTTCTTGGCCAGACTGTCATGAAGGTATTTATGAATTCAGATGAAAATAATAGTTGTTTTATGAAGAAAAATAAGCATCAATGCTGCAATTTATTGGTTTTAATCCAAAGCAAAAATCATTCAGCTGTATAAGTAAAGTAAAATTGTAAAAAAAAAATCGAATAGTTTAGTTTTTATGATGAAAATAACAGAGGTCCACATTTGTGCACCTCAGGTCGGAAAAAGTTATCTAACATATAAAAATGAAATTTTGTCTGTCTGTCTGTCTGCACTTTTATCCAAATCAACAGCTTGGAAACCAGAAAATTGAAATGTTACTAATATATATATTAAAACACGGCCGAGGGTGTTAAATGACATGTTTTAATTTTTGATTTTTGTTATTCTATATTTGTAATTTTTAAAGAAAATGGGTAGAAAAATAAGTTTTTAATATATTAAAAATTATTCGTGACTATTTTATTCTAAAGATTGCAAAAACACAACAATAAATCGAGATGTTTTAAAACGTGCCATTCGACAACAATAGAAATCTAATATATAAAAATTAAAATTTGTCTGTCTGCACTTTTTTTAATAAATCAACAGTTTAGAAGCAAGAGTTTTGAAATTTTACGTATAGCAGTATTAAAACACGGCCGAGGCAACTAAAGTAATCCGGAATCGAAATAATGTATAGTTAAATTTTAATTAATAAAAAAACTGAAAATCTAACAGTCTTTTCCTATCAACTTTAAACATTTTTCGTTGTAGCAGTTCCTATCAATTAAAAATTCACGATAAAATTATTTCTATAATAATTAATTTTCTATTGAATAACTTACTTATTGAAAGACTTCTAAATAAAATAAAAAGCTGCAACAATTGAAATAAAAATTAATAGGACGTCATATTGGTAATATAATAGAAATTTTCAAACATTTCTCAATAATGCAAGGAGTATGAGTATGTGGAAGTACAGAAAGCAGGTTAAAATGACGTCATTAGAGAATTAAAAAGAAAATTAATATCACGTCATATTTTAAGTTTAACGGACTTTTTCGAATGTTTCACAATCATACAAAAAGAGTATCAATACGAGTAATGGAAAAAGCAAGTAAATATGGAATCAGCAGATGAATATAACGTCATAGGGATTTAAGGAACGTATTGAATCATCATAAAAACCCGATTATGGAAATATTGGCATATTTTAACATTTTGAAGTTCTCTGCAAAACATGTTTCATTTTGAAATAGATTTTTCTGCACAAAGATACTTAAAATCCCGGACAGCTGGTACACAATATATTCAGGATGCCAAGCGTGAAGTTTCGTTGAATTATGTGCATTTAAACTGGTGACATAAGCATCGCATATTTCGATCAAATGTTTGATTGTAGGCAACCCCTCTTAGATTATCGCAAACAAATTGAAGGACATTCCATTCCTGTCACGATGATTCTATATCTTATCTCTATTTGAATTCGGCGCACATAAACTGGAAATATAAGTATCACATACATTTACATTACATTACTTGGGACGAAAAAAGAAAAAAACAAACGTTACAATTCCATACTGAAAACGCACCAGAAAACTGGACACATGTGTACTAAGAAAACACGACAAGAAAAGCATTTTTTCTTATACCAGATCCGTTAACTTATTTTTAAGAAAGGTAAAAATAACCTTCTGTTTACGGTGGATCGATTATAGTTATCAGATGAAAAAGTTTTAACGTTTCAGATTTTTTGTTGATAGAAGTATCAGATATATTCTATGATCTTCTGTCATACATTCATAGGTTTTCTTTTTCTTTCTTTTTTTTTATCTTTCAAAGTTGCATTGTAAAATCATATGCTTAAACGAGCAGCACATTAAATAAATGAAATAACTTTCAGCTGAATAAAATAACGATGAAACACATTTTTCCCTATGCTATACATAAATCTCAAAGCCCAAACCAATTTTGGAAAACTTTTAATGCGATTTTATTGGAAGAGAGTTAAAAGAAAAAAATCGATACAATGCAGAATCTCAGCTGAAATCAGAAAAATAAGACAAATGCATACTAAAAAGAAATAAAAAAAAATCAATTGATACAATTTTTGCGGTGTATACTATCGTCAAATCTAAAAGACAAGACCGATTTTTGAAAAAAAAAAATTAAACACATGTCTTGAGAAGAAATAAAAACGACAATCGATGCAGAAAACCGACTTAACACAAACAAAAAAACAAGATACATGTATACTAAGAAATTACGAAAAGAAAATCAATTGTTTGTTTACTGGTTCCTTTAGCTCATTTTAAGAAAGCTTAGAAAACTTCTGTTCACGGTGGTTAGATTCAATTTATCATCTGAAAGATATTTAACGTTTTGGATTTTTTTTGTTGTTGATAAAAGCAGCAGATATGTCAAAACGGTGGTAACGTATTTATCGTGTACCAAAACGGTTTATAAAAAATATAATACAATGCGCTGTTGAATACCACCCATTTATCTACGAAAAACTGAACATACTCTTTTTTAAATCTATAGTTGTGTTTTTAACTGGTGTATAGCATGCTGAAATGTGAGCAATCAAAAGTAGAGTACTAGAAAAAAAGTTATCACTCTTTACTAACTGTGACGCAAATCATCGTATCAAGATATGACTAGCTCAAATCGTTAGTAATAGTGTCTACAAAGTATGTCTATACTTAAAATAATGTCGTCTACGTATAAAAACTGTCCCAAACATTAAAATTTTTCATACTAACGGTTAACTTTTGAAGTCATACAGTATTTGTATTTTGTGGTGCATTTTACCTTAGGATACCAAACGGGAAATAATTCCAACCAATAGTTTAAAATTTGGAATTTCTAATGTTAAATTAATTTTTAATCGATAAAAAAAAGATTGAAGCTTGGTTAGTTTTTAAAAGCATAAATCAAAATCGTCTGTTTTCAATGAGATGTAATTTTGAATTGGCATATTTGAAGCTTCTAGAAATCAATTTCTGTTAAAATATTCACAGATTACACCTCCTGTATATTTTTTTAATTTATCTGTATTTTATATTTATTTCGAAATAATTTTTTGAAAATCATTGTGTACATTAAATATTAATTTACTCAAAAACCGATCATTATTAATAGCTTAAAGTAGTATTTTAACTTCACTTAAAACTGATCGGTATTTACTAATTCTAAACATTTCTTACTGCCAAGCACAAAATGAAGTTACATAAGTTTCTGCCATCTATGAAATGTGCTGTTTCTTTCTTACAGTAAATGATAGATGAAAGTTTTCACAACTTCGCAGCTGAGGTTAGGTCACAGATGTTATATGCTTTTCAGATGATCTTCCTTCATGTAGAATATCATAAAAGTAATGTTTCGCAGTGAAAGTAATAACGTTTTTCTTATTGTTTCTTACTGTCATATTATTAAAGTAATACCTACATCAAAAAACTTATCTTGCAGCTTTTATTTAAAAAAACTGAATACTAATGTTACCTTTTATGATAAGAGTTAGATACTTTTTACTCCAGATTCTTTATTCAATACGAAAATAATTTTTGATTAACCCGTTGAAACACTGGGATATTTTTATATCACTTCTTTTAATCATGATTTCTACCGGAAATAGTTATTTTAAGATTTACTTCGATAAATCTTGTTAACAAACACAAAAAAATGCTTCAAAATATCATTTTCTTATTTTAAAAATATTTTATCAAAAATTATAATCTAAATTCAATATTTTCAACACCAAAGAAACGCAATTACTTGCCCCTAAAAGAGTTTAAACATGCCTATTACGTGAAAGTTTCATTAATCCGTGCAGCATACTTAATGTATTAAATGTAAATATGATGGTGCCACGTCATTTATATTGTTGATAATACAAATCAAAAGATAAATCATCTGGTCATCATCTCAATAAATATTTTAAATAATTTGCACTATATACACCTTTAACTCTTTTTTTTTCTTATGAGAATTTCATAAAACGTTTTTTAAATAATTCTCATTTCACCTCTCTTTTCTAAATTTTAAATAAAGTTTCCTAAAGAATTTTCTTGCATAAGTAAAAATAAACTTCTATGAATATTACCATATTTAAAAAAAATATATATTTAAATTTTTGAAATATATATATATATATATATATATATATATATATATATTATGGAAGTCATTTTAATTCTTTTTTGCAAAGAAGTAACTTACTTGTCACCTTGAAAATTGTAGATGTTGAATTTAATTTAATTAGCCACATGATTTAACGAACGCGAATTTCATTAAACCATTAGGTGTCATTGCTCTCTTTTTAAAGCCTTATTTTCGGATTTTTTTCTAAAATGAGAATTTTATATATTGCTAAAAATTTCGTTATTTCTGTTTTTCATATGGGACAAGAATTCTATAATTGTTTTTAAATGTTTCATATGAATTTTCTATCTTTAAAACGTATTAAAAAGGGCAAAATTCAGCTTTTTGGTTTTTTTTTCGGAAGAAATATTAATAATGTATATATAATTTTATAATAAAAATTATATTTTTAGTTAAAATATGTTTATAACTGTCTATTATATAAAACAACATCAATCCGGACTTAATACGTGTAATATATCAATCACAATTACCGAAAGGACAAGTTGCACCCCAAATGGGAACATCGGCGCCTTCGTTAGTTTTCACAGCGATTCGGAATACCCCATATTCAGACCCCGCACTAAGGTACTTTTGTTATGCATGATGCAACATTCTTTATAAAAGTTTTTGGAAATGTTGCTTTTCCATTCCTAACAAACTTTTCTTGGATGTGTTACTCGTAAAATATGATACTTACTTTGTCACATACATTTTTAGATTCAAAACGATATATTTGTCTTGTTTTTTTAATTTCTTCGTTGCATATATTTCGATTTTTAGGATAAGATGCCTGTGAAATTATTAACTGTAGCACAAACTGTGGATTATTTCGAACAATTAGATTCTGATGTTTCGGAAATCATTTGTTTGCCACCTGATCCCAGCAAAGTAACATATGAGGAAGATGTAATAGAAAATAATTTATGCGACAATTTACCCCATGATATATCTGGTGAAGTAGAACTTTCCGTAAATTCTAAATCATCAGACAATAAAAAAATATGTGATTTAGTGCTTTAAAAAACGCAATGAATTAAACACAGACGTGATATTTTTGACGAACGTTCAGATGAATCCTTACATTGGAATATAGAAAAAACTAAACAAAGTTTAAAATGAGAAATAAATAGTTAAAAGTCAAATTTTAGAAAACGAAAGAAATGCAATGTAGTGCTGCATAAAAAATTTTCAATCATTTTCATGCAAAATATTAGGATAAAAATGATGTAATGATGAAATATAAAGAGATGAATAGTAAAAATACTTATGGAATGGGTACTTTTATTTATTTTTTTAATTATTAATATAGATGTTGGACTTATGAATTATTCGTAAAATATCAGTTTCAGAATGATATAACTTTCATAGCAAAAGAACTGAAAAATAACAACCTTAAATGCATGGAGGCTTAAGTAAAAAAAAATTAAGAACATTACCCCCTACAAATATACACAATAGTCGAGTTCAGAGAAAAACCTATTTAAAGTTTCCTTAAAAGTTCAAAATTGCTTCAGTGTATATTATCGCTGGATAAGAACAGAGATACCGGTATGTAGTGGTCTCACAAAAGTTTCTTCTACATAAATCAAATGAATTAAATGGTACAAGAAATTACTTAGATTTAGAAAATATGATTTATCCTCTTGATACCTGAAGTTAAAATAACACTACAAATAAACATTGTTTGCTTTTGGACAAACAAAATTAAACCGTAGATAACAGAAAGAGTTTCAAGAATAGTTTTCTTTTACATAAATCAAATTAATTAAATGGTACAAGAAATTACATCAATTTAGAAAACATGATTTATCCTCTTGATACCTCAGGTTAAGATAACACTACAAATACACATTGTTTGCTTTTGGACAGACGAAATTAAACCGTAGATAACAGAAAGAGTTTCAAGAATGGTTTTCTTTTACATAAATCAAATTAATTAAATGGTACAAGAAATTACATCAATTTAGAAAACATGATTTATCCTCTTGATACCTCAGGTTAAAATAACACTACAAATACACATTGTTTGCCTTTGGATAAACGAAATTAAACCGTAGATAACAGAAAGAGTTTCAAGAATAGTTTTCTTTTACATAAATCAAATTAATTAAATGGTACAAGAAATTACATCAATTTAGAAAACATGATTTATCCTCTTGATACCTCAGGTTAAAATAACACTACAAATACACATTGTTTGCTTTTGGACAAACGAAATTAAACCGTAGATAACAGAAAGAGTTTCAAGAATAGTTTTCTTTTACATAAATCAAATTAATTAAATGGTACAAGAAATTACATCAATTTAGAAAACATGATTTATCCTCTTGATACCTCAGGTTAAAATAACACTACAAATACACATTGTTTGCCTTTGGACAAACGAAATTAAACCGTAGATAACAAAAAGAGTTTCAAGAATAGTTTTCTTTTACATAAATCAAATTAATTAAATGGTACAAGAAATTACATCAATTTAGAAAACATGATTTATCCTCTTGATACCTCAGGTTAAAATAACACTACAAATACACATTGTTTCCTTTTCGGCAAACGAAATTAAACCGTATATAACAGAAAGTTTTTCAAGAATAGTTTTCTTTTACATAAATCAAATTAATTAAATGTTACAAGAAATTACATCAATTTAGAAAACATGATTTATCCTCTTGATACCTCAGGTTAAAATAACACTACAAATACACATTGTTTGCTTTTGGACAAACGAAATTAAACCGTAGGTAACAGAAAGAGTTTCAAGAATAGTTTTCTTTTACATAAATCAAATTAATTAAATGGTACAAGAAATTACATCAATTTAGAAAACATGATTTATCCTCTTGATACCTCAGGTTAAAATAACACTACAAATACACATTGTTTGCTTTTGGACAAACGAAATTAAACCGTAGATAACAGAAAGAGTTTCAAGAATAGTTTTCTTTTACATAAATCAAATTAATTAAATGGTACAAGAAATTACATCAATTTAGAAAACATGATTTATCCTCTTGATACCTCAGGTTAAAATAACACTACAAATACACATTGTTTGCTTTTGGACAAACGAAATTAAACCGTAGATAACAGAAAGAGTTTCAAGAATAGTTTTCATTTACATAAATCAAATTAATTAAATGGTACAAGAAATTACATCAATTTAGAAAACATGATTTATCCTCTTGATACCTCAGGTTAAAATAACACTACAAATAGACATTGTTTGCCTTTGGACAAACGAAATTAAACCGTAGATAAAAGAAAGTGTTTCAAGAATAGTTTTCTTTTACATAAATCAAATTAATTAAATGGTACAAGAAATTACATCAATTTAGAAAACATGATTTATCCTCTTGATACCTCAGGTTAAAATAACACTACAAATACACATTGTTTGCTTTTGGACAAACGAAATTAAACCGTAGATAACAGAAAGAGTTTCAAGAATAGTTTTCTTTTACATAAATCAAATTAATTAAATGGTACAAGAAATTACATCAATTTAGAAAACATGATTTATCCTCTTGATACCTCAGGTTAAAATAACACTACAAATACACATTGTTTGCCTTTGGACAAACGAAATTAAACCTTAGATAACAGAAAGAGTTTGAAGAATAGTTTTCTTTTACATAAATCAAATTAATTAAATGGTACAAGAAATTACATCAATTTAGAAAACATGATTTATCCTCTTGATACCTCAGGTTAAAATAACACTACAAATACACATTGTTTGCTTTTGGACAAACGAAATTAAACCGTAGATAACAGAAAGAGTTTCAAGAATAGTTTTCTTTTACATAAATCAAATTAATTAAATGGTACAAGAAATTACATCAATTTAGAAAACATGATTTATCCTCTTGATACCTCAGGTTAAAATAACACTACAAATACACATTGTTTGCCTTTGGACAAACGAAATTAAACCGTAGATAACAGAAAGAGTTTCAAGAATAGTTTTCTTTTACATAAATCAAATTAATTAAATGGTACAAGAAATTACATCAATTTAGAAAACATGATTTATCCTCTTGATACCTCAGGTTAAAATAACACTACAAATACACATTGTTTGCTTTTGGACAAACGAAATTAAACCGTAGATAACAGAAAGAGTTTCAAGAATAGTTTTCTTTTACATAAATCAAATTAATTAAATGGTACAAGAAATTACATCAATTTAGAAAACATGATTTATCCTCTTGATACCTCAGGTTAAAATAACACTACAAATACACATTGTTTGCCTTTGGACAAACGAAATTAAACCGTAGATAACAAAAAGAGTTTCAAGAATAGTTTTCTTTTACATAAATCAAATTAATTAAATGGTACAAGAAATTACATCAATTTAGAAAACATGATTTATCCTCTTGATACCTCAGGTTAAAATAACACTACAAATACACATTGTTTCCTTTTCGGCAAACGAAATTAAACCGTATATAACAGAAAGTTTTTCAAGAATAGTTTTCTTTTACATAAATCAAATTAATTAAATGTTACAAGAAATTACATCAATTTAGAAAACATGATTTATCCTCTTGATACCTCAGGTTAAAATAACACTACAAATACACATTGTTTGCTTTTGGACAAACGAAATTAAACCGTAGGTAACAGAAAGAGTTTCAAGAATAGTTTTCTTTTACATAAATCAAATTAATTAAATGGTACAAGAAATTACATCAATTTAGAAAACATGATTTATCCTCTTGATACCTCAGGTTAAAATAACACTACAAATACACATTGTTTGCTTTTGGACAAACGAAATTAAACCGTAGATAACAGAAAGAGTTTCAAGAATAGTTTTCTTTTACATAAATCAAATTAATTAAATGGTACAAGAAATTACATCAATTTAGAAAACATGATTTATCCTCTTGATACCTCAGGTTAAAATAACACTACAAATACACATTGTTTGCTTTTGGACAAACGAAATTAAACCGTAGATAACAGAAAGAGTTTCAAGAATAGTTTTCATTTACATAAATCAAATTAATTAAATGGTACAAGAAATTACATCAATTTAGAAAACATGATTTATCCTCTTGATACCTCAGGTTAAAATAACACTACAAATAGACATTGTTTGCCTTTGGACAAACGAAATTAAACCGTAGATAAAAGAAAGTGTTTCAAGAATAGTTTTCTTTTACATAAATCAAATTAATTAAATGGTACAAGAAATTACATCAATTTAGAAAACATGATTTATCCTCTTGATACCTCAGGTTAAAATAACACTACAAATACACATTGTTTGCTTTTGGACAAACGAAATTAAACCGTAGATAACAGAAAGAGTTTCAAGAATAGTTTTCTTTTACATAAATCAAATTAATTAAATGGTACAAGAAATTACATCAATTTAGAAAACATGATTTATCCTCTTGATACCTCAGGTTAAAATAACACTACAAATACACATTGTTTGCCTTTGGACAAACGAAATTAAACCTTAGATAACAGAAAGAGTTTGAAGAATAGTTTTCTTTTACATAAATCAAATTAATTAAATGGTACAAGAAATTACATCAATTTAGAAAACATGATTTATCCTCTTGATACCTCAGGTTAAAATAACACTACAAATACACATTGTTTGCTTTTGGACAAACGAAATTAAACCGTAGATAACAGAAAGAGTTTCAAGAATAGTTTTCTTTTACATAAATCAAATTAATTAAATGGTACAAGAAATTACATCAATTTAGAAAACATGATTTATCCTCTTGATACCTCAGGTTAAAATAACACTACAAATACACATTGTTTGCCTTTGGACAAACGAAATTAAACCGTAGATAACAGAAAGAGTTTCAAGAATAGTTTTCTTTTACATAAATCAAATTAATTAAATGGTACAAGAAATTACATCAATTTAGAAAACATGATTTATCCTCTTGATACCTCAGGTTAAAATAACACTACAAATACACATTGTTTCCTTTTCGGCAAACGAAATTAAACCGTATATAACAGAAAGTTTTTCAAGAATAGTTTTCTTTTACATAAATCAAATTAATTAAATGGTACAAGAAATTACATCAATTTAGAAAACATGATTTATCCTCTTGATACCTCAGGTTAAAATAACACTACAAATACACATTGTTTGCCTTTGGACAAACGAAATTAAACCTTAGATAACAGAAAGAGTTTGAAGAATAGTTTTCTTTTACATAAATCAAATTAATTAAATGGTACAAGAAATTACATCAATTTAGAAAACATGATTTATCCTCTTGATACCTCAGGTTAAAATAACACTACAAATACACATTGTTTGCTTTTGGACAAACGAAATTAAACCGTAGATAACAGAAAGAGTTTCAAGAATAGTTTTCTTTTACATAAATCAAATTAATTAAATGGTACAAGAAATTACATCAATTTAGAAAACATGATTTATCCTCTTGATACCTCAGGTTAAAATAACACTACAAATACACATTGTTTGCCTTTGGACAAACGAAATTAAACCGTAGATAACAGAAAGAGTTTCAAGAATAGTTTTCTTTTACATAAATCAAATTAATTAAATGGTACAAGAAATTACATCAATTTAGAAAACATGATTTATCCTCTTGATACCTCAGGTTAAAATAACACTACAAATACACATTGTTTCCTTTTCGGCAAACGAAATTAAACCGTATATAACAGAAAGTTTTTCAAGAATAGTTTTCTTTTACATAAATCAAATTAATTAAATGGTACAAGAAATTACATCAATTTAGAAAACATGATTTATCCTCTTGATACCTCAGGTTAAAATAACACTACAAATACACATTGTTTGCCTTTGGACAAACGAAATTAAACCGTAGATAACAGAAAGAGTTTCAAGAATAGTTTTCTTTTACATAAATCAAATTAATTAAATGGTACAAGAAATTACATCAATTTAGAAAACATGATTTATCCTCTTGATACCTCAGGTTAAAATAACACTACAAATAGACATTGTTTGCCTTTGGACAAACGAAATTAAACCGTAGATAAAAGAAAGAGTTTCAAGAATAGTTTTCTTTTACATAAATCAAATTAATTAAATGGTACAAGAAATTACATCAATTTAGAAAACATGATTTATCCTCTTGATACCTCAGGTTAAAATAACACTACAAATACACATTGTTTGCTTTTGGACAAACGAAATTAAACCGTAGATAACAGAAAGAGTTTCAAGAATAGTTTTCTTTTACATAAATCAAATTAATTAAATGGTACAAGAAATTACATCAATTTAGAAAACATGATTTATCCTCTTGATACCTCAGGTTAAAATAACACTACAAATACACATTGTTTGCCTTTGGACAAACGAAATTAAACCTTAGATAACAGAAAGAGTTTGAAGAATAGTTTTCTTTTACATAAATCAAATTAATTAAATGGTACAAGAAATTACATCAATTTAGAAAACATGATTTATCCTCTTGATACCTCAGGTTAAAATAACACTACAAATACACATTGTTTGCCTTTGGACAAACGAAATTAAACCGTAGATAACAGAAAGAGTTTCAAGAATAGTTTTCTTTTACATAAATCAAATTAATTAAATGTTACAAGAAATTACATCAATTTAGAAAACATGATTTATCCTCTTGATACCTCAGGTTAAAATAACACTACAAATACACATTGTTTGCTTTTGGACAAACGAAATTAAACCGTAGATAACAGAAAGAGTTTCAAGAATAGTTTTCTTTTACATAAATCAAATTAATTAAATGGTACAAGAAATTACATCAATTTAGAAAACATGATTTATCCTCTTGATACCTCAGGTTAAAATAACACTACAAATACACATTGTTTGCTTTTGGACAAACGAAATTAAACCGTAGATAACAGAAAGAGTTTCAAGAATAGTTTTCTTTTACATAAATCAAATTAATTAAATGGTACAAGAAATTACATCAATTTAGAAAACATGATTTATCCTCTTGATACCTCAGGTTAAAATAACACTACAAATACACATTGTTTGCTTTTGGACAAACGAAATTAAACCGTAGATAACAGAAAGAGTTTCAAGAATAGTTTTCATTTACATAAATCAAATTAATTAAATGGTACAAGAAATTACATCAATTTAGAAAACATGATTTATCCTCTTGATACCTCAGGTTAAATTAACACTACAAATAGACATTGTTTGCCTTTGGACAAACGAAATTAAACCGTAGATAAAAGAAAGAGTTTCAAGAATAGTTTTCTTTTACATAAATCAAATTAATTAAATGGTACAAGAAATTACATCAATTTAGAAAACATGATTTATCCTCTTGATACCTCAGGTTAAAATAACACTACAAATACACATTGTTTGCTTTTGGACAAACGAAATTAAACCGTAGATAACAGAAAGAGTTTCAAGAATAGTTTTCTTTTACATAAATCAAATTAATTAAATGGTACAAGAAATTACATCAATTTAGAAAACATGATTTATCCTCTTGATACCTCAGGTTAAAATAACACTACAAATACACATTGTTTGCCTTTGGACAAACGAAATTAAACCTTAGATAACAGAAAGAGTTTGAAGAATACTTTTCTTTTACATAAATAAAATTAATTAAATGGTACAAGAAATTACATCAATTTAGAAAACATGATTTATCCTCTTGATACCTCAGGTTAAAATAACAATACAAATACACATTGTTTGCTTTTGGACAAACGAAATTAAACCGTAGATAACAGAAAGAGTTTCAAGAATAGTTTTCTTTTACATAAATCAAATTAATTAAATGGTACAAGAAATTACATCAATTTAGAAAACATGATTTATCCTCTTGATACCTCAGGTTAAAATAACACTACAAATACACATTGTTTCCTTTTCGGCAAACGAAATTAAACCGTATATAACAGAAAGTTTTTCAAGAATAGTTTTCTTTTACATAAATCAAATTAATTAAATGGTACAAGAAATTACATCAATTTAGAAAACATGATTTATCCTCTTGATACCTCAGGTTAAAATAACACTACAAATACACATTGTTTGCCTTTGGACAAACGAAATTAAACCGTACATAACAGAAAGAGTTTCAAGAATAGTTTTCTTTTACATAAATCAAATTAATTAAATGGTACAAGAAATTACATCAATTTAGAAAACATGATTTATCCTCTTGATACCTCAGGTTAAAATAACACTACAAATACACATTGTTTGCGTTTGGACAAACGAAATTAAACCGTAGATAACAGAAAGAGTTTCAAGAATAGTTTTCTTTTACATAAATCAAATTAATTAAATGGTACAAGAAATTACATCAATTTAGAAAACATGATTTATCCTCTTGATACCTCAGGTTAAAATAACACTACAAATACACATTGTTTGCTTTTGGACAAACGAAATTAAACCGTAGATAACAGAAAGAGTTTCAAGAATAGTTTTCTTTTACATAAATCAAATTAATTAAATGGTACAAGAAATTACATCAATTTAGAAAACATGATTTATCCTCTTGATACCTCAGGTTAAAATAACACTACAAATACACATTGTTTGCTTTTGGACAAACGAAATTAAACCGTAGATAACAGAAAGAGTTTCAAGAATAGTTTTCATTTACATAAATCAAATTAATTAAATGGTACAAGAAATTACATCAATTTAGAAAACATGATTTATCCTCTTGATACCTCAGGTTAAATTAACACTACAAATAGACATTGTTTGCCTTTGGACAAACGAAATTAAACCGTAGATAAAAGAAAGAGTTTCAAGAATAGTTTTCTTTTACATAAATCAAATTAATTAAATGGTACAAGAAATTACATCAATTTAGAAAACATGATTTATCCTCTTGATACCTCAGGTTAAAATAACACTACAAATACACATTGTTTGCTTTTGGACAAACGAAATTAAACCGTAGATAACAGAAAGATTTTCAAGAATAGTTTTCTTTTACATAAATCAAATTAATTAAATGGTACAAGAAATTACATCAATTTAGAAAACATGATTTATCCTCTTGATACCTCAGGTTAAAATAACACTACAAATACACATTGTTTGCCTTTGGACAAACGAAATTAAACCTTAGATAACAGAAAGAGTTTGAAGAATACTTTTCTTTTACATAAATAAAATTAATTAAATGGTACAAGAAATTACATCAATTTAGAAAACATGATTTATCCTCTTGATACCTCAGGTTAAAATAACACTACAAATACACATTGTTTGCTTTTGGACAAACGAAATTAAACCGTAGATAACAGAAAGAGTTTCAAGAATAGTTTTCTTTTACATAAATCAAATTAATTAAATGGTACAAGAAATTACATCAATTTAGAAAACATGATTTATCCTCTTGATACCTCAGGTTAAAATAACACTACAAATACACATTGTTTCCTTTTCGGCAAACGAAATTAAACCGTATATAACAGAAAGTTTTTCAAGAATAGTTTTCTTTTACATAAATCAAATTAATTAAATGGTACAAGAAATTACATCAATTTAGAAAACATGATTTATCCTCTTGATACCTCAGGTTAAAATAACACTACAAATACACATTGTTTGCCTTTGGACAAACGAAATTAAACCGTACATAACAGAAAGAGTTTCAAGAATAGTTTTCTTTTACATAAATCAAATTAATTAAATGGTACAAGAAATTACATCAATTTAGAAAACATGATTTATCCTCTTGATACCTCAGGTTAAAATAACACTACAAATACACATTGTTTGCGTTTGGACAAACGAAATTAAACCGTAGATAACAGAAAGAGTTTCAAGATTAGTTTTCTTTTACATAAATCAAATTAATTAAATGGTACAAGAAATTACATCAATTTAGAAAACATGATTTATCCTCTTGATACCTCAGGTTAAAATAACACTACAAATACACATTGTTTCCTTTTCGGCAAACGAAATTAAACCGTATATAACAGAAAGAGTTTCAAGAATAGTTTTCTTTTACATAAATCAAATTAATTAATTTTCCTCTTGATACCTCATGTTAAAATAACACTACAAATACACATTGTTTGCTTTTGGACAAACGAAATTAAACCGTAGATAACAGAAAGAGTTTCAAGAATAGTTTTCTTTTACATAAATCAAATTAATTAAATGGTACAAGAAATTACATCAATTTAGAAAACATGATTTATCCTCTTGATACCTCAGGTTAAAATAACACTACAAATACACATTGTTTCCTTTTCGGCAAACGAAATTAAACCGTATATAACAGAAAGTGTTTCAAGAGTAGTTTTCTTTTACATAAATCAAATTAATTAAATGGTACAAGAAATTACATCAATTTAGAAAACATGATTTATCCTCTTGATACCTCAGGTTAAAATAACACTACAAATACACATTGTTTGCTTTTGGACAAACGAAATTAAACCGTAGATAACAGAAAGAGTTTCAAGAATAGTTTTCTTTTACATAAATCAAATTAATTAAATGGTACAAGAAATTACATCAATTTAGAAAACATGATTTATCCTCTTGATACCTCAGGTTAAAAAAACACTACAAATACACATTGTTTGCTTTTGGACAGACGAAATTAAACCGTAGATAACAGAAAGAGTTTCAAGAATAGTTTTCTTTTACATAAATCAAATTAATTAAATGGTACAAGAAATTACATCAATTTAGAAAACATGATTTATCCTCTTGATACCTCAGGTTAAAATAACACTACAAATACACATTGTTTGCTTTTGGACAAACGAAATTAAACCGTAGATAACAGAAAGAGTTTCAAGAATAGTTTTCTTTTACATAAATCAAATTAATTAAATGGTACAAGAAATTACATCAATTTAGAAAACATGATTTATCCTCTTGATACCTCAGGTTAAAATAACACTACAAATACACATTGTTTGCCTTTGGATAAACGAAATTAAACCGTAGATAACAGAAAGAGTTTCAAGAATAGTTTTCTTTTACATAAATCAAATTAATTAAATGGTACAAGAAATTACATCAATTTAGAAAACATGATTTATCCTCTTGATACCTCAGGTTAAAATAACACTACAAATACACATTGTTTGCTTTTGGACAAACGAAATTAAACCGTAGATAACAGAAAGAGTTTCAAGAATAGTTTTCTTTTACATAAATCAAATTAATTAAATGGTACAAGAAATTACATCAATTTAGAAAACATGATTTATCCTCTTGATACCTCAGGTTAAAATAACACTACAAATACACATTGTTTCCTTTTCGGCAAACGAAATTAAACCGTATATAACAGAAAGTTTTTCAAGAATAGTTTTCTTTTACATAAATCAAATTAATTAAATGGTACAAGAAATTACATCAATTTAGAAAACATGATTTATCCTCTTGATACCTCAGGTTAAAATAACACTACAAATACACATTGTTTGCCTTTGGACAAACGAAATTAAACCGTAGATAACAGAAAGAGTTTCAAGAATAGTTTTCTTTTACATAAATCAAATTAATTAAATGTTACAAGAAATTACATCAATTTAGAAAACATGATTTATCCTCTTGATACCTCAGGTTAAAATAACACTACAAATACACATTGTTTGCTTTTGGACAAACGAAATTAAACCGTAAATAACAGAAAGAGTTTCAAGAATAGTTTTCTTTTACATAAATCAAATTAATTAAATGGTACAAGAAATTACATCAATTTAGAAAACATGATTTATCCTCTTGATACCTCAGGTTAAAATAACACTACAAATACACATTGTTTGCTTTTGGACAAACGAAATTAAACCGTAGATAACAGAAAGAGTTTCAAGAATAGTTTTCTTTTACATAAATCAAATTAATTAAATGGTACAAGAAATTACATCAATTTAGAAAACATGATTTATCCTCTTGATACCTCAGGTTAAAATAACACTACAAATACACATTGTTTGCTTTTGGACAAACGAAATTAAACCGTAGATAACAGAAAGAGTTTCAAGAATAGTTTTCATTTACATAAATCAAATTAATTAAATGGTACAAGAAATTACATCAATTTAGAAAACATGATTTATCCTCTTGATACCTCAGGTTAAAATAACACTACAAATAGACATTGTTTGCCTTTGGACAAACGAAATTAAACCGTAGATAAAAGAAAGAGTTTCAAGAATAGTTTTCTTTTACATAAATCAAATTAATTAAATGGTACAAGAAATTACATCAATTTAGAAAACATGATTTATCCTCTTGATACCTCAGGTTAAAATAACACTACAAATACACATTGTTTGCTTTTGGACAAACGAAATTAAACCGTAGATAACAGAAAGAGTTTCAAGAATAGTTTTCTTTTACATAAATCAAATTAATTAAATGGTACAAGAAATTACATCAATTTAGAAAACATGATTTATCCTCTTGATACCTCAGGTTAAAATAACACTACAAATACACATTGTTTCCTTTTCGGCAAACGAAATTAAACCGTATATAACAGAAAGTTTTTCAAGAATAGTTTTCTTTTACATAAATCAAATTAATTAAATGGTACAAGAAATTACATCAATTTAGAAAACATGATTTATCCTCTTGATACCTCAGGTTAAAATAACACTACAAATACACATTGTTTGCCTTTGGACAAACGAAATTAAACCGTAGATAACAGAGAGAGTTTCAAGAATAGTTTTCTTTTACATAAATCAAATTAATTAAATGTTACAAGAAATTACATCAATTTAGAAAACATGATTTATCCTCTTGATACCTCAGGTTAAAATAACACTACAAATACACATTGTTTGCTTTTGGACAAACGAAATTAAACCGTAGATAACAGAAAGAGTTTCAAGAATAGTTTTCTTTTACATAAATCAAATTAATTAAATGGTACAAGAAATTACATCAATTTAGAAAACATGATTTATCCTCTTGATACCTCAGGTTAAAATAACACTACAAATACACATTGTTTGCTTTTGGACAAACGAAATTAAACCGTAGATAACAGAAAGAGTTTCAAGAATAGTTTTCTTTTACATAAATCAAATTAATTAAATGGTACAAGAAATTACATCAATTTAGAAAACATGATTTATCCTCTTGATACCTCAGGTTAAAATAACACTACAAATACACATTGTTTGCTTTTGGACAAACGAAATTAAACCGTAGATAACAGAAAGAGTTTCAAGAATAGTTTTCATTTACATAAATCAAATTAATTAAATGGTACAAGAAATTACATCAATTTAGAAAACATGATTTATCCTCTTGATACCTCAGGTTAAAATAACACTACAAATAGACATTGTTTGCCTTTGGACAAACGAAATTAAACCGTAGATAAAAGAAAGAGTTTCAAGAATAGTTTTCTTTTACATAAATCAAATTAATTAAATGGTACAAGAAATTACATCAATTTAGAAAACATGATTTATCCTCTTGATACCTCAGGTTAAAATAACACTACAAATACACATTGTTTGCCTTTGGACAAACGAAATTAAACCGTAGATAACAGAAAGAGTTTCAAGAATAGTTTTCTTTTACATAAATCAAATTAATTAAATGGTACAAGAAATTACATCAATTTAGAAAACATGATTTATCCTCTTGATACCTCAGGTTAAAATAACACTACAAATACACATTGTTTGCCTTTGGACAAACGAAATTAAACCGTAGATAACAGAAAGAGTTTCAAGAATAGTTTTCTTTTACATAAATCAAATTAATTAAATGGTACAAGAAATTACATCAATTTAGAAAACATGATTTATCCTCTTGATACCTCAGGTTAAAATAACACTACAAATACACATTGTTTGCTTTTGGACAAACGAAATTAAACCGTAGATAACAGAAAGAGTTTCAAGAATAGTTTTCATTTACATAAATCAAATTAATTAAATGGTACAAGAAATTACATCAATTTAGAAAACATGATTTATCCTCTTGATACCTCAGGTTAAAATAACACTACAAATAGACATTGTTTGCCTTTGGACAAACGAAATTAAACCGTAGATAAAAGAAAGTGTTTCAAGAATAGTTTTCTTTTACATAAATCAAATTAATTAAATGGTACAAGAAATTACATCAATTTAGAAAACATGATTTATCCTCTTGATACCTCAGGTTAAAATAACACTACAAATACACATTGTTTGCTTTTGGACAAACGAAATTAAACCGTAGATAACAGAAAGAGTTTCAAGAATAGTTTTCTTTTACATAAATCAAATTAATTAAATGGTACAAGAAATTACATCAATTTAGAAAACATGATTTATCCTCTTGATACCTCAGGTTAAAATAACACTACAAATACACATTGTTTGCCTTTGGATAAACGAAATTAAACCTTAGATAACAGAAAGAGTTTGAAGAATAGTTTTCTTTTACATAAATCAAATTAATTAAATGGTACAAGAAATTACATCAATTTAGAAAACATGATTTATCCTCTTGATACCTCAGGTTAAAATAACACTACAAATACACATTGTTTGCTTTTGGACAAACGAAATTAAACCGTAGATAACAGAAAGAGTTTCAAGAATAGTTTTCTTTTACATAAATCAAATTAATTAAATGGTACAAGAAATTACATCAATTTAGAAAACATGATTTATCCTCTTGATACCTCAGGTTAAAATAACACTACAAATACACATTGTTTGCCTTTGGACAAACGAAATTAAACCGTAGATAACAGAAAGAGTTTCAAGAATAGTTTTCTTTTACATAAATCAAATTAATTAAATGGTACAAGAAATTACATCAATTTAGAAAACATGATTTATCCTCTTGATACCTCAGGTTAAAATAACACTACAAATACACATTGTTTCCTTTTCGGCAAACGAAATTAAACCGTATATAACAGAAAGTTTTTCAAGAATAGTTTTCTTTTACATAAATCAAATTAATTAAATGGTACAAGAAATTACATCAATTTAGAAAACATGATTTATCCTCTTGATACCTCAGGTTAAAATAACACTACAAATACACATTGTTTGCCTTTGGACAAACGAAATTAAACCGTAGATAACAGAAAGAGTTTCAAGAATAGTTTTCTTTTACATAAATCAAATTAATTAAATGGTACAAGAAATTACATCAATTTAGAAAACATGATTTATCCTCTTGATACCTCAGGTTAAAATAACACTACAAATAGACATTGTTTGCCTTTGGACAAACGAAATTAAACCGTAGATAAAAGAAAGAGTTTCAAGAATAGTTTTCTTTTACATAAATCAAATTAATTAAATGGTACAAGAAATTACATCAATTTAGAAAACATGATTTATCCTCTTGATACCTCAGGTTAAAATAACACTACAAATACACATTGTTTGCTTTTGGACAAACGAAATTAAACCGTAGATAACAGAAAGAGTTTCAAGAATAGTTTTCTTTTACATAAATCAAATTAATTAAATGGTACAAGAAATTACATCAATTTAGAAAACATGATTTATCCTCTTGATACCTCAGGTTAAAATAACACTACAAATACACATTGTTTGCCTTTGGACAAACGAAATTAAACCTTAGATAACAGAAAGAGTTTGAAGAATAGTTTTCTTTTACATAAATCAAATTAATTAAATGGTACAAGAAATTACATCAATTTAGAAAACATGATTTATCCTCTTGATACCTCAGGTTAAAATAACACTACAAATACACATTGTTTGCCTTTGGACAAACGAAATTAAACCGTAGATAACAGAAAGAGTTTCAAGAATAGTTTTCTTTTACATAAATCAAATTAATTAAATGTTACAAGAAATTACATCAATTTAGAAAACATGATTTATCCTCTTGATACCTCAGGTTAAAATAACACTACAAATACACATTGTTTGCTTTTGGACAAACGAAATTAAACCGTAGATAACAGAAAGAGTTTCAAGAATAGTTTTCTTTTACATAAATCAAATTAATTAAATGGTACAAGAAATTACATCAATTTAGAAAACATGATTTATCCTCTTGATACCTCAGGTTAAAATAACACTACAAATACACATTGTTTGCTTTTGGACAAACGAAATTAAACCGTAGATAACAGAAAGAGTTTCAAGAATAAATTTCTTTTACATAAATCAAATTAATTAAATGGTACAAGAAATTACATCAATTTAGAAAACATGATTTATCCTCTTGATACCTCAGGTTAAAATAACACTACAAATACACATTGTTTGCTTTTGGACAAACGAAATTAAACCGTAGATAACAGAAAGAGTTTCAAGAATAGTTTTCATTTACATAAATCAAATTAATTAAATGGTACAAGAAATTACATCAATTTAGAAAACATGATTTATCCTCTTGATACCTCAGGTTAAAATAACACTACAAATACACATTGTTTGCTTTTGGACAAACGAAATTAAACCGTAGATAACAGAAAGAGTTTCAAGAATAGTTTTCTTTTACATAAATCAAATTAATTAAATGGTACAAGAAATTACATCAATTTAGAAAACATGATTTATCCTCTTGATACCTCAGGTTAAAATAACACTACAAATACACATTGTTTGCCTTTGGACAAACGAAATTAAACCTTAGATAACAGAAAGAGTTTGAAGAATAGTTTTCTTTTACATAAATCAAATTAATTAAATGGTACAAGAAATTACATCAATTTAGAAAACATGATTTATCCTCTTGATACCTCAGGTTAAAATAACACTACAAATACACATTGTTTGCCTTTGGACAAACGAAATTAAACCGTAGATAACAGAAAGAGTTTCAAGAATAGTTTTCTTTTACATAAATCAAATTAATTAAATGTTACAAGAAATTACATCAATTTAGAAAACATGATTTATCCTCTTGATACCTCAGGTTAAAATAACACTACAAATACACATTGTTTGCTTTTGGACAAACGAAATTAAACCGTAGATAACAGAAAGAGTTTCAAGAATAGTTTTCTTTTACATAAATCAAATTAATTAAATGGTACAAGAAATTACATCAATTTAGAAAACATGATTTATCCTCTTGATACCTCAGGTTAAAATAACACTACAAATACACATTGTTTGCTTTTGGACAAACGAAATTAAACCGTAGATAACAGAAAGAGTTTCAAGAATAAATTTCTTTTACATAAATCAAATTAATTAAATGGTACAAGAAATTACATCAATTTAGAAAACATGATTTATCCTCTTGATACCTCAGGTTAAAATAACACTACAAATACACATTGTTTGCTTTTGGACAAACGAAATTAAACCGTAGATAACAGAAAGAGTTTCAAGAATAGTTTTCATTTACATAAATCAAATTAATTAAATGGTACAAGAAATTACATCAATTTAGAAAACATGATTTATCCTCTTGATACCTCAGGTTAAATTAACACTACAAATAGACATTGTTTGCCTTTGGACAAACGAAATTAAACCGTAGATAAAAGAAAGAGTTTCAAGAATAGTTTTCTTTTACATAAATCAAATTAATTAAATGGTACAAGAAATTACATCAATTTAGAAAACATGATTTATCCTCTTGATACCTCAGGTTAAAATAACACTACAAATACACATTGTTTGCTTTTGGACAAACGAAATTAAACCGTAGATAACAGAAAGAGTTTCAAGAATAGTTTTCTTTTACATAAATCAAATTAATTAAATGGTACAAGAAATTACATCAATTTAGAAAACATGATTTATCCTCTTGATACCTCAGGTTAAAATAACACTACAAATACACATTGTTTGCCTTTGGACAAACGAAATTAAACCTTAGATAACAGAAAGAGTTTGAAGAATACTTTTCTTTTACATAAATAAAATTAATTAAATGGTACAAGAAATTACATCAATTTAGAAAACATGATTTATCCTCTTGATACCTCAGGTTAAAATAACACTACAAATACACATTTTTTGCTTTTGGACAAACGAAATTAAACCGTAGATAACAGAAAGAGTTTCAAGAATAGTTTTCTTTTACATAAATCAAATTAATTAAATGGTACAAGAAATTACATCAATTTAGAAAACATGATTTATCCTCTTGATACCTCAGGTTAAAATAACACTACAAATACACATTGTTTCCTTTTCGGCAAACGAAATTAAACCGTATATAACAGAAAGTTTTTCAAGAATAGTTTTCTTTTACATAAATCAAATTAATTAAATGGTACAAGAAATTACATCAATTTAGAAAACATGATTTATCCTCTTGATACCTCAGGTTAAAATAACACTACAAATACACATTGTTTGCCTTTGGACAAACGAAATTAAACCTTAGATAACAGAAAGAGTTTGAAGAATAGTTTTCTTTTACATAAATCAAATTAATTAAATGGTACAAGAAATTACATCAATTTAGAAAACATGATTTATCCTCTTGATACCTCAGGTTAAAATAACACTACAAATACACATTGTTTGCTTTTGGACAAACGAAATTAAACCGTAGATAACAGAAAGAGTTTCAAGAATAGTTTTCTTTTACATAAATCAAATTAATTAAATGGTACAAGAAATTACATCAATTTAGAAAACATGATTTATCCTCTTGATACCTCAGGTTAAAATAACACTACAAATACACATTGTTTGCCTTTGGACAAACGAAATTAAACCGTAGATAACAGAAAGAGTTTCAAGAATAGTTTTCTTTTACATAAATCAAATTAATTAAATGGTACAAGAAATTACATCAATTTAGAAAACATGATTTATCCTCTTGATACCTCAGGTTAAAATAACACTACAAATACACATTGTTTCCTTTTCGGCAAACGAAATTAAACCGTATATAACAGAAAGTTTTTCAAGAATAGTTTTCTTTTACATAAATCAAATTAATTAAATGGTACAAGAAATTACATCAATTTAGAAAACATGATTTATCCTCTTGATACCTCAGGTTAAAATAACACTACAAATACACATTGTTTGCCTTTGGACAAACGAAATTAAACCGTAGATAACAGAAAGAGTTTCAAGAATAGTTTTCTTTTACATAAATCAAATTAATTAAATGGTACAAGAAATTACATCAATTTAGAAAACATGATTTATCCTCTTGATACCTCAGGTTAAAATAACACTACAAATAGACATTGTTTGCCTTTGGACAAACGAAATTAAACCGTAGATAAAAGAAAGAGTTTCAAGAATAGTTTTCTTTTACATAAATCAAATTAATTAAATGGTACAAGAAATTACATCAATTTAGAAAACATGATTTATCCTCTTGATACCTCAGGTTAAAATAACACTACAAATACACATTGTTTGCTTTTGGACAAACGAAATTAAACCGTAGATAACAGAAAGAGTTTCAAGAATAGTTTTCTTTTACATAAATCAAATTAATTAAATGGTACAAGAAATTACATCAATTTAGAAAACATGATTTATCCTCTTGATACCTCAGGTTAAAATAACACTACAAATACACATTGTTTGCCTTTGGACAAACGAAATTAAACCTTAGATAACAGAAAGAGTTTGAAGAATAGTTTTCTTTTACATAAATCAAATTAATTAAATGGTACAAGAAATTACATCAATTTAGAAAACATGATTTATCCTCTTGATACCTCAGGTTAAAATAACACTACAAATACACATTGTTTGCCTTTGGACAAACGAAATTAAACCGTAGATAACAGAAAGAGTTTCAAGAATAGTTTTCTTTTACATAAATCAAATTAATTAAATGTTACAAGAAATTACATCAATTTAGAAAACATGATTTATCCTCTTGATACCTCAGGTTAAAATAACACTACAAATACACATTGTTTGCTTTTGGACAAACGAAATTAAACCGTAGATAACAGAAAGAGTTTCAAGAATAGTTTTCTTTTACATAAATCAAATTAATTAAATGGTACAAGAAATTACATCAATTTAGAAAACATGATTTATCCTCTTGATACCTCAGGTTAAAATAACACTACAAATACACATTGTTTGCTTTTGGACAAACGAAATTAAACCGTAGATAACAGAAAGAGTTTCAAGAATAAATTTCTTTTACATAAATCAAATTAATTAAATGGTACAAGAAATTACATCAATTTAGAAAACATGATTTATCCTCTTGATACCTCAGGTTAAAATAACACTACAAATACACATTGTTTGCTTTTGGACAAACGAAATTAAACCGTAGATAACAGAAAGAGTTTCAAGAATAGTTTTCATTTACATAAATCAAATTAATTAAATGGTACAAGAAATTACATCAATTTAGAAAACATGATTTATCCTCTTGATACCTCAGGTTAAAATAACACTACAAATACACATTGTTTGCTTTTGGACAAACGAAATTAAACCGTAGATAACAGAAAGAGTTTCAAGAATAGTTTTCTTTTACATAAATCAAATTAATTAAATGGTACAAGAAATTACATCAATTTAGAAAACATGATTTATCCTCTTGATACCTCAGGTTAAAATAACACTACAAATACACATTGTTTGCCTTTGGACAAACGAAATTAAACCTTAGATAACAGAAAGAGTTTGAAGAATAGTTTTCTTTTACATAAATCAAATTAATTAAATGGTACAAGAAATTACATCAATTTAGAAAACATGATTTATCCTCTTGATACCTCAGGTTAAAATAACACTACAAATACACATTGTTTGCCTTTGGACAAACGAAATTAAACCGTAGATAACAGAAAGAGTTTCAAGAATAGTTTTCTTTTACATAAATCAAATTAATTAAATGTTACAAGAAATTACATCAATTTAGAAAACATGATTTATCCTCTTGATACCTCAGGTTAAAATAACACTACAAATACACATTGTTTGCTTTTGGACAAACGAAATTAAACCGTAGATAACAGAAAGAGTTTCAAGAATAGTTTTCTTTTACATAAATCAAATTAATTAAATGGTACAAGAAATTACATCAATTTAGAAAACATGATTTATCCTCTTGATACCTCAGGTTAAAATAACACTACAAATACACATTGTTTGCTTTTGGACAAACGAAATTAAACCGTAGATAACAGAAAGAGTTTCAAGAATAAATTTCTTTTACATAAATCAAATTAATTAAATGGTACAAGAAATTACATCAATTTAGAAAACATGATTTATCCTCTTGATACCTCAGGTTAAAATAACACTACAAATACACATTGTTTGCTTTTGGACAAACGAAATTAAACCGTAGATAACAGAAAGAGTTTCAAGAATAGTTTTCATTTACATAAATCAAATTAATTAAATGGTACAAGAAATTACATCAATTTAGAAAACATGATTTATCCTCTTGATACCTCAGGTTAAATTAACACTACAAATAGACATTGTTTGCCTTTGGACAAACGAAATTAAACCGTAGATAAAAGAAAGAGTTTCAAGAATAGTTTTCTTTTACATAAATCAAATTAATTAAATGGTACAAGAAATTACATCAATTTAGAAAACATGATTTATCCTCTTGATACCTCAGGTTAAAATAACACTACAAATACACATTGTTTGCTTTTGGACAAACGAAATTAAACCGTAGATAACAGAAAGAGTTACAAGAATAGTTTTCTTTTACATAAATCAAATTAATTAAATGGTACAAGAAATTACATCAATTTAGAAAACATGATTTATCCTCTTGATACCTCAGGTTAAAATAACACTACAAATACACATTGTTTGCCTTTGGACAAACGAAATTAAACCTTAGATAACAGAAAGAGTTTGAAGAATACTTTTCTTTTACATAAATAAAATTAATTAAATGGTACAAGAAATTACATCAATTTAGAAAACATGATTTATCCTCTTGATACCTCAGGTTAAAATAACACTACAAATACACATTTTTTGCTTTTGGACAAACGAAATTAAACCGTAGATAACAGAAAGAGTTTCAAGAATAGTTTTCTTTTACATAAATCAAATTAATTAAATGGTACAAGAAATTACATCAATTTAGAAAACATGATTTATCCTCTTGATACCTCAGGTTAAAATAACACTACAAATACACATTGTTTCCTTTTCGGCAAACGAAATTAAACCGTATATAACAGAAAGTTTTTCAAGAATAGTTTTCTTTTACATAAATCAAATTAATTAAATGGTACAAGAAATTACATCAATTTAGAAAACATGATTTATCCTCTTGATACCTCAGGTTAAAATAACACTACAAATACACATTGTTTGCCTTTGGACAAACGAAATTAAACCGTACATAACAGAAAGAGTTTCAAGAATAGTTTTCTTTTACATAAATCAAATTAATTAAATGGTACAAGAAATTACATCAATTTAGAAAACATGATTTATCCTCTTGATACCTCAGGTTAAAATAACACTACAAATACACATTGTTTGCGTTTGGACAAACGAAATTAAACCGTAGATAACAGAAAGAGTTTCAAGATTAGTTTTCTTTTACATAAATCAAATTAATTAAATGGTACAAGAAATTACATCAATTTAGAAAACATGATTTATCCTCTTGATACCTCAGGTTAAAATAACACTACAAATACACATTGTTTGCTTTTGGACAAACGAAATTAAACCGTAGATAACAGAAAGAGTTTCAAGAATAAATTTCTTTTACATAAATCAAATTAATTAAATGGTACAAGAAATTACATCAATTTAGAAAACATGATTTATCCTCTTGATACCTCAGGTTAAAATAACACTACAAATACACATTGTTTGCTTTTGGACAAACGAAATTAAACCGTAGATAACAGAAAGAGTTTCAAGAATAGTTTTCATTTACATAAATCAAATTAATTAAATGGTACAAGAAATTACATCAATTTAGAAAACATGATTTATCCTCTTGATACCTCAGGTTAAAATAACACTACAAATACACATTGTTTGCTTTTGGACAAACGAAATTAAACCGTAGATAACAGAAAGAGTTTCAAGAATAGTTTTCTTTTACATAAATCAAATTAATTAAATGGTACAAGAAATTACATCAATTTAGAAAACATGATTTATCCTCTTGATACCTCAGGTTAAAATAACACTACAAATACACATTGTTTGCCTTTGGACAAACGAAATTAAACCTTAGATAACAGAAAGAGTTTGAAGAATAGTTTTCTTTTAAATAAATCAAATTAATTAAATGGTACAAGAAATTACATCAATTTAGAAAACATGATTTATCCTCTTGATACCTCAGGTTAAAATAACACTACAAATACACATTGTTTGCCTTTGGACAAACGAAATTAAACCGTAGATAACAGAAAGAGTTTCAAGAATAGTTTTCTTTTACATAAATCAAATTAATTAAATGTTACAAGAAATTACATCAATTTAGAAAACATGATTTATCCTCTTGATACCTCAGGTTAAAATAACACTACAAATACACATTGTTTGCTTTTGGACAAACGAAATTAAACCGTAGATAACAGAAAGAGTTTCAAGAATAGTTTTCTTTTACATAAATCAAATTAATTAAATGGTACAAGAAATTACATCAATTTAGAAAACATGATTTATCCTCTTGATACCTCAGGTTAAAATAACACTACAAATACACATTGTTTGCTTTTGGACAAACGAAATTAAACCGTAGATAACAGAAAGAGTTTCAAGAATAAATTTCTTTTACATAAATCAAATTAATTAAATGGTACAAGAAATTACATCAATTTAGAAAACATGATTTATCCTCTTGATACCTCAGGTTAAAATAACACTACAAATACACATTGTTTGCTTTTGGACAAACGAAATTAAACCGTAGATAACAGAAAGAGTTTCAAGAATAGTTTTCATTTACATAAATCAAATTAATTAAATGGTACAAGAAATTACATCAATTTAGAAAACATGATTTATCCTCTTGATACCTCAGGTTAAATTAACACTACAAATAGACATTGTTTGCCTTTGGACAAACGAAATTAAACCGTAGATAAAAGAAAGAGTTTCAAGAATAGTTTTCTTTTACATAAATCAAATTAATTAAATGGTACAAGAAATTACATCAATTTAGAAAACATGATTTATCCTCTTGATACCTCAGGTTAAAATAACACTACAAATACACATTGTTTGCTTTTGGACAAACGAAATTAAACCGTAGATAACAGAAAGAGTTTCAAGAATAGTTTTCTTTTACATAAATCAAATTAATTAAATGGTACAAGAAATTACATCAATTTAGAAAACATGATTTATCCTCTTGATACCTCAGGTTAAAATAACACTACAAATACACATTGTTTGCCTTTGGACAAACGAAATTAAACCTTAGATAACAGAAAGAGTTTGAAGAATACTTTTCTTTTACATAAATAAAATTAATTAAATGGTACAAGAAATTACATCAATTTAGAAAACATGATTTATCCTCTTGATACCTCAGGTTAAAATAACACTACAAATACACATTTTTTTGCTTTTGGACAAACGAAATTAAACCGTAGATAACAGAAAGAGTTTCAAGAATAGTTTTCTTTTACATAAATCAAATTAATTAAATGGTACAAGAAATTACATCAATTTAGAAAACATGATTTATCCTCTTGATACCTCAGGTTAAAATAACACTACAAATACACATTGTTTCCTTTTCGGCAAACGAAATTAAACCGTATATAACAGAAAGTTTTTCAAGAATAGTTTTCTTTTACATAAATCAAATTAATTAAATGGTACAAGAAATTACATCAATTTAGAAAACATGATTTATCCTCTTGATACCTCAGGTTAAAATAACACTACAAATACACATTGTTTGCCTTTGGACAAACGAAATTAAACCGTACATAACAGAAAGAGTTTCAAGAATAGTTTTCTTTTACATAAATCAAATTAATTAAATGGTACAAGAAATTACATCAATTTAGAAAACATGATTTATCCTCTTGATACCTCAGGTTAAAATAACACTACAAATACACATTGTTTGCGTTTGGACAAACGAAATTAAACCGTAGATAACAGAAAGAGTTTCAAGATTAGTTTTCTTTTACATAAATCAAATTAATTAAATGGTACAAGAAATTACATCAATTTAGAAAACATGATTTATCCTCTTGATACCTCAGGTTAAAATAACACTACAAATACACATTGTTTCCTTTTCGGCAAACGAAATTAAACCGTATATAACAGAAAGAGTTTCAAGAATAGTTTTCTTTTACATAAATCAAATTAATTAAATGTTACAAGAAATTACATCAATTTAGAAAACATGATTTATCCTCTTGATACCTCAGGTTAAAATAACACTACAAATACACATTGTTTGCTTTTGGACAAACGAAATTAAACCGTAGATAACAGAAAGAGTTTCAAGAATAGTTTTCTTTTACATAAATCAAATTAATTAAATGTTACAAGAAATTACATCAATTTAGAAAACATGATTTATCCTCTTGATACCTCAGGTTAAAATAACACTACAAATACACATTGTTTGCTTTTGGACAAACGAAATTAAACCGTAGATAACAGAAAGAGTTTCAAGAATAGTTTTCTTTTACATAAATCAAATTAATTAAATGGTACAAGAAATTACATCAATTTAGAAAACATGATTTATCCTCTTGATACCTCAGGTTAAAATAACACTACAAATACACATTGTTTGCTTTTGGACAAACGAAATTAAACCGTAGATAACAGAAAGTGTTTCAAGAATAAATTTCTTTTACATAAATCAAATTAATTAAATGGTACAAGAAATTACATCAATTTAGAAAACATGATTTATCCTCTTGATACCTCAGGTTAAAATAACACTACAAATACACATTGTTTGCTTTTGGACAAACGAAATTAAACCGTAGATAACAGAAAGAGTTTCAAGAATAGTTTTCATTTACATAAATCAAATTAATTAAATGGTACAAGAAATTACATCAATTTAGAAAACATGATTTATCCTCTTGATACCTCAGGTTAAATTAACACTACAAATAGACATTGTTTGCCTTTGGACAAACGAAATTAAACCGTAGATAAAAGAAAGAGTTTCAAGAATAGTTTTCTTTTACATAAATCAAATTAATTAAATGGTACAAGAAATTACATCAATTTAGAAAACATGATTTATCCTCTTGATACCTCAGGTTAAAATAACACTACAAATACACATTGTTTGCTTTTGGACAAACGAAATTAAACCGTAGATAACAGAAAGAGTTTCAAGAATAGTTTTCTTTTACATAAATCAAATTAATTAAATGGTACAAGAAATTACATCAATTTAGAAAACATGATTTATCCTCTTGATACCTCAGGTTAAAATAACACTACAAATACACATTGTTTGCCTTTGGACAAACGAAATTAAACCTTAGATAACAGAAAGAGTTTGAAGAATACTTTTCTTTTACATAAATAAAATTAATTAAATGGTACAAGAAATTACATCAATTTAGAAAACATGATTTATCCTCTTGATACCTCAGGTTAAAATAACACTACAAATACACATTTTTTGCTTTTGGACAAACGAAATTAAACCGTAGATAACAGAAAGAGTTTCAAGAATAGTTTTCTTTTACATAAATCAAATTAATTAAATGGTACAAGAAATTACATCAATTTAGAAAACATGATTTATCCTCTTGATACCTCAGGTTAAAATAACACTACAAATACACATTGTTTCCTTTTCGGCAAACGAAATTAAACCGTATATAACAGAAAGTTTTTCAAGAATAGTTTTCTTTTACATAAATCAAATTAATTAAATGGTACAAGAAATTACATCAATTTAGAAAACATGATTTATCCTCTTGATACCTCAGGTTAAAATAACACTACAAATACACATTGTTTGCCTTTGGACAAACGAAATTAAACCGTACATAACAGAAAGAGTTTCAAGAATAGTTTTCTTTTACATAAATCAAATTAATTAAATGGTACAAGAAATTACATCAATTTAGAAAACATGATTTATCCTCTTGATACCTCAGGTTAAAATAACACTACAAATACACATTGTTTGCGTTTGGACAAACGAAATTAAACCGTAGATAACAGAAAGAGTTTCAAGATTAGTTTTCTTTTACATAAATCAAATTAATTAAATGGTACAAGAAATTACATCAATTTAGAAAACATGATTTATCCTCTTGATACCTCAGGTTAAAATAACACTACAAATACACATTGTTTCCTTTTCGGCAAACGAAATTAAACCGTATATAACAGAAAGAGTTTCAAGAATAGTTTTCTTTTACATAAATCAAATTAATTAATTTTCCTCTTGATACCTCATGTTAAAATAACACTACAAATACACATTGTTTGCTTTTGGACAAACGAAATTAAACCGTAGATAACAGAAAGAGTTTCAAGAATAGTTTTCTTTTACATAAATCAAATTAATTAAATGGTACAAGAAATTACATCAATTTAGAAAACATGATTTATCCTCTTGATACCTCAGGTTAAAATAACACTACAAATACACATTGTTTCCTTTTCGGCAAACGAAATTAAACCGTATATAACAGAAAGTGTTTCAAGAGTAGTTTTCTTTTACATAAATCAAATTAATTAAATGGTACAAGAAATTACATCAATTTAGAAAACATGATTTATCCTCTTGATACCTCAGGTTAAAATAACACTACAAATACACATTGTTTCCTTTTCGGCAAACGAAATTAAACCGTATATAACAGAAAGTGTTTCAAGAATAGTTTTCTTTTACATAAATCAAATTAATTAAATGGTACAAGAAATTACATCAATTTAGAAAACATGATTTATCCTCTTGATACCTCAGGTTAAAATAACACTACAAATACACATTGTTTGCTTTTGGACAAACGAAATTAAACCGTAGATAACAGAAAGAGTTTCAAGAATAGTTTTCTTTTACATAAATCAAATTAATTAAATGGTACAAGAAATTACATCAATTTAGAAAACATGATTTATCCTCTTGATACCTCAGGTTAAAAAAACACTACAAATACACATTGTTTGCTTTTGGACAGACGAAATTAAACCGTAGATAACAGAAAGAGTTTCAAGAATAGTTTTCTTTTACATAAATCAAATTAATTAAATGGTACAAGAAATTACATCAATTTAGAAAACATGATTTATCCTCTTGATACCTCAGGTTAAAATAACACTACAAATACACATTGTTTGCTTTTGGACAAACGAAATTAAACCGTAGATAACAGAAAGAGTTTCAAGAATAGTTTTCTTTTACATAAATCAAATTAATTAAATGGTACAAGAAATTACATCAATTTAGAAAACATGATTTATCCTCTTGATACCTCAGGTTAAAATAACACTACAAATACACATTGTTTGCCTTTGGATAAACGAAATTAAACCGTAGATAACAGAAAGAGTTTCAAGAATAGTTTTCTTTTACATAAATCAAATTAATTAAATGGTACAAGAAATTACATCAATTTAGAAAACATGATTTATCCTCTTGATACCTCAGGTTAAAATAACACTACAAATACACATTGTTTGCTTTTGGACAAACGAAATTAAACCGTAGATAACAGAAAGAGTTTCAAGAATAGTTTTCTTTTACATAAATCAAATTAATTAAATGGTACAAGAAATTACATCAATTTAGAAAACATGATTTATCCTCTTGATACCTCAGGTTAAAATAACACTACAAATACACATTGTTTCCTTTTCGGCAAACGAAATTAAACCGTATATAACAGAAAGTTTTTCAAGAATAGTTTTCTTTTACATAAATCAAATTAATTAAATGGTACAAGAAATTACATCAATTTAGAAAACATGATTTATCCTCTTGATACCTCAGGTTAAAATAACACTACAAATACACATTGTTTGCCTTTGGAAAAACGAAATTAAACCGTAGATAACAGAAAGAGTTTCAAGAATAGTTTTCTTTTACATAAATCAAATTAATTAAATGTTACAAGAAATTACATCAATTTAGAAAACATGATTTATCCTCTTGATACCTCAGGTTAAAATAACACTACAAATACACATTGTTTGCTTTTGGACAAACGAAATTAAACCGTAGATAACAGAAAGAGTTTCAAGAATAGTTTTCTTTTACATAAATCAAATTAATTAAATGGTACAAGAAATTACATCAATTTAGAAAACATGATTTATCCTCTTGATACCTCAGGTTAAAATAACACTACAAATACACATTGTTTGCTTTTGGACAAACGAAATTAAACCGTAGATAACAGAAAGAGTTTCAAGAATAGTTTTCTTTTACATAAATCAAATTAATTAAATGGTACAAGAAATTACATCAATTTAGAAAACATGATTTATCCTCTTGATACCTCAGGTTAAAATAACACTACAAATACACATTGTTTGCTTTTGGACAAACGAAATTAAACCGTAGATAACAGAAAGAGTTTCAAGAATAGTTTTCATTTACATAAATCAAATTAATTAAATGGTACAAGAAATTACATCAATTTAGAAAACATGATTTATCCTCTTGATACCTCAGGTTAAAATAACACTACAAATAGACATTGTTTGCCTTTGGACAAACGAAATTAAACCGTAGATAAAAGAAAGAGTTTCAAGAATAGTTTTCTTTTACATAAATCAAATTAATTAAATGGTACAAGAAATTACATCAATTTAGAAAACATGATTTATCCTCTTGATACCTCAGGTTAAAATAACACTACAAATACACATTGTTTGCCTTTGGACAAACGAAATTAAACCTTAGATAACAGAAAGAGTTTGAAGAATAGTTTTCTTTTACATAAATCAAATTAATTAAATGGTACAAGAAATTACATCAATTTAGAAAACATGATTTATCCTCTTGATACCTCAGGTTAAAATAACACTACAAATACACATTGTTTGCTTTTGGACAAACGAAATTAAACCGTAGATAACAGAAAGAGTTTCAAGAATAGTTTTCTTTTACATAAATCAAATTAATTAAATGGTACAAGAAATTACATCAATTTAGAAAACATGATTTATCCTCTTGATACCTGAGGTTAAAATAACACTACAAATACACATTGTTTGCCTTTGGACAAACGAAATTAAACCGTAGATAACAGAAAGAGTTTCAAGAATAGTTTTCTTTTACATAAATCAAATTAATTAAATGGTACAAGAAATTACATCAATTTAGAAAACATGATTTATCCTCTTGATACCTCAGGTTAAAATAACACTACAAATAGACATTGTTTGCCTTTGGACAAACGAAATTAAACCGTAGATAAAAGAAAGAGTTTCAAGAATAGTTTTCTTTTACATAAATCAAATTAATTAAATGGTACAAGAAATTACATCAATTTAGAAAACATGATTTATCCTCTTGATACCTCAGGTTAAAATAACACTACAAATACACATTGTTTGCTTTTGGACAAACGAAATTAAACCGTAGATAACAGAAAGAGTTTCAAGAATAGTTTTCTTTTACATAAATCAAATTAATTAAATGGTACAAGAAATTACATCAATTTAGAAAACATGATTTATCCTCTTGATACCTCAGGTTAAACTAACACTACAAATACACATTGTTTGCCTTTGGACAAACGAAATTAAACCTTAGATAACAGAAAGAGTTTGAAGAATAGTTTTCTTTTACATAAATCAAATTAATTAAATGGTACAAGAAATTACATCAATTTAGAAAACATGATTTATCCTCTTGATACCTCAGGTTAAAATAACACTACAAATACACATTGTTTGCCTTTGGACAAACGAAATTAAACCGTAGATAACAGAAAGAGTTTCAAGAATAGTTTTCTTTTACATAAATCAAATTAATTAAATGTTACAAGAAATTACATCAATTTAGAAAACATGATTTATCCTCTTGATACCTCAGGTTAAAATAACACTACAAATACACATTGTTTGCTTTTGGACAAACGAAATTAAACCGTAGATAACAGAAAGAGTTTCAAGAATAGTTTTCTTTTACATAAATCAAATTAATTAAATGGTACAAGAAATTACATCAATTTAGAAAACATGATTTATCCTCTTGATACCTCAGGTTAAAATAACACTACAAATACACATTGTTTGCTTTTGGACAAACGAAATTAAACCGTAGATAACAGAAAGAGTTTCAAGAATAAATTTCTTTTACATAAATCAAATTAATTAAATGGTACAAGAAATTACATCAATTTAGAAAACATGATTTATCCTCTTGATACCTCAGGTTAAAATAACACTACAAATACACATTGTTTGCTTTTGGACAAACGAAATTAAACCGTAGATAACAGAAAGAGTTTCAAGAATAGTTTTCATTTACATAAATCAAATTAATTAAATGGTACAAGAAATTACATCAATTTAGAAAACATGATTTATCCTCTTGATACCTCAGGTTAAATTAACACTACAAATAGACATTGTTTGCCTTTGGACAAACGAAATTAAACCGTAGATAAAAGAAAGAGTTTCAAGAATAGTTTTCTTTTACATAAATCAAATTAATTAAATGGTACAAGAAATTACATCAATTTAGAAAACATGATTTATCCTCTTGATACCTCAGGTTAAAATAACACTACAAATACACATTGTTTGCTTTTGGACAAACGAAATTAAACCGTAGATAACAGAAAGAGTTTCAAGAATAGTTTTCTTTTACATAAATCAAATTAATTAAATGGTACAAGAAATTACATCAATTTAGAAAACATGATTTATCCTCTTGATACCTCAGGTTAAAATAACACTACAAATACACATTGTTTGCCTTTGGACAAACGAAATTAAACCTTAGATAACAGAAAGAGTTTGAAGAATACTTTTCTTTTACATAAATAAAATTAATTAAATGGTACAAGAAATTACATCAATTTAGAAAACATGATTTATCCTCTTGATACCTCAGGTTAAAATAACACTACAAATACACATTGTTTCCTTTTCGGCAAACGAAATTAAACCGTATATAACAGAAAGTTTTTCAAGAATAGTTTTCTTTTACATAAATCAAATTAATTAAATGGTACAAGAAATTACATCAATTTAGAAAACATGATTTATCCTCTTGATACCTCAGGTTAAAATAACACTACAAATACACATTGTTTGCCTTTGGACAAACGAAATTAAACCGTACATAACAGAAAGAGTTTCAAGAATAGTTTTCTTTTACATAAATCAAATTAATTAAATGGTACAAGAAATTACATCAATTTAGAAAACATGATTTATCCTCTTGATACCTCAGGTTAAAATAACACTACAAATACACATTGTTTGCGTTTGGACAAACGAAATTAAACCGTAGATAACAGAAAGAGTTTCAAGATTAGTTTTCTTTTACATAAATCAAATTAATTAAATGGTACAAGAAATTACATCAATTTAGAAAACATGATTTATCCTCTTGATACCTCAGGTTAAAATAACACTACAAATACACATTGTTTCCTTTTCGGCAAACGAAATTAAACCGTATATAACAGAAAGAGTTTCAAGAATAGTTTTCTTTTACATAAATCAAATTAATTAATTTTCCTCTTGATACCTCATGTTAAAATAACACTACAAATACACATTGTTTGCTTTTGGACAAACGAAATTAAACCGTAGATAACAGAAAGAGTTTCAAGAATAGTTTTCTTTTACATAAATCAAATTAATTAAATGGTACAAGAAATTACATCAATTTAGAAAACATGATTTATCCTCTTGATACCTCAGGTTAAAATAACACTACAAATACACATTGTTTCCTTTTCGGCAAACGAAATTAAACCGTATATAACAGAAAGTGTTTCAAGAGTAGTTTTCTTTTACATAAATCAAATTAATTAAATGGTACAAGAAATTACATCAATTTAGAAAACATGATTTATCCTCTTGATACCTCAGGTTAAAATAACACTACAAATACACATTGTTTCCTTTTCGGCAAACGAAATTAAACCGTATATAACAGAAAGTGTTTCAAGAATAGTTTTCTTTTACATAAATCAAATTAATTAAATGGTACAAGAAATTACATCAATTTAGAAAACATGATTTATCCTCTTGATACCTCAGGTTAAAATAACACTACAAATACACATTGTTTGCTTTTGGACAAACGAAATTAAACCGTAGATAACAGAAAGAGTTTCAAGAATAGTTTTCTTTTACATAAATCAAATTAATTAAATGGTACAAGAAATTACATCAATTTAGAAAACATGATTTATCCTCTTGATACCTCAGGTTAAAAAAACACTACAAATACACATTGTTTGCTTTTGGACAGACGAAATTAAACCGTAGATAACAGAAAGAGTTTCAAGAATAGTTTTCTTTTACATAAATCAAATTAATTAAATGGTACAAGAAATTACATCAATTTAGAAAACATGATTTATCCTCTTGATACCTCAGGTTAAAATAACACTACAAATACACATTGTTTGCTTTTGGACAAACGAAATTAAACCGTAGATAACAGAAAGAGTTTCAAGAATAGTTTTCTTTTACATAAATCAAATTAATTAAATGGTACAAGAAATTACATCAATTTAGAAAACATGATTTATCCTCTTGATACCTCAGGTTAAAATAACACTACAAATACACATTGTTTGCCTTTGGATAAACGAAATTAAACCGTAGATAACAGAAAGAGTTTCAAGAATAGTTTTCTTTTACATAAATCAAATTAATTAAATGGTAGAAGAAATTACATCAATTTAGAAAACATGATTTATCCTCTTGATACCTCAGGTTAAAATAACACTACAAATACACATTGTTTGCTTTTGGACAAACGAAATTAAACCGTAGATAACAGAAAGAGTTTCAAGAATAGTTTTCTTTTACATAAATCAAATTAATTAAATGGTACAAGAAATTACATCAATTTAGAAAACATGATTTATCCTCTTGATACCTCAGGTTAAAATAACACTACAAATACACATTGTTTCCTTTTCGGCAAACGAAATTAAACCGTATATAACAGAAAGTTTTTCAAGAATAGTTTTCTTTTACATAAATCAAATTAATTAAATGGTACAAGAAATTACATCAATTTAGAAAACATGATTTATCCTCTTGATACCTCAGGTTAAAATAACACTACAAATACACATTGTTTGCCTTTGGACAAACGAAATTAAACCGTAGATAACAGAAAGAGTTTCAAGAATAGTTTTCTTTTACATAAATCAAATTAATTAAATGTTACAAGAAATTACATCAATTTAGAAAACATGATTTATCCTCTTGATACCTCAGGTTAAAATAACACTACAAATACACATTGTTTGCTTTTGGACAAACGAAATTAAACCGTAGATAACAGAAAGAGTTTCAAGAATAGTTTTCTTTTACATAAATCAAATTAATTAAATGGTACAAGAAATTACATCAATTTAGAAAACATGATTTATCCTCTTGATACCTCAGGTTAAAATAACACTACAAATACACATTGTTTGCTTTTGGACAAACGAAATTAAACCGTAGATAACAGAAAGAGTTTCAAGAATAGTTTTCTTTTACATAAATCAAATTAATTAAATGGTACAAGAAATTACATCAATTTAGAAAACATGATTTATCCTCTTGATACCTCAGGTTAAAATAACACTACAAATACACATTGTTTGCTTTTGGACAAACGAAATTAAACCGTAGATAACAGAAAGAGTTTCAAGAATAGTTTTCATTTACATAAATCAAATTAATTAAATGGTACAAGAAATTACATCAATTTAGAAAACATGATTTATCCTCTTGATACCTCAGGTTAAAATAACACTACAAATAGACATTGTTTGCCTTTGGACAAACGAAATTAAACCGTAGATAAAAGAAAGAGTTTCAAGAATAGTTTTCTTTTACATAAATCAAATTAATTAAATGGTACAAGAAATTACATCAATTTAGAAAACATGATTTATCCTCTTGATACCTCAGGTTAAAATAACACTACAAATACACATTGTTTGCTTTTGGACAAACGAAATTAAACCGTAGATAACAGAAAGAGTTTCAAGAATAGTTTTCTTTTACATAAATCAAATTAATTAAATGGTACAAGAAATTACATCAATTTAGAAAACATGATTTATCCTCTTGATACCTCAGGTTAAAATAACACTACAAATACACATTGTTTGCCTTTGGACAAACGAAATTAAACCTTAGATAACAGAAAGAGTTTGAAGAATAGTTTTCTTTTACATAAATCAAATTAATTAAATGGTACAAGAAATTACATCAATTTAGAAAACATGATTTATCCTCTTGATACCTCAGGTTAAAATAACACTACAAATACACATTGTTTGCCTTTGGACAAACGAAATTAAACCGTAGATAACAGAAAGAGTTTCAAGAATAGTTTTCTTTTACATAAATCAAATTAATTAAATGTTACAAGAAATTACATCAATTTAGAAAACATGATTTATCCTCTTGATACCTCAGGTTAAAATAACACTACAAATACACATTGTTTGCTTTTGGACAAACGAAATTAAACCGTAGATAACAGAAAGAGTTTCAAGAATAGTTTTCTTTTACATAAATCAAATTAATTAAATGGTACAAGAAATTACATCAATTTAGAAAACATGATTTATCCTCTTGATACCTCAGGTTAAAATAACACTACAAATACACATTGTTTGCTTTTGGACAAACGAAATTAAACCGTAGATAACAGAAAGAGTTTCAAGAATAGTTTTCTTTTACATAAATCAAATTAATTAAGTGGTACAAGAAATTACATCAATTTAGAAAACATGATTTATCCTCTTGATACCTCAGGTTAAAATAACACTACAAATACACATTGTTTGCTTTTGGACAAACGAAATTAAACCGTAGATAACAGAAAGAGTTTCAAGAATAGTTTTCATTTACATAAATCAAATTAATTAAATGGTACAAGAAATTACATCAATTTAGAAAACATGATTTATCCTCTTGATACCTCAGGTTAAAATAACACTACAAATAGACATTGTTTGCCTTTGGACAAACGAAATTAAACCGTAGATAAAAGAAAGAGTTTCAAGAATAGTTTTCTTTTACATAAATCAAATTAATTAAATGGTACAAGAAATTACATCAATTTAGAAAACATGATTTATCCTCTTGATACCTCAGGTTAAAATAACACTACAAATACACATTGTTTGCTTTTGGACAAACGAAATTAAACCGTAGATAACAGAAAGAGTTTCAAGAATAGTTTTCTTTTACATAAATCAAATTAATTAAATGGTACAAGAAATTACATCAATTTAGAAAACATGATTTATCCTCTTGATACCTCAGGTTAAAATAACACTACAAATACACATTGTTTGCCTTTGGACAAACGAAATTAAACCTTAGATAACAGAAAGAGTTTGAAGAATAGTTTTCTTTTACATAAATCAAATTAATTAAATGGTACAAGAAATTACATCAATTTAGAAAACATGATTTATCCTCTTGATACCTCAGGTTAAAATAACACTACAAATACACATTGTTTGCTTTTGGACAAACGAAATTAAACCGTAGATAACAGAAAGAGTTTCAAGAATAGTTTTCTTTTACATAAATCAAATTAATTAAATGGTACAAGAAATTACATCAATTTAGAAAACATGATTTATCCTCCTGATACCTCAGGTTAAAATAACACTACAAATATACATTGTTTGCCTTTGGACAAACGAAATTAAACCGTAGATAACAGAAAGTTTTTCAAGAATAGTTTTCTTTTACATAAATCAAATTAATTAAATGGTACAAGAAATTACATCAATTTAGAAAACATGATTTATCCTCTTGATACCTCAGGTTAAAATAACACTACAAATACACATTGTTTGCCTTTGGACAAACGAAATTAAACCGTAGATAACAGAAAGAGTTTCAAGAATAGTTTTCTTTTACATAAATCAAATTAATTAAATGGTACAAGAAATTACATCAATTTAGAAAACATGATTTATCCTCTTGATCCCTCAGGTTAAAATAACACTACAAATACACATTGTTTGCGTTTGGACAAACGAAATTAAACCGTAGATAACAGAAAGAGTTTCAAGATTAGTTTTCTTTTACATAAATCAAATTAATTAAATGGTACAAGAAATTACATCAATTTAGAAAACATGATTTATCCTCTTGATACCTCAGGTTAAAATAACACTACAAATACACATTGTTTCCTTTTCGGCAAACGAAATTAAACCGTATATAACAGAAAGAGTTTCAAGAATAGTTTTCTTTTACATAAATCAAATTAATTAATTTTCCTCTTGATACCTCATGTTAAAATAACACTACAAATACACATTGTTTGCTTTTGGACAAACGAAATTAAACCGTAGATAACAGAAAGTGTTTCAAGAGTAGTTTTCTTTTACATAAATCAAATTAATTAAATGGTACAAGAAATTACATCAATTTAGAAAACATGATTTATCCTCTTGATACCTCAGGTTAAAATAACACTACAAATACACATTGTTTCCTTTTCGGCAAACGAAATTAAACCGTATATAACAGAAAGTGTTTCAAGAATGGTTTTCTTTTACATAAATCAAATTAATTAAATGGTACAAGAAATTACATCAATTTAGAAAACATGATTTATCCTCTTGATACCTCAGGTTAAAATAACACTACAAATACACATTGTTTGCTTTTGGACAAACGAAATTAAACCGTAGATAACAGAAAGAGTTTCAAGAATAGTTTTCTTTTACATAAATCAAATTAATTAAATGGTACAAGAAATTACATCAATTTAGAAAACATGATTTATCCTCTTGATACCTCAGGTTAAAATAACACTACAAATACACATTGTTTGCTTTTGGACAGACGAAATTAAACCGTAGATAACAGAAAGAGTTTCAAGAATAGTTTTCTTTTACATAAATCAAATTAATTAAATGGTACAAGAAATTACATCAATTTAGAAAACATGATTTATCCTCTTGATACCTCAGGTTAAAATAACACTACAAATACACATTGTTTGCTTTTGGACAAACGAAATTAAACCGTAGATAACAGAAAGAGTTTCAAGAATAGTTTTCTTTTACATAAATCAAATTAATTAAATGGTACAAGAAATTACATCAATTTAGAAAACATGATTTATCCTCTTGATACCTCAGGTTAAAATAACACTACAAATACACATTGTTTGCCTTTGGATAAACGAAATTAAACCGTAGATAACAGAAAGAGTTTCAAGAATAGTTTTCTTTTACATAAATCAAATTAATTAAATGGTACAAGAAATTACATCAATTTAGAAAACATGATTTATCCTCTTGATACCTCAGGTTAAAATAACACTACAAATACACATTGTTTGCTTTTGGACAAACGAAATTAAACCGTAGATAACAGAAAGAGTTTCAAGAATAGTTTTCTTTTACATAAATCAAATTAATTAAATGGTACAAGAAATTACATCAATTTAGAAAACATGATTTATCCTCTTGATACCTCAGGTTAAAATAACACTACAAATACACATTGTTTGCTTTTGGACAAACGAAATTAAACCGTAGATAACAGAAAGAGTTTCAAGAATAGTTTTCATTTACATAAATCAAATTAATTAAATGGTACAAGAAATTACATCAATTTAGAAAACATGATTTATCCTCTTGATACCTCAGGTTAAAATAACACTACAAATAGACATTGTTTGCCTTTGGACAAACGAAATTAAACCGTAGATAAAAGAAAGAGTTTCAAGAATAGTTTTCTTTTACATAAATCAAATTAATTAAATGGTACAAGAAATTACATCAATTTAGAAAACATGATTTATCCTCTTGATACCTCAGGTTAAAATAACACTACAAATACACATTGTTTGCTTTTGGACAAACGAAATTAAACCGTAGATAACAGAAAGAGTTTCAAGAATAGTTTTCTTTTACATAAATCAAATTAATTAAATGGTACAAGAAATTACATCAATTTAGAAAACATGATTTATCCTCTTGATACCTCAGGTTAAAATAACACTACAAATACACATTGTTTGCCTTTGGACAAACGAAATTAAACCTTAGATAACAGAAAGAGTTTGAAGAATAGTTTTCTTTTACATAAATCAAATTAATTAAATGGTACAAGAAATTACATCAATTTAGAAAACATGATTTATCCTCTTGATACCTCAGGTTAAAATAACACTACAAATACACATTGTTTGCTTTTGGACAAACGAAATTAAACCGTAGATAACAGAAAGAGTTTCAAGAATAGTTTTCTTTTACATAAATCAAATTAATTAAATGGTACAAGAAATTACATCAATTTAGAAAACATGATTTATCCTCCTGATACCTCAGGTTAAAATAACACTACAAATATACATTGTTTGCCTTTGGACAAACGAAATTAAACCGTAGATAACAGAAAGAGTTTCAAGAATAGTTTTCTTTTACATAAATCAAATTAATTAAATGGTACAAGAAATTACATCAATTTAGAAAACATGATTTATCCTCTTGATACCTCAGGTTAAAATAACACTACAAATACACATTGTTTCCTTTTCGGCAAACGAAATTAAACCGTATATAACAGAAAGTTTTTCAAGAATAGTTTTCTTTTACATAAATCAAATTAATTAAATGGTACAAGAAATTACATCAATTTAGAAAACATGATTTATCCTCTTGATACCTCAGGTTAAAATAACACTACAAATACACATTGTTTGCCTTTGGACAAACGAAATTAAACCGTAGATAACAGAAAGAGTTTCAAGAATAGTTTTCTTTTACATAAATCAAATTAATTAAATGGTACAAGAAATTACATCAATTTAGAAAACATGATTTATCCTCTTGATACCTCAGGTTAAAATAACACTACAAATACACATTGTTTGCGTTTGGACAAACGAAATTAAACCGTAGATAACAGAAAGAGTTTCAAGATTAGTTTTCTTTTACATAAATCAAATTAATTAAATGGTACAAGAAATTACATCAATTTAGAAAACATGATTTATCCTCTTGATACCTCAGGTTAAAATAACACTACAAATACACATTGTTTTCTTTTCGGCAAACGAAATTAAACCGTATATAACAGAAAGAGTTTCAAGAATAGTTTTCTTTTACATAAATCAAATTAATTAATTTTCCTCTTGATACCTCATGTTAAAATAACACTACAAATACACATTGTTTGCTTTTGGACAAACGAAATTAAACCGTAGATAACAGAAAGTGTTTCAAGAGTAGTTTTCTTTTACATAAATCAAATTAATTAAATGGTACAAGAAATTACATCAATTTAGAAAACATGATTTATCCTCTTGATACCTCAGGTTAAAATAACACTACAAATACACATTGTTTCCTTTTCGGCAAACGAAATTAAACCGTATATAACAGAAAGTGTTTCAAGAATAGTTTTCTTTTACATAAATCAAATTAATTAAATGGTACAAGAAATTACATCAATTTAGAAAACATGATTTATCCTCTTGATACCTCAGGTTAAAATAACACTACAAATACACATTGTTTGCTTTTGGACAAACGAAATTAAACCGTAGATAACAGAAAGAGTTTCAAGAATAGTTTTCTTTTACATAAATCAAATTAATTAAATGGTACAAGAAATTACATCAATTTAGAAAACATGATTTATCCTCTTGATACCTCAGGTTAAAATAACACTACAAATACACATTGTTTGCTTTTGGACAGACGAAATTAAACCGTAGATAACAGAAAGAGTTTCAAGAATAGTTTTCTTTTACATAAATCAAATTAATTAAATGGTACAAGAAATTACATCAATTTAGAAAACATGATTTATCCTCTTGATACCTCAGGTTAAAATAACACTACAAATACACATTGTTTGCTTTTGGACAAACGAAATTAAACCGTAGATAACAGAAAGAGTTTCAAGAATAGTTTTCTTTTACATAAATCAAATTAATTAAATGGTACAAGAAATTACATCAATTTAGAAAACATGATTTATCCTCTTGATACCTCAGGTTAAAATAACACTACAAATACACATTGTTTGCCTTTGGATAAACGAAATTAAACCGTAGATAACAGAAAGAGTTTCAAGAATAGTTTTCTTTTACATAAATCAAATTAATTAAATGGTACAAGAAATTACATCAATTTAGAAAACATGATTTATCCTCTTGATACCTCAGGTTAAAATAACACTACAAATACACATTGTTTGCCTTTGGACAAACGAAATTAAACCGTAGATAACAGAAAGAGTTTCAAGAATAGTTTTCTTTTACATAAATCAAATTAATTAAATGGTACAAGAAATTACATCAATTTAGAAAACATGATTTATCCTCTTGATACCTCAGGTTAAAATAACACTACAAATACACATTGTTTCCTTTTCGGCAAACGAAATTAAACCGTATATAACAGAAAGTTTTTCAAGAATAGTTTTCTTTTACATAAATCAAATTAATTAAATGGTACAAGAAATTACATCAATTTAGAAAACATGATTTATCCTCTTGATACCTCAGGTTAAAATAACACTACAAATACACATTGTTTGCCTTTGGACAAACGAAATTAAACCGTAGATAACAGAAAGAGTTTCAAGAATAGTTTTCTTTTACATAAATCAAATTAATTAAATGGTACAAGAAATTACATCAATTTAGAAAACATGATTTATCCTCTTGATACCTCAGGTTAAAATAACACTACAAATACACATTGTTTGCGTTTGGACAAAAGAAATTAAACCGTAGATAACAGAAAGAGTTTCAAGATTAGTTTTCTTTTACATAAATCAAATTAATTAAATGGTACAAGAAATTACATCAATTTAGAAAACATGATTTATCCTCTTGATACCTCAGGTTAAAATAACACTACAAATACACATTGTTTCCTTTTCGATAAACGAAATTAAACCGTATATAACAGAAAGAGTTTCAAGAATAGTTTTCTTTTACATAAATCAAATTAATTAAATGGTACAAGAAATTACATCAATTTAGAAAACATGATTTATCCTCTTGATACCTCAGGTTAAAATAACACTACAAATACACATTGTTTCCTTTTCGGCAAACGAAATTAAACCGTATATAACAGAAAGTTTTTCAAGAATAGTTTTCTTTTACATAAATCAAATTAATTAAATGGTACAAGTAATTACATCAATTTAGAAAACATGATTTATCCTCTTGATACCTCAGGTTAAAATAACACTACAAATACACATTGTTTGCCTTTGGACAAACGAAATTAAACCGTAGATAACAGAAAGAGTTTCAAGAATAGTTTTCTTTTACATAAATCAAATTAATTAAATGGTACAAGAAATTACATCAATTTAGAAAACATGATTTATCCTCTTGATACCTCAGGTTAAAATAACACTACAAATACACATTGTTTGCGTTTGGACAAACGAAATTAAACCGTAGATAACAGAAAGAGTTTCAAGATTAGTTTTCTTTTACATAAATCAAATTAATTAAATGGTACAAGAAATTACATCAATTTAGAAAACATGATTTATCCTCTTGATACCTCAGGTTAAAATAACACTACAAATACACATTGTTTCCTTTTCGGCAAACGAAATTAAACCGTATATAACAGAAAGAGTTTCAAGAATAGTTTTCTTTTACATAAATCAAATTAATTAATTTTCCTCTTGATACCTCATGTTAAAATAACACTACAAATACACATTGTTTGCTTTTGGACAAACGAAATTAAACCGTAGATAACAGAAAGTGTTTCAAGAGTAGTTTTCTTTTACATAAATCAAATTAATTAAATGGTACAAGAAATTACATCAATTTAGAAAACATGATTTATCCTCTTGATACCTCAGGTTAAAATAACACTACAAATACACATTGTTTCCTTTTCGGCAAACGAAATTAAACCGTATATAACAGAAAGTGTTTCAAGAATAGTTTTCTTTTACATAAATCAAATTAATTAAATGGTACAAGAAATTACATCAATTTAGAAAACATGATTTATCCTCTTGATACCTCAGGTTAAAATAACACTACAAATACACATTGTTTGCTTTTGGACAAACGAAATTAAACCGTAGATAACAGAAAGAGTTTCAAGAATAGTTTTCTTTTACATAAATCAAATTAATTAAATGGTACAAGAAATTACATCAATTTAGAAAACATGATTTATCCTCTTGATACCTCAGGTTAAAATAACACTACAAATACACATTGTTTGCTTTTGGACAGACGAAATTAAACCGTAGATAACAGAAAGAGTTTCAAGAATAGTTTTCTTTTACATAAATCAAATTAATTAAATGGTACAAGAAATTACATCAATTTAGAAAACATGATTTATCCTCTTGATACCTCAGGTTAAAATAACACTACAAATACACATTGTTTGCTTTTGGACAAACGAAATTAAACCGTAGATAACAGAAAGAGTTTCAAGAATAGTTTTCTTTTACATAAATCAAATTAATTAAATGGTACAAGAAATTACATCAATTTAGAAAACATGATTTATCCTCTTGATACCTCAGGTTAAAATAACACTACAAATACACATTGTTTGCCTTTGGATAAACGAAATTAAACCGTAGATAACAGAAAGAGTTTCAAGAATAGTTTTCTTTTACATAAATCAAATTAATTAAATGGTACAAGAAATTACATCAATTTAGAAAACATGATTTATCCTCTTGATACCTCAGGTTAAAATAACACTACAAATACACATTGTTTGCCTTTGGACAAACGAAATTAAACCGTAGATAACAGAAAGAGTTTCAAGAATAGTTTTCTTTTACATAAATCAAATTAATTAAATGGTACAAGAAATTACATCAATTTAGAAAACATGATTTATCCTCTTGATACCTCAGGTTAAAATAACACTACAAATACACATTGTTTCCTTTTCGGCAAACGAAATTAAACCGTATATAACAGAAAGTTTTTCAAGAATAGTTTTCTTTTACATAAATCAAATTAATTAAATGGTACAAGAAATTACATCAATTTAGAAAACATGATTTATCCTCTTGATACCTCAGGTTAAAATAACACTACAAATACACATTGTTTGCCTTTGGACAAACGAAATTAAACCGTAGATAACAGAAAGAGTTTCAAGAATAGTTTTCTTTTACATAAATCAAATTAATTAAATGGTACAAGAAATTACATCAATTTAGAAAACATGATTTATCCTCTTGATACCTCAGGTTAAAATAACACTACAAATACACATTGTTTGCGTTTGGACAAAAGAAATTAAACCGTAGATAACAGAAAGAGTTTCAAGATTAGTTTTCTTTTACATAAATCAAATTAATTAAATGGTACAAGAAATTACATCAATTTAGAAAACATGATTTATCCTCTTGATACCTCAGGTTAAAATAACACTACAAATACACATTGTTTGCCTTTGGACAAACGAAATTAAACCTTAGATAACAGAAAGAGTTTGAAGAATAGTTTTCTTTTACATAAATCAAATTAATTAAATGGTACAAGAAATTACATCAATTTAGAAAACATGATTTATCCTCTTGATACCTCAGGTTAAAATAACACTACAAATACACATTGTTTGCTTTTGGACAAACGAAATTAAACCGTAGATAACAGAAAGAGTTTCAAGAATAGTTTTCTTTTACATAAATCAAATTAATTAAATGGTACAAGAAATTACATCAATTTAGAAAACATGATTTATCCTCCTGATACCTCAGGTTAAAATAACACTACAAATATACATTGTTTGCCTTTGGACAAACGAAATTAAACCGTAGATAACAGAAAGAGTTTCAAGAATAGTTTTCTTTTACATAAATCAAATTAATTAAATGGTACAAGAAATTACATCAATTTAGAAAACATGATTTATCCTCTTGATACCTCAGGTTAAAATAACACTACAAATACACATTGTTTCCTTTTCGGCAAACGAAATTAAACCGTATATAACAGAAAGTTTTTCAAGAATAGTTTTCTTTTACATAAATCAAATTAATTAAATGGTACAAGAAATTACATCAATTTAGAAAACATGATTTATCCTCTTGATACCTCAGGTTAAAATAACACTACAAATACACATTGTTTGCCTTTGGACAAACGAAATTAAACCGTAGATAACAGAAAGAGTTTCAAGAATAGTTTTCTTTTACATAAATCAAATTAATTAAATGGTACAAGAAATTACATCAATTTAGAAAACATGATTTATCCTCTTGATACCTCAGGTTAAAATAACACTACAAATACACATTGTTTGCGTTTGGACAAACGAAATTAAACCGTAGATAACAGAAAGAGTTTCAAGATTAGTTTTCTTTTACATAAATCAAATTAATTAAATGGTACAAGAAATTACATCAATTTAGAAAACATGATTTATCCTCTTGATACCTCAGGTTAAAATAACACTACAAATACACATTGTTTCCTTTTCGGCAAACGAAATTAAACCGTATATAACAGAAAGAGTTTCAAGAATAGTTTTCTTTTACATAAATCAAATTAATTAATTTTCCTCTTGATACCTCATGTTAAAATAACACTACAAATACACATTGTTTGCTTTTGGACAAACGAAATTAAACCGTAGATAACAGAAAGTGTTTCAAGAGTAGTTTTCTTTTACATAAATCAAATTAATTAAATGGTACAAGAAATTACATCAATTTAGAAAACATGATTTATCCTCTTGATACCTCAGGTTAAAATAACACTACAAATACACATTGTTTCCTTTTCGGCAAACGAAATTAAACCGTATATAACAGAAAGTGTTTCAAGAATAGTTTTCTTTTACATAAATCAAATTAATTAAATGGTACAAGAAATTACATCAATTTAGAAAACATGATTTATCCTCTTGATACCTCAGGTTAAAATAACACTACAAATACACATTGTTTGCTTTTGGACAAACGAAATTAAACCGTAGATAACAGAAAGAGTTTCAAGAATAGTTTTCTTTTACATAAATCAAATTAATTAAATGGTACAAGAAATTACATCAACTTAGAAAACATGATTTATCCTCTTGATACCTCAGGTTAAAATAACACTACAAATACACATTGTTTGCTTTTGGACAGACGAAATTAAACCGTAGATAACAGAAAGAGTTTCAAGAATAGTTTTCTTTTACATAAATCAAATTAATTAAATGGTACAAGAAATTACATCAATTTAGAAAACATGATTTATCCTCTTGATACCTCAGGTTAAAATAACACTACAAATACACATTGTTTGCTTTTGGACAAACGAAATTAAACCGTAGATAACAGAAAGAGTTTCAAGAATAGTTTTCTTTTACATAAATCAAATTAATTAAATGGTACAAGAAATTACATCAATTTAGAAAACATGATTTATCCTCTTGATACCTCAGGTTAAAATAACACTACAAATACACATTGTTTGCCTTTGGATAAACGAAATTAAACCGTAGATAACAGAAAGAGTTTCAAGAATAGTTTTCTTTTACATAAATCAAATTAATTAAATGGTACAAGAAATTACATCAATTTAGAAAACATGATTTATCCTCTTGATACCTCAGGTTAAAATAACACTACAAATACACATTGTTTGCCTTTGGACAAACGAAATTAAACCGTAGATAACAGAAAGAGTTTCAAGAATAGTTTTCTTTTACATAAATCAAATTAATTAAATGGTACAAGAAATTACATCAATTTAGAAAACATGATTTATCCTCTTGATACCTCAGGTTAAAATAACACTACAAATACACATTGTTTCCTTTTCGGCAAACGAAATTAAACCGTATATAACAGAAAGTTTTTCAAGAATAGTTTTCTTTTACATAAATCAAATTAATTAAATGGTACAAGAAATTACATCAATTTAGAAAACATGATTTATCCTCTTGATACCTCAGGTTAAAATAACACTACAAATACACATTGTTTGCCTTTGGACAAACGAAATTAAACCGTAGATAACAGAAAGAGTTTCAAGAATAGTTTTCTTTTACATAAATCAAATTAATTAAATGGTACAAGAAATTACATCAATTTAGAAAACATGATTTATCCTCTTGATACCTCAGGTTAAAATAACACTACAAATACACATTGTTTGCGTTTGGACAAACGAAATTAAACCGTAGATAACAGAAAGAGTTTCAAGAATAGTTTTCTTTTACATAAATCAAATTAATTAAATGGTACAAGAAATTACATCAATTTAGAAAACATGATTTATCCTCTTGATACCTCAGGTTAAAATAACACTACAAATACACATTGTTTCCTTTTCGATAAACGAAATTAAACCGTATATAACAGAAAGAGTTTCAAGAATAGTTTTCTTTTACATAAATCAAATTAATTAAATGGTACAAGAAATTACATCAATTTAGAAAACATGATTTATCCTCTTGATACCTCAGGTTAAAATAACACTACAAATACACATTGTTTGCCTTTGGACAAACGAAATTAAACCGTAGATAACAGAAAGAGTTTCAAGAATAGTTTTCTTTTACATAAATCAAATTAATTAAATGGTACAAGAAATTACATCAATTTAGAAAACATGATTTATCCTCTTGATACCTCAGGTTAAAATAACACTACAAATACACATTGTTTGCGTTTGGACAAACGAAATTAAACCGTAGATAACAGAAAGAGTTTCAAGATTAGTTTTCTTTTACATAAATCAAATTAATTAAATGGTACAAGAAATTACATCAATTTAGAAAACATGATTTATCCTCTTGATACCTCAGGTTAAAATAACACTACAAATACACATTGTTTCCTTTTCGGCAAACGAAATTAAACCGTATATAACAGAAAGAGTTTCAAGAATAGTTTTCTTTTACATAAATCAAATTAATTAATTTTCCTCTTGATACCTCATGTTAAAATAACACTACAAATACACATTGTTTGCTTTTGGACAAACGAAATTAAACCGTAGATAACAGAAAGTGTTTCAAGAGTAGTTTTCTTTTACATAAATCAAATTAATTAAATGGTACAAGAAATTACATCAATTTAGAAAACATGATTTATCCTCTTGATACCTCAGGTTAAAATAACACTACAAATACACATTGTTTCCTTTTCGGCAAACGAAATTAAACCGTATATAACAGAAAGTGTTTCAAGAATAGTTTTCTTTTACATAAATCAAATTAATTAAATGGTACAAGAAATTACATCAATTTAGAAAACATGATTTATCCTCTTGATACCTCAGGTTAAAATAACACTACAAATACACATTGTTTGCTTTTGGACAAACGAAATTAAACCGTAGATAACAGAAAGAGTTTCAAGAATAGTTTTCTTTTACATAAATCAAATTAATTAAATGGTACAAGAAATTACATCAATTTAGAAAACATGATTTATCCTCTTGATACCTCAGGTTAAAATAACACTACAAATACACATTGTTTGCTTTTGGACAGACGAAATTAAACCGTAGATAACAGAAAGAGTTTCAAGAATAGTTTTCTTTTACATAAATCAAATTAATTAAATGGTACAAGAAATTACATCAATTTAGAAAACATGATTTATCCTCTTGATACCTCAGGTTAAAATAACACTACAAATACACATTGTTTGCTTTTGGACAAACGAAATTAAACCGTAGATAACAGAAAGAGTTTCAAGAATAGTTTTCTTTTACATAAATCAAATTAATTAAATGGTACAAGAAATTACATCAATTTAGAAAACATGATTTATCCTCTTGATACCTCAGGTTAAAATAACACTACAAATACACATTGTTTGCCTTTGGATAAACGAAATTAAACCGTAGATAACAGAAAGAGTTTCAAGAATAGTTTTCTTTTACATAAATCAAATTAATTAAATGGTACAAGAAATTACATCAATTTAGAAAACATGATTTATCCTCTTGATACCTCAGGTTAAAATAACACTACAAATACACATTGTTTGCCTTTGGACAAACGAAATTAAACCGTAGATAACAGAAAGAGTTTCAAGAATAGTTTTCTTTTACATAAATCAAATTAATTAAATGGTACAAGAAATTACATCAATTTAGAAAACATGATTTATCCTCTTGATACCTCAGGTTAAAATAACACTACAAATACACATTGTTTCCTTTTCGGCAAACGAAATTAAACCGTATATAACAGAAAGTTTTTCAAGAATAGTTTTCTTTTACATAAATCAAATTAATTAAATGGTACAAGAAATTACATCAATTTAGAAAACATGATTTATCCTCTTGATACCTCAGGTTAAAATAACACTACAAATACACATTGTTTGCCTTTGGACAAACGAAATTAAACCGTAGATAACAGAAAGAGTTTCAAGAATAGTTTTCTTTTACATAAATCAAATTAATTAAATGGTACAAGAAATTACATCAATTTAGAAAACATGATTTATCCTCTTGATACCTCAGGTTAAAATAACACTACAAATACACATTGTTTGCGTTTGGACAAAAGAAATTAAACCGTAGATAACAGAAAGAGTTTCAAGATTAGTTTTCTTTTACATAAATCAAATTAATTAAATGGTACAAGAAATTACATCAATTTAGAAAACATGATTTATCCTCTTGATACCTCAGGTTAAAATAACACTACAAATACACATTGTTTCCTTTTCGATAAACGAAATTAAACCGTATATAACAGAAAGAGTTTCAAGAATAGTTTTCTTTTACATAAATCAAATTAATTAAATGGTACAAGAAATTACATCAATTTAGAAAACATGATTTATCCTCTTGATACCTCAGGTTAAAATAACACTACAAATACACATTGTTTCCTTTTCGGCAAACGAAATTAAACCGTATATAACAGAAAGTTTTTCAAGAATAGTTTTCTTTTACATAAATCAAATTAATTAAATGGTACAAGAAATTACATCAATTTAGAAAACATGATTTATCCTCTTGATACCTCAGGTTAAAATAACACTACAAATACACATTGTTTGCCTTTGGACAAACGAAATTAAACCGTAGATAACAGAAAGAGTTTCAAGAATAGTTTTCTTTTACATAAATCAAATTAATTAAATGGTACAAGAAATTACATCAATTTAGAAAACATGATTTATCCTCTTGATACCTCAGGTTAAAATAACACTACAAATACACATTGTTTGCGTTTGGACAAACGAAATTAAACCGTAGATAACAGAAAGAGTTTCAAGATTAGTTTTCTTTTACATAAATCAAATTAATTAAATGGTACAAGAAATTACATCAATTTAGAAAACATGATTTATCCTCTTGATACCTCAGGTTAAAATAACACTACAAATACACATTGTTTCCTTTTCGGCAAACGAAATTAAACCGTATATAACAGAAAGAGTTTCAAGAATAGTTTTCTTTTACATAAATCAAATTAATTAATTTTCCTCTTGATACCTCATGTTAAAATAACACTACAAATACACATTGTTTGCTTTTGGACAAACGAAATTAAACCGTAGATAACAGAAAGTGTTTCAAGAGTAGTTTTCTTTTACATAAATCAAATTAATTAAATGGTACAAGAAATTACATCAATTTAGAAAACATGATTTATCCTCTTGATACCTCAGGTTAAAATAACACTACAAATACACATTGTTTCCTTTTCGGCAAACGAAATTAAACCGTATATAACAGAAAGTGTTTCAAGAATAGTTTTCTTTTACATAAATCAAATTAATTAAATGGTACAAGAAATTACATCAATTTAGAAAACATGATTTATCCTCTTGATACCTCAGGTTAAAATAACACTACAAATACACATTGTTTGCTTTTGGACAAACGAAATTAAACCGTAGATAACAGAAAGAGTTTCAAGAATAGTTTTCTTTTACATAAATCAAATTAATTAAATGGTACAAGAAATTACATCAATTTAGAAAACATGATTTATCCTCTTGATACCTCAGGTTAAAATAACACTACAAATACACATTGTTTGCTTTTGGACAGACGAAATTAAACCGTAGATAACAGAAAGAGTTTCAAGAATAGTTTTCTTTTACATAAATCAAATTAATTAAATGGTACAAGAAATTACATCAATTTAGAAAACATGATTTATCCTCTTGATACCTCAGGTTAAAATAACACTACAAATACACATTGTTTGCTTTTGGACAAACGAAATTAAACCGTAGATAACAGAAAGAGTTTCAAGAATAGTTTTCTTTTACATAAATCAAATTAATTAAATGGTACAAGAAATTACATCAATTTAGAAAACATGATTTATCCTCTTGATACCTCAGGTTAAAATAACACTACAAATACACATTGTTTGCCTTTGGATAAACGAAATTAAACCGTAGATAACAGAAAGAGTTTCAAGAATAGTTTTCTTTTACATAAATCAAATTAATTAAATGGTACAAGAAATTACATCAATTTAGAAAACATGATTTATCCTCTTGATACCTCAGGTTAAAATAACACTACAAATACACATTGTTTGCCTTTGGACAAACGAAATTAAACCGTAGATAACAGAAAGAGTTTCAAGAATAGTTTTCTTTTACATAAATCAAATTAATTAAATGGTACAAGAAATTACATCAATTTAGAAAACATGATTTATCCTCTTGATACCTCAGGTTAAAATAACACTACAAATACACATTGTTTCCTTTTCGGCAAACGAAATTAAACCGTATATAACAGAAAGTTTTTCAAGAATAGTTTTCTTTTACATAAATCAAATTAATTAAATGGTACAAGAAATTACATCAATTTAGAAAACATGATTTATCCTCTTGATACCTCAGGTTAAAATAACACTACAAATACACATTGTTTGCCTTTGGACAAACGAAATTAAACCGTAGATAACAGAAAGAGTTTCAAGAAAATTTTTCTTTTACATAAATCAAATTAATTAAATGGTACAAGAAATTACATCAATTTAGAAAACATGATTTATCCTCTTGATACCTCAGGTTAAAATAACACTACAAATACACATTGTTTGCCTTTGGACAAACGAAATTAAACCGTAGATAACAGAAAGAGTTTCAAGAATAGTTTTCTTTTACATAAATCAAATTAATTAAATGGTACAAGAAATTACATCAATTTAGAAAACATGATTTATCCTCTTGATACCTCAGGTTAAAATAACACTACAAATACACATTGTTTCCTTTTCGGCAAACGAAATTAAACCGTATATAACAGAAAGTTTTTCAAGAATAGTTTTCTTTTACATAAATCAAATTAATTAAATGGTACAAGAAATTACATCAATTTAGAAAACATGATTTATCCTCTTGATACCTCAGGTTAAAATAACACTACAAATACACATTGTTTGCCTTTGGACAAACGAAATTAAACCGTAGATAACAGAAAGAGTTTCAAGAATAGTTTTCTTTTACATAAATCAAATTAATTAAATGGTACAAGAAATTACATCAATTTAGAAAACATGATTTATCCTCTTGATACCTCAGGTTAAAATAACACTACAAATACACATTGTTTGCTTTTGGACAAACGAAATTAAACCGTAGATAACAGAAAGAGTTTCAAGAATAGTTTTCTTTTACATAAATCAAATTAATTAAATGGTACAAGAAATTACATCAATTTAGAAAACATGATTTATCCTCTTGATACCTCAGGTTAAAATAACACTACAAATACACATTGTTTGCTTTTGGACAGACGAAATTAAACCGTAGATAACAGAAAGAGTTTCAAGAATAGTTTTCTTTTACATAAATCAAATTAATTAAATGGTACAAGAAATTACATCAATTTAGAAAACATGATTTATCCTCTTGATACCTCAGGTTAAAATAACACTACAAATACACATTGTTTGCTTTTGGACAAACGAAATTAAACCGTAGATAACAGAAAGAGTTTCAAGAATAGTTTTCTTTTACATAAATCAAATTAATTAAATGGTACAAGAAATTACATCAATTTAGAAAACATGATTTATCCTCTTGATACCTCAGGTTAAAATAACACTACAAATACACATTGTTTGCCTTTGGATAAACGAAATTAAACCGTAGATAACAGAAAGAGTTTCAAGAATAGTTTTCTTTTACATAAATCAAATTAATTAAATGGTACAAGAAATTACATCAATTTAGAAAACATGATTTATCCTCTTGATACCTCAGGTTAAAATAACACTACAAATACACATTGTTTGCCTTTGGACAAACGAAATTAAACCGTAGATAACAGAAAGAGTTTCAAGAATAGTTTTCTTTTACATAAATCAAATTAATTAAATGGTACAAGAAATTACATCAATTTAGAAAACATGATTTATCCTCTTGATACCTCAGGTTAAAATAACACTACAAATACACATTGTTTCCTTTTCGGCAAACGAAATTAAACCGTATATAACAGAAAGTTTTTCAAGAATAGTTTTCTTTTACATAAATCAAATTAATTAAATGGTACAAGAAATTACATCAATTTAGAAAACATGATTTATCCTCTTGATACCTCAGGTTAAAATAACACTACAAATACACATTGTTTGCCTTTGGACAAACGAAATTAAACCGTAGATAACAGAAAGAGTTTCAAGAATAGTTTTCTTTTACATAAATCAAATTAATTAAATGGTACAAGAAATTACATCAATTTAGAAAACATGATTTATCCTCTTGATACCTCAGGTTAAAATAACACTACAAATAAACATTGTTTGCCTTTGGACAAACGAAATTAAACCGTAGATAACAGAAAGAGTTTCAAGAATAGTTTTCTTTTACATAAATCAAATTAATTAAATGGTACAAGAAATTACATCAATTTAGAAAACATGATTTATCCTCTTGATACCTCAGGTTAAAATAACACTACAAATACACATTGTTTCCTTTTCGGCAAACGAAATTAAACCGTATATAACAGAAAGTTTTTCAAGAATAGTTTTCTTTTACATAAATCAAATTAATTAAATGGTACAAGAAATTACATCAATTTAGAAAACATGATTTATCCTCTTGATACCTCAGGTTAAAATAACACTACAAATACACATTGTTTGCCTTTGGACAAACGAAATTAAACCGTAGATAACAGAAAGAGTTTCAAGAATAGTTTTCTTTTACATAAATCAAATTAATTAAATGGTACAAGAAATTACATCAATTTAGAAAACATGATTTATCCTCTTGATACCTCAGGTTAAAATAACACTACAAATACACATTGTTTGCGTTTGGACAAAAGAAATTAAACCGTAGATAACAGAAAGAGTTTCAAGATTAGTTTTCTTTTACATAAATCAAATTAATTAAATGGTACAAGAAATTACATCAATTTAGAAAACATGATTTATCCTCTTGATACCTCAGGTTAAAATAACACTACAAATACACATTGTTTCCTTTTCGATAAACGAAATTAAACCGTATATAACAGAAAGAGTTTCAAGAATAGTTTTCTTTTACATAAATCAAATTAATTAAATGGTACAAGAAATTACATCAATTTAGAAAACATGATTTATCCTCTTGATACCTCAGGTTAAAATAACACTACAAATACACATTGTTTCCTTTTCGGCAAACGAAATTAAACCGTATATAACAGAAAGTTTTTCAAGAATAGTTTTCTTTTACATAAATCAAATTAATTAAATGGTACAAGAAATTACATCAATTTAGAAAACATGATTTATCCTCTTGATACCTCAGGTTAAAATAACACTACAAATACACATTGTTTGCCTTTGGACAAACGAAATTAAACCGTAGATAACAGAAAGAGTTTCAAGAATAGTTTTCTTTTACATAAATCAAATTAATTAAATGGTACAAGAAATTACATCAATTTAGAAAACATGATTTATCCTCTTGATACCTCAGGTTAAAATAACACTACAAATACACATTGTTTGCGTTTGGACAAACGAAATTAAACCGTAGATAACAGAAAGAGTTTCAAGATTAGTTTTCTTTTACATAAATCAAATTAATTAAATGGTACAAGAAATTACATCAATTTAGAAAACATGATTTATCCTCTTGATACCTCAGGTTAAAATAACACTACAAATACACATTGTTTCCTTTTCGGCAAACGAAATTAAACCGTATATAACAGAAAGAGTTTCAAGAATAGTTTTCTTTTACATAAATCAAATTAATTAATTTTCCTCTTGATACCTCATGTTAAAATAACACTACAAATACACATTGTTTGCTTTTGGACAAACGAAATTAAACCGTAGATAACAGAAAGTGTTTCAAGAGTAGTTTTCTTTTACATAAATCAAATTAATTAAATGGTACAAGAAATTACATCAATTTAGAAAACATGATTTATCCTCTTGATACCTCAGGTTAAAATAACACTACAAATACACATTGTTTCCTTTTCGGCAAACGAAATTAAACCGTATATAACAGAAAGTGTTTCAAGAATAGTTTTCTTTTACATAAATCAAATTAATTAAATGGTACAAGAAATTACATCAATTTAGAAAACATGATTTATCCTCTTGATACCTCAGGTTAAAATAACACTACAAATACACATTGTTTGCTTTTGGACAAACGAAATTAAACCGTAGATAACAGAAAGAGTTTCAAGAATAGTTTTCTTTTACATAAATCAAATTAATTAAATGGTACAAGAAATTACATCAATTTAGAAAACATGATTTATCCTCTTGATACCTCAGGTTAAAATAACACTACAAATACACATTGTTTGCTTTTGGACAGACGAAATTAAACCGTAGATAACAGAAAGAGTTTCAAGAATAGTTTTCTTTTACATAAATCAAATTAATTAAATGGTACAAGAAATTACATCAATTTAGAAAACATGATTTATCCTCTTGATACCTCAGGTTAAAATAACACTACAAATACACATTGTTTGCTTTTGGACAAACGAAATTAAACCGTAGATAACAGAAAGAGTTTCAAGAATAGTTTTCTTTTACATAAATCAAATTAATTAAATGGTACAAGAAATTACATCAATTTAGAAAACATGATTTATCCTCTTGATACCTCAGGTTAAAATAACACTACAAATACACATTGTTTGCCTTTGGATAAACGAAATTAAACCGTAGATAACAGAAAGAGTTTCAAGAATAGTTTTCTTTTACATAAATCAAATTAATTAAATGGTACAAGAAATTACATCAATTTAGAAAACATGATTTATCCTCTTGATACCTCAGGTTAAAATAACACTACAAATACACATTGTTTGCCTTTGGACAAACGAAATTAAACCGTAGATAACAGAAAGAGTTTCAAGAATAGTTTTCTTTTACATAAATCAAATTAATTAAATGGTACAAGAAATTACATCAATTTAGAAAACATGATTTATCCTCTTGATACCTCAGGTTAAAATAACACTACAAATACACATTGTTTCCTTTTCGGCAAACGAAATTAAACCGTATATAACAGAAAGTTTTTCAAGAATAGTTTTCTTTTACATAAATCAAATTAATTAAATGGTACAAGAAATTACATCAATTTAGAAAACATGATTTATCCTCTTGATACCTCAGGTTAAAATAACACTACAAATACACATTGTTTGCCTTTGGACAAACGAAATTAAACCGTAGATAACAGAAAGAGTTTCAAGAATAGTTTTCTTTTACATAAATCAAATTAATTAAATGGTACAAGAAATTACATCAATTTAGAAAACATGATTTATCCTCTTGATACCTCAGGTTAAAATAACACTACAAATACACATTGTTTGCGTTTGGACAAACGAAATTAAACCGTAGATAACAGAAAGAGTTTCAAGATTAGTTTTCTTTTACATAAATCAAATTAATTAAATGGTACAAGAAATTACATCAATTTAGAAAACATGATTTATCCTCTTGATACCTCAGGTTAAAATAACACTACAAATACACATTGTTTCCTTTTCGGCAAACGAAATTAAACCGTATATAACAGAAAGTTTTTCAAGAATAGTTTTCTTTTACATAAATCAAATTAATTAAATGGTACAAGAAATTACATCAATTTAGAAAACATGATTTATCCTCTTGATACCTCAGGTTAAAATAACACTACAAATACACATTGTTTGCCTTTGGACAAACGAAATTAAACCGTAGATAACAGAAAGAGTTTCAAGAATAGTTTTCTTTTACATAAATCAAATTAATTAAATGGTACAAGAAATTACATCAATTTAGAAAACATGATTTATCCTCTTGATACCTCAGGTTAAAATAACACTACAAATACACATTGTTTGCGTTTGGACAAACGAAATTAAACCGTAGATAACAGAAAGAGTTTCAAGATTAGTTTTCTTTTACATAAATCAAATTAATTAAATGGTACAAGAAATTACATCAATTTAGAAAACATGATTTATCCTCTTGATACCTCAGGTTAAAATAACACTACAAATACACATTGTTTCCTTTTCGGCAAACGAAATTAAACCGTATATAACAGAAAGAGTTTCAAGAATAGTTTTCTTTTACATAAATCAAATTAATTAATTTTCCTCTTGATACCTCATGTTAAAATAACACTACAAATACACATTGTTTGCTTTTGGACAAACGAAATTAAACCGTAGATAACAGAAAGTGTTTCAAGAGTAGTTTTCTTTTACATAAATCAAATTAATTAAATGGTACAAGAAATTACATCAATTTAGAAAACATGATTTATCCTCTTGATACCTCAGGTTAAAATAACACTACAAATACACATTGTTTCCTTTTCGGCAAACGAAATTAAACCGTATATAACAGAAAGTGTTTCAAGAATAGTTTTCTTTTACATAAATCAAATTAATTAAATGGTACAAGAAATTACATCAATTTAGAAAACATGATTTATCCTCTTGATACCTCAGGTTAAAATAACACTACAAATACACATTGTTTGCTTTTGGACAAACGAAATTAAACCGTAGATAACAGAAAGAGTTTCAAGAATAGTTTTCTTTTACATAAATCAAATTAATTAAATGGTACAAGAAATTACATCAACTTAGAAAACATGATTTATCCTCTTGATACCTCAGGTTAAAATAACACTACAAATACACATTGTTTGCTTTTGGACAGACGAAATTAAACCGTAGATAACAGAAAGAGTTTCAAGAATAGTTTTCTTTTACATAAATCAAATTAATTAAATGGTACAAGAAATTACATCAATTTAGAAAACATGATTTATCCTCTTGATACCTCAGGTTAAAATAACACTACAAATACACATTGTTTGCTTTTGGACAAACGAAATTAAACCGTAGATAACAGAAAGAGTTTCAAGAATAGTTTTCTTTTACATAAATCAAATTAATTAAATGGTACAAGAAATTACATCAATTTAGAAAACATGATTTATCCTCTTGATACCTCAGGTTAAAATAACACTACAAATACACATTGTTTGCCTTTGGATAAACGAAATTAAACCGTAGATAACAGAAAGAGTTTCAAGAATAGTTTTCTTTTACATAAATCAAATTAATTAAATGGTACAAGAAATTACATCAATTTAGAAAACATGATTTATCCTCTTGATACCTCAGGTTAAAATAACACTACAAATACACATTGTTTGCCTTTGGACAAACGAAATTAAACCGTAGATAACAGAAAGAGTTTCAAGAATAGTTTTCTTTTACATAAATCAAATTAATTAAATGGTACAAGAAATTACATCAATTTAGAAAACATGATTTATCCTCTTGATACCTCAGGTTAAAATAACACTACAAATACACATTGTTTCCTTTTCGGCAAACGAAATTAAACCGTATATAACAGAAAGTTTTTCAAGAATAGTTTTCTTTTACATAAATCAAATTAATTAAATGGTACAAGAAATTACATCAATTTAGAAAACATGATTTATCCTCTTGATACCTCAGGTTAAAATAACACTACAAATACACATTGTTTGCCTTTGGACAAACGAAATTAAACCGTAGATAACAGAAAGAGTTTCAAGAATAGTTTTCTTTTACATAAATCAAATTAATTAAATGGTACAAGAAATTACATCAATTTAGAAAACATGATTTATCCTCTTGATACCTCAGGTTAAAATAACACTACAAATACACATTGTTTGCGTTTGGACAAAAGAAATTAAACCGTAGATAACAGAAAGAGTTTCAAGATTAGTTTTCTTTTACATAAATCAAATTAATTAAATGGTACAAGAAATTACATCAATTTAGAAAACATGATTTATCCTCTTGATACCTCAGGTTAAAATAACACTACAAATACACATTGTTTCCTTTTCGATAAACGAAATTAAACCGTATATAACAGAAAGAGTTTCAAGAATAGTTTTCTTTTACATAAATCAAATTAATTAAATGGTACAAGAAATTACATCAATTTAGAAAACATGATTTATCCTCTTGATACCTCAGGTTAAAATAACACTACAAATACACATTGTTTCCTTTTCGGCAAACGAAATTAAACCGTATATAACAGAAAGTTTTTCAAGAATAGTTTTCTTTTACATAAATCAAATTAATTAAATGGTACAAGAAATTACATCAATTTAGAAAACATGATTTATCCTCTTGATACCTCAGGTTAAAATAACACTACAAATACACATTGTTTGCCTTTGGACAAACGAAATTAAACCGTAGATAACAGAAAGAGTTTCAAGAATAGTTTTCTTTTACATAAATCAAATTAATTAAATGGTACAAGAAATTACATCAATTTAGAAAACATGATTTATCCTCTTGATACCTCAGGTTAAAATAACACTACAAATACACATTGTTTGCGTTTGGACAAACGAAATTAAACCGTAGATAACAGAAAGAGTTTCAAGATTAGTTTTCTTTTACATAAATCAAATTAATTAAATGGTACAAGAAATTACATCAATTTAGAAAACATGATTTATCCTCTTGATACCTCAGGTTAAAATAACACTACAAATACACATTGTTTCCTTTTCGGCAAACGAAATTAAACCGTATATAACAGAAAGAGTTTCAAGAATAGTTTTCTTTTACATAAATCAAATTAATTAATTTTCCTCTTTATACCTCATGTTAAAATAACACTACAAATACACATTGTTTGCTTTTGGACAAACGAAATTAAACCGTAGATAACAGAAAGTGTTTCAAGAGTAGTTTTCTTTTACATAAATCAAATTAATTAAATGGTACAAGAAATTACATCAATTTAGAAAACATGATTTATCCTCTTGATACCTCAGGTTAAAATAACACTACAAATACACATTGTTTCCTTTTCGGCAAACGAAATTAAACCGTATATAACAGAAAGTGTTTCAAGAATAGTTTTCTTTTACATAAATCAAATTAATTAAATGGTACAAGAAATTACATCAATTTAGAAAACATGATTTATCCTCTTGATACCTCAGGTTAAAATAACACTACAAATACACATTGTTTGCTTTTGGACAAACGAAATTAAACCGTAGATAACAGAAAGAGTTTCAAGAATAGTTTTCTTTTACATAAATCAAATTAATTAAATGGTACAAGAAATTACATCAATTTAGAAAACATGATTTATCCTCTTGATACCTCAGGTTAAAATAACACTACAAATACACATTGTTTGCTTTTGGACAGACGAAATTAAACCGTAGATAACAGAAAGTGTTTCAAGAATAGTTTTCTTTTACATAAATCAAATTAATTAAATGGTACAAGAAATTACATCAATTTAGAAAACATGATTTATCCTCTTGATACCTCAGGTTAAAATAACACTACAAATACACATTGTTTGCTTTTGGACAAACGAAATTAAACCGTAGATAACAGAAAGAGTTTCAAGAATAGTTTTCTTTTACATAAATCAAATTAATTAAATGGTACAAGAAATTACATCAATTTAGAAAACATGATTTATCCTCTTGATACCTCAGGTTAAAATAACACTACAAATACACATTGTTTGCCTTTGGATAAACGAAATTAAACCGTAGATAACAGAAAGAGTTTCAAGAATAGTTTTCTTTTACATAAATCAAATTAATTAAATGGTACAAGAAATTACATCAATTTAGAAAACATGATTTATCCTCTTGATACCTCAGGTTAAAATAACACTACAAATACACATTGTTTGCCTTTGGACAAACGAAATTAAACCGTAGATAACAGAAAGAGTTTCAAGAATAGTTTTCTTTTACATAAATCAAATTAATTAAATGGTACAAGAAATTAGATCAATTTAGAAAACATGATTTATCCTCTTGATACCTCAGGTTAAAATAACACTACAAATACACATTGTTTCCTTTTCGGCAAACGAAATTAAACCGTATATAACAGAAAGTTTTTCAAGAATAGTTTTCTTTTACATAAATCAAATTAATTAAATGGTACAAGAAATTACATCAATTTAGAAAACATGATTTATCCTCTTGATACCTCAGGTTAAAATAACACTACAAATACACATTGTTTGCCTTTGGACAAACGAAATTAAACCGTAGATAACAGAAAGAGTTTCAAGAATAGTTTTCTTTTACATAAATCAAATTAATTAAATGGTACAAGAAATTACATCAATTTAGAAAACATGATTTATCCTCTTGATACCTCAGGTTAAAATAACACTACAAATACACATTGTTTGCGTTTGGACAAAAGAAATTAAACCGTAGATAACAGAAAGAGTTTCAAGATTAGTTTTCTTTTACATAAATCAAATTAATTAAATGGTACAAGAAATTACATCAATTTAGAAAACATGATTTATCCTCTTGATACCTCAGGTTAAAATAACACTACAAATACACATTGTTTCCTTTTCGATAAACGAAATTAAACCGTATATAACAGAAAGAGTTTCAAGAATAGTTTTCTTTTACATAAATCAAATTAATTAAATGGTACAAGAAATTACATCAATTTAGAAAACATGATTTATCCTCTTGATACCTCAGGTTAAAATAACACTACAAATACACATTGTTTCCTTTTCGGCAAACGAAATTAAACCGTATATAACAGAAAGTTTTTCAAGAATAGTTTTCTTTTACATAAATCAAATTAATTAAATGGTACAAGAAATTACATCAATTTAGAAAACATGATTTATCCTCTTGATACCTCAGGTTAAAATAACACTACAAATACACATTGTTTGCCTTTGGACAAACGAAATTAAACCGTAGATAACAGAAAGAGTTTCAAGAATAGTTTTCTTTTACATAAATCAAATTAATTAAATGGTACAAGAAATTACATCAATTTAGAAAACATGATTTATCCTCTTGATACCTCAGGTTAAAATAACACTACAAATACACATTGTTTGCGTTTGGACAAACGAAATTAAACCGTAGATAACAGAAAGAGTTTCAAGATTAGTTTTCTTTTACATAAATCAAATTAATTAAATGGTACAAGAAATTACATCAATTTAGAAAACATGATTTATCCTCTTGATACCTCAGGTTAAAATAACACTACAAATACACATTGTTTCCTTTTCGGCAAACGAAATTAAACCGTATATAACAGAAAGAGTTTCAAGAATAGTTTTCTTTTACATAAATCAAATTAATTAATTTTCCTCTTGATACCTCATGTTAAAATAACACTACAAATACACATTGTTTGCTTTTGGACAAACGAAATTAAACCGTAGATAACAGAAAGTGTTTCAAGAGTAGTTTTCTTTTACATAAATCAAATTAATTAAATGGTACAAGAAATTACATCAATTTAGAAAACATGATTTATCCTCTTGATACCTCAGGTTAAAATAACACTACAAATACACATTGTTTCCTTTTCGGCAAACGAAATTAAACCGTATATAACAGAAAGTGTTTCAAGAATAGTTTTCTTTTACATAAATCAAATTAATTAAATGGTACAAGAAATTACATCAATTTAGAAAACATGATTTATCCTCTTGATACCTCAGGTTAAAATAACACTACAAATACACATTGTTTGCTTTTGGACAAACGAAATTAAACCGTAGATAACAGAAAGAGTTTCAAGAATAGTTTTCTTTTACATAAATCAAATTAATTAAATGGTACAAGAAATTACATCAATTTAGAAAACATGATTTATCCTCTTGATACCTCAGGTAAAAATAACACTACAAATACACATTGTTTGCTTTTGGACAGACGAAATTAAACCGTAGATAACAGAAAGAGTTTCAAGAATAGTTTTCTTTTACATAAATCAAATTAATTAAATGGTACAAGAAATTACATCAATTTAGAAAACATGATTTATCCTCTTGATACCTCAGGTTAAAATAACACTACAAATACACATTGTTTGCTTTTGGACAAACGAAATTAAACCGTAGATAACAGAAAGAGTTTCAAGAATAGTTTTCTTTTACATAAATCAAATTAATTAAATGGTACAAGAAATTACATCAATTTAGAAAACATGATTTATCCTCTTGATACCTCAGGTTAAAATAACACTACAAATACACATTGTTTGCCTTTGGATAAACGAAATTAAACCGTAGATAACAGAAAGAGTTTCAAGAATAGTTTTCTTTTACATAAATCAAATTAATTAAATGGTACAAGAAATTACATCAATTTAGAAAACATGATTTATCCTCTTGATACCTCAGGTTAAAATAACACTACAAATACACATTGTTTGCCTTTGGACAAACGAAATTAAACCGTAGATAACAGAAAGAGTTTCAAGAATAGTTTTCTTTTACATAAATCAAATTAATTAAATGGTACAAGAAATTACATCAATTTAGAAAACATGATTTATCCTCTTGATACCTCAGGTTAAAATAACACTACAAATACACATTGTTTCCTTTTCGGCAAACGAAATTAAACCGTATATAACAGAAAGTTTTTCAAGAATAGTTTTCTTTTACATAAATCAAATTAATTAAATGGTACAAGAAATTACATCAATTTAGAAAACATGATTTATCCTCTTGATACCTCAGGTTAAAATAACACTACAAATACACATTGTTTGCCTTTGGACAAACGAAATTAAACCGTAGATAACAGAAAGAGTTTCAAGAATAGTTTTCTTTTACATAAATCAAATTAATTAAATGGTACAAGAAATTACATCAATTTAGAAAACATGATTTATCCTCTTGATACCTCAGGTTAAAATAACACTACAAATACACATTGTTTGCGTTTGGACAAAAGAAATTAAACCGTAGATAACAGAAAGAGTTTAAAGATTAGTTTTCTTTTACATAAATCAAATTAATTAAATGGTACAAGAAATTACATCAATTTAGAAAACATGATTTATCCTCTTGATACCTCAGGTTAAAATAACACTACAAATACACATTGTTTCCTTTTCGATAAACGAAATTAAACCGTATATAACAGAAAGAGTTTCAAGAATAGTTTTCTTTTACATAAATCAAATTAATTAATTTTCCTCTTGATACCTCATGTTAAAATAACACTACAAATACACATTGTTTGCTTTTGGACAAACGAAATTAAACCGTAGATAACAGAAAGAGTTTCAAGAGTAGTTTTCTTTTACATAAATCAAATTAATTAAATGGTACAAGAAATTACATCAATTTAGAAAACATGATTTATCCTCTTGATACCTCAGGTTAAAATAACACTACAAATACACATTGTTTGCCTTTGGACAAACGAAATTAAACCGTAGATAACAGAAAGAGTTTCAAGAATAGTTTTCTTTTACATAAATCAAATTAATTAAATGGTACAAGAAATTACATCAATTTAGAAAACATGATTTATCCTCTTGATACCTCAGGTTAAAATAACACTACAAATACACATTGTTTGCGTTTGGACAAACGAAATTAAACCGTAGATAACAGAAAGAGTTTCAAGATTAGTTTTCTTTTACATAAATCAAATTAATTAAATGGTACAAGAAATTACATCAATTTAGAAAACATGATTTATCCTCTTGATACCTCAGGTTAAAATAACACTACAAATACACATTGTTTCCTTTTCGGCAAACGAAATTAAACCGTATATAACAGAAAGAGTTTCAAGAATAGTTTTCTTTTACATAAATCAAATTAATTAATTTTCCTCTTGATACCTCATGTTAAAATAACACTACAAATACACATTGTTTGCTTTTGGACAAACGAAATTAAACCGTAGATAACAGAAAGAGTTTCAAGAGTAGTTTTCTTTTACATAAATCAAATTAATTAAATGGTACAAGAAATTACATCAATTTAGAAAACATGATTTATCCTCTTGATACCTCAGGTTAAAATAACACTACAAATACACATTGTTTGCTTTTGGACAAACAAAATGAAACCGTAGATGACAGAAAGATCTTTTTTCTAAAATTAATACTTTAGGGGACTGTTAATTTAGTTCAAAAATATGCATCAAAAATTACTGTCACAATTAAAATATGAATTTAATTAACAGTAACATAATTTCACGCAATAACAAACTTAAGGGCTTTATACAAGTGAATGATCTACAAATACTCAAAACTTTTTATTGCAAAGGGTTGAAGTGAAAAAATTATGAAAATTTCTTAATTTCTTGGCCAGACTGTCATGAAGGTATTTATGAATTCAGATGAAAATAATAGTTGTTTTATGAAGAAAAATAAGCATCAATGCTGCAATTTATTGGTTTTAATCCAAAGCAAAAATCATTCAGCTGTATAAGTAAAGTAAAATTGTAAAAAAAAAATCGAATAGTTTAGTTTTTATGATGAAAATAACAGAGGTCCACATTTGTGCACCTCAGGTCGGAAAAAGTTATCTAACATATAAAAATGAAATTTTGTCTGTCTGTCTGTCTGCACTTTTATCCAAATCAACAGCTTGGAAACCAGAAAATTGAAATGTTACTAATATATATATTAAAACACGGCCGAGGGTGTTAAATGACATGTTTTAATTTTTGATTTTTGTTATTCTATATTTGTAATTTTTAAAGAAAATGGGTAGAAAAATAAGTTTTTAATATATTAAAAATTATTCGTGACTATTTTATTCTAAAGATTGCAAAAACACAACAATAAATCGAGATGTTTTAAAACGTGCCATTCGACAACAATAGAAATCTAATATATAAAAATTAAAATTTGTCTGTCTGCACTTTTTTTAATAAATCAACAGTTTAGAAGCAAGAGTTTTGAAATTTTACGTATAGCAGTATTAAAACACGGCCGAGGCAACTAAAGTAATCCGGAATCGAAATAATGTATAGTTAAATTTTAATTAATAAAAAAACTGAAAATCTAACAGTCTTTTCCTATCAACTTTAAACATTTTTCGTTGTAGCAGTTCCTATCAATTAAAAATTCACGATAAAATTATTTCTATAATAATTAATTTTCTATTGAATAACTTACTTATTGAAAGACTTCTAAATAAAATAAAAAGCTGCAACAATTGAAATAAAAATTAATAGGACGTCATATTGGTAATATAATAGAAATTTTCAAACATTTCTCAATAATGCAAGGAGTATGAGTATGTGGAAGTACAGAAAGCAGGTTAAAATGACGTCATTAGAGAATTAAAAAGAAAATTAATATCACGTCATATTTTAAGTTTAACGGACTTTTTCGAATGTTTCACAATCATACAAAAAGAGTATCAATACGAGTAATGGAAAAAGCAAGTAAATATGGAATCAGCAGATGAATATAACGTCATAGGGATTTAAGGAACGTATTGAATCATCATAAAAACCCGATTATGGAAATATTGGCATATTTTAACATTTTGAAGTTCTCTGCAAAACATGTTTCATTTTGAAATAGATTTTTCTGCACAAAGATACTTAAAATCCCGGACAGCTGGTACACAATATATTCAGGATGCCAAGCGTGAAGTTTCGTTGAATTATGTGCATTTAAACTGGTGACATAAGCATCGCATATTTCGATCAAATGTTTGATTGTAGGCAACCCCTCTTAGATTATCGCAAACAAATTGAAGGACATTCCATTCCTGTCACGATGATTCTATATCTTATCTCTATTTGAATTCGGCGCACATAAACTGGAAATATAAGTATCACATACATTTACATTACATTACTTGGGACGAAAAAAGAAAAAAACAAACGTTACAATTCCATACTGAAAACGCACCAGAAAACTGGACACATGTGTACTAAGAAAACACGACAAGAAAAGCATTTTTTCTTATACCAGATCCGTTAACTTATTTTTAAGAAAGGTAAAAATAACCTTCTGTTTACGGTGGATCGATTATAGTTATCAGATGAAAAAGTTTTAACGTTTCAGATTTTTTGTTGATAGAAGTATCAGATATATTCTATGATCTTCTGTCATACATTCATAGGTTTTCTTTTTCTTTCTTTTTTTTTATCTTTCAAAGTTGCATTGTAAAATCATATGCTTAAACGAGCAGCACATTAAATAAATGAAATAACTTTCAGCTGAATAAAATAACGATGAAACACATTTTTCCCTATGCTATACATAAATCTCAAAGCCCAAACCAATTTTGGAAAACTTTTAATGCGATTTTATTGGAAGAGAGTTAAAAGAAAAAAATCGATACAATGCAGAATCTCAGCTGAAATCAGAAAAATAAGACAAATGCATACTAAAAAGAAATAAAAAAAAATCAATTGATACAATTTTTGCGGTGTATACTATCGTCAAATCTAAAAGACAAGACCGATTTTTGAAAAAAAAAAATTAAACACATGTCTTGAGAAGAAATAAAAACGACAATCGATGCAGAAAACCGACTTAACACAAACAAAAAAACAAGATACATGTATACTAAGAAATTACGAAAAGAAAATCAATTGTTTGTTTACTGGTTCCTTTAGCTCATTTTAAGAAAGCTTAGAAAACTTCTGTTCACGGTGGTTAGATTCAATTTATCATCTGAAAGATATTTAACGTTTTGGATTTTTTTTGTTGTTGATAAAAGCAGCAGATATGTCAAAACGGTGGTAACGTATTTATCGTGTACCAAAACGGTTTATAAAAAATATAATACAATGCGCTGTTGAATACCACCCATTTATCTACGAAAAACTGAACATACTCTTTTTTAAATCTATAGTTGTGTTTTTAACTGGTGTATAGCATGCTGAAATGTGAGCAATCAAAAGTAGAGTACTAGAAAAAAAGTTATCACTCTTTACTAACTGTGACGCAAATCATCGTATCAAGATATGACTAGCTCAAATCGTTAGTAATAGTGTCTACAAAGTATGTCTATACTTAAAATAATGTCGTCTACGTATAAAAACTGTCCCAAACATTAAAATTTTTCATACTAACGGTTAACTTTTGAAGTCATACAGTATTTGTATTTTGTGGTGCATTTTACCTTAGGATACCAAACGGGAAATAATTCCAACCAATAGTTTAAAATTTGGAATTTCTAATGTTAAATTAATTTTTAATCGATAAAAAAAAGATTGAAGCTTGGTTAGTTTTTAAAAGCATAAATCAAAATCGTCTGTTTTTAATGAGATGTAATTTTGAATTGGCATATTTGAAGCTTCTAGAAATCAATTTCTGTTAAAATATTCACAGATTACACCTCCTGTATATTTTTTTAATTTATCTGTATTTTATATTTATTTCGAAATAATTTTTTGAAAATCATTGTGTACATTAAATATTAATTTACTCAAAAACCGATCATTATTAATAGCTTAAAGTAGTATTTTAACTTCACTTAAAACTGATCGGTATTTACTAATTCTAAACATTTCTTACTGCCAAGCACAAAATGAAGTTACATAAGTTTCTGCCATCTATGAAATGTGCTGTTTCTTTCTTACAGTAAATGATAGATGAAAGTTTTCACAACTTCGCAGCTGAGGTTAGGTCACAGATGTTATATGCTTTTCAGATGATCTTCCTTCATGTAGAATATCATAAAAGTAATGTTTCGCAGTGAAAGTAATAACGTTTTTCTTATTGTTTCTTACTGTCATATTATTAAAGTAATACCTACATCAAAAAACTTATCTTGCAGCTTTTATTTAAAAAAACTGAATACTAATGTTACCTTTTATGATAAGAGTTAGATACTTTTTACTCCAGATTCTTTATTCAATACGAAAATAATTTTTGATTAACCCGTTGAAACACTGGGATATTTTTATATCACTTCTTTTAATCATGATTTCTACCGGAAATAGTTATTTTAAGATTTACTTCGATAAATCTTGTTAACAAACACAAAAAAATGCTTCAAAATATCATTTTCTTATTTTAAAAATATTTTATCAAAAATTATAATCTAAATTCAATATTTTCAACACCAAAGAAACGCAATTACTTGCCCCTAAAAGAGTTTAAACATGCCTATTACGTGAAAGTTTCATTAATCCGTGCAGCATACTTAATGTATTAAATGTAAATATGATGGTGCCACGTCATTTATATTGTTGATAATACAAATCAAAAGATAAATCATCTGGTCATCATCTCAATAAATATTTTAAATAATTTGCACTATATACACCTTTAACTCTTTTTTTTTCTTATGAGAATTTCATAAAACGTTTTTTAAATAATTCTCATTTCACCTCTCTTTTCTAAATTTTAAATAAAGTTTCCTAAAGAATTTTCTTGCATAAGTAAAAATAAACTTCTATGAATATTACCATATTTAAAAAAAATATATATTTAAATTTTTGAAATATATATATATATATATATATATATATATATATATATATTATGGAAGTCATTTTAATTCTTTTTTGCAAAGAAGTAACTTACTTGTCACCTTGAAAATTGTAGATGTTGAATTTAATTTAATTAGCCACATGATTTAACGAACGCGAATTTCATTAAACCATTAGGTGTCATTGCTCTCTTTTTAAAGCCTTATTTTCGGATTTTTTTCTAAAATGAGAATTTTATATATTGCTAAAAATTTCGTTATTTCTGTTTTTCATATGGGACAAGAATTCTATAATTGTTTTTAAATGTTTCATATGAATTTTCTATCTTTAAAACGTATTAAAAAGGGCAAAATTCAGCTTTTTGGTTTTTTTTTCGGAAGAAATATTAATAATGTATATATAATTTTATAATAAAAATTATATTTTTAGTTAAAATATGTTTATAACTGTCTATTATATAAAACAACATCAATCCGGACTTAATACGTGTAATATATCAATCACAATTACCGAAAGGACAAGTTGCACCCCAAATGGGAACATCGGCGCCTTCGTTAGTTTTCACAGCGATTCGGAATACCCCATATTCAGACCCCGCACTAAGGTACTTTTGTTATGCATGATGCAACATTCTTTATAAAAGTTTTTGGAAATGTTGCTTTTCCATTCCTAACAAACTTTTCTTGGATGTGTTACTCGTAAAATATGATACTTACTTTGTCACATACATTTTTAGATTCAAAACGATATATTTGTCTTGTTTTTTTAATTTCTTCGTTGCATATATTTCGATTTTTAGGATAAGATGCCTGTGAAATTATTAACTGTAGCACAAACTGTGGATTATTTCGAACAATTAGATTCTGATGTTTCGGAAATCATTTGTTTGCCACCTGATCCCAGCAAAGTAACATATGAGGAAGATGTAATAGAAAATAATTTATGCGACAATTTACCCCATGATATATCTGGTGAAGTAGAACTTTCCGTAAATTCTAAATCATCAGACAATAAAAAAATATGTGATTTAGTGCTTTAAAAAACGCAATGAATTAAACACAGACGTGATATTTTTGACGAACGTTCAGATGAATCCTTACATTGGAATATAGAAAAAACTAAACAAAGTTTAAAATGAGAAATAAATAGTTAAAAGTCAAATTTTAGAAAACGAAAGAAATGCAATGTAGTGCTGCATAAAAAATTTTCAATCATTTTCATGCAAAATATTAGGATAAAAATGATGTAATGATGAAATATAAAGAGATGAATAGTAAAAATACTTATGGAATGGGTACTTTTATTTATTTTTTTAATTATTAATATAGATGTTGGACTTATGAATTATTCGTAAAATATCAGTTTCAGAATGATATAACTTTCATAGCAAAAGAACTGAAAAATAACAACCTTAAATGCATGGAGGCTTAAGTAAAAAAAAATTAAGAACATTACCCCCTACAAATATACACAATAGTCGAGTTCAGAGAAAAACCTATTTAAAGTTTCCTTAAAAGTTCAAAATTGCTTCAGTGTATATTATCGCTGGATAAGAACAGAGATACCGGTATGTAGTGGTCTCACAAAAGTTTCTTCTACATAAATCAAATGAATTAAATGGTACAAGAAATTACTTAGATTTAGAAAATATGATTTATCCTCTTGATACCTGAAGTTAAAATAACACTACAAATAAACATTGTTTGCTTTTGGACAAACAAAATTAAACCGTAGATAACAGAAAGAGTTTCAAGAATAGTTTTCTTTTACATAAATCAAATTAATTAAATGGTACAAGAAATTACATCAATTTAGAAAACATGATTTATCCTCTTGATACCTCAGGTTAAGATAACACTACAAATACACATTGTTTGCTTTTGGACAGACGAAATTAAACCGTAGATAACAGAAAGAGTTTCAAGAATAGTTTTCTTTTACATAAATCAAATTAATTAAATGGTACAAGAAATTACATCAATTTAGAAAACATGATTTATCCTCTTGATACCTCAGGTTAAAATAACACTACAAATACACATTGTTTGCCTTTGGATAAACGAAATTAAACCGTAGATAACAGAAAGAGTTTCAAGAATAGTTTTCTTTTACATAAATCAAATTAATTAAATGGTACAAGAAATTACATCAATTTAGAAAACATGATTTATCCTCTTGATACCTCAGGTTAAAATAACACTACAAATACACATTGTTTGCTTTTGGACAAACGAAATTAAACCGTAGATAACAGAAAGAGTTTCAAGAATAGTTTTCTTTTACATAAATCAAATTAATTAAATGGTACAAGAAATTACATCAATTTAGAAAACATGATTTATCCTCTTGATACCTCAGGTTAAAATAACACTACAAATACACATTGTTTGCCTTTGGACAAACGAAATTAAACCGTAGATAACAAAAAGAGTTTCAAGAATAGTTTTCTTTTACATAAATCAAATTAATTAAATGGTACAAGAAATTACATCAATTTAGAAAACATGATTTATCCTCTTGATACCTCAGGTTAAAATAACACTACAAATACACATTGTTTCCTTTTCGGCAAACGAAATTAAACCGTATATAACAGAAAGTTTTTCAAGAATAGTTTTCTTTTACATAAATCAAATTAATTAAATGTTACAAGAAATTACATCAATTTAGAAAACATGATTTATCCTCTTGATACCTCAGGTTAAAATAACACTACAAATACACATTGTTTGCTTTTGGACAAACGAAATTAAACCGTAGGTAACAGAAAGAGTTTCAAGAATAGTTTTCTTTTACATAAATCAAATTAATTAAATGGTACAAGAAATTACATCAATTTAGAAAACATGATTTATCCTCTTGATACCTCAGGTTAAAATAACACTACAAATACACATTGTTTGCTTTTGGACAAACGAAATTAAACCGTAGATAACAGAAAAAGTTTCAAGAATAGTTTTCTTTTACATAAATCAAATTAATTAAATGGTACAAGAAATTACATCAATTTAGAAAACATGATTTATCCTCTTGATACCTCAGGTTAAAATAACACTACAAATACACATTGTTTGCTTTTGGACAAACGAAATTAAACCGTAGATAACAGAAAGAGTTTCAAGAATAGTTTTCATTTACATAAATCAAATTAATTAAATGGTACAAGAAATTACATCAATTTAGAAAACATGATTTATCCTCTTGATACCTCAGGTTAAAATAACACTACAAATAGACATTGTTTGCCTTTGGACAAACGAAATTAAACCGTAGATAAAAGAAAGTGTTTCAAGAATAGTTTTCTTTTACATAAATCAAATTAATTAAATGGTACAAGAAATTACATCAATTTAGAAAACATGATTTATCCTCTTGATACCTCAGGTTAAAATAACACTACAAATACACATTGTTTGCTTTTGGACAAACGAAATTAAACCGTAGATAACAGAAAGAGTTTCAAGAATAGTTTTCTTTTACATAAATCAAATTAATTAAATGGTACAAGAAATTACATCAATTTAGAAAACATGATTTATCCTCTTGATACCTCAGGTTAAAATAACACTACAAATACACATTGTTTGCCTTTGGACAAACGAAATTAAACCTTAGATAACAGAAAGAGTTTGAAGAATAGTTTTCTTTTACATAAATCAAATTAATTAAATGGTACAAGAAATTACATCAATTTAGAAAACATGATTTATCCTCTTGATACCTCAGGTTAAAATAACACTACAAATACACATTGTTTGCTTTTGGACAAACGAAATTAAACCGTAGATAACAGAAAGAGTTTCAAGAATAGTTTTCTTTTACATAAATCAAATTAATTAAATGGTACAAGAAATTACATCAATTTAGAAAACATGATTTATCCTCTTGATACCTCAGGTTAAAATAACACTACAAATACACATTGTTTGCCTTTGGACAAACGAAATTAAACCGTAGATAACAGAAAGAGTTTCAAGAATAGTTTTCTTTTACATAAATCAAATTAATTAAATGGTACAAGAAATTACATCAATTTAGAAAACATGATTTATCCTCTTGATACCTCAGGTTAAAATAACACTACAAATACACATTGTTTCCTTTTCGGCAAACGAAATTAAACCGTATATAACAGAAAGTTTTTCAAGAATAGTTTTCTTTTACATAAATCAAATTAATTAAATGGTACAAGAAATTACATCAATTTAGAAAACATGATTTATCCTCTTGATACCTCAGGTTAAAATAACACTACAAATACACATTGTTTGCCTTTGGACAAACGAAATTAAACCGTAGATAACAGAAAGAGTTTCAAGAATAGTTTTCTTTTACATAAATCAAATTAATTAAATGGTACAAGAAATTACATCAATTTAGAAAACATGATTTATCCTCTTGATACCTCAGGTTAAAATAACACTACAAATAGACATTGTTTGCCTTTGGACAAACGAAATTAAACCGTAGATAAAAGAAAGAGTTTCAAGAATAGTTTTCTTTTACATAAATCAAATTAATTAAATGGTACAAGAAATTACATCAATTTAGAAAACATGATTTATCCTCTTGATACCTCAGGTTAAAATAACACTACAAATACACATTGTTTGCTTTTGGACAAACGAAATTAAACCGTAGATAACAGAAAGAGTTTCAAGAATAGTTTTCTTTTACATAAATCAAATTAATTAAATGGTACAAGAAATTACATCAATTTAGAAAACATGATTTATCCTCTTGATACCTCAGGTTAAAATAACACTACAAATACACATTGTTTGCCTTTGGACAAACGAAATTAAACCTTAGATAACAGAAAGAGTTTGAAGAATAGTTTTCTTTTACATAAATCAAATTAATTAAATGGTACAAGAAATTACATCAATTTAGAAAACATGATTTATCCTCTTGATACCTCAGGTTAAAATAACACTACAAATACACATTGTTTGCCTTTGGACAAACGAAATTAAACCGTAGATAACAGAAAGAGTTTCAAGAATAGTTTTCTTTTACATAAATCAAATTAATTAAATGTTACAAGAAATTACATCAATTTAGAAAACATGATTTATCCTCTTGATACCTCAGGTTAAAATAACACTACAAATACACATTGTTTGCTTTTGGACAAACGAAATTAAACCGTAGATAACAGAAAGAGTTTCAAGAATAGTTTTCTTTTACATAAATCAAATTAATTAAATGGTACAAGAAATTACATCAATTTAGAAAACATGATTTATCCTCTTGATACCTCAGGTTAAAATAACACTACAAATACACATTGCTTGCTTTTGGACAAACGAAATTAAACCGTAGATAACAGAAAGAGTTTCAAGAATAGTTTTCTTTTACATAAATCAAATTAATTAAATGGTACAAGAAATTACATCAATTTAGAAAACATGATTTATCCTCTTGATACCTCAGGTTAAAATAACACTACAAATACACATTGTTTGCTTTTGGACAAACGAAATTAAACCGTAGATAACAGAAAGAGTTTCAAGAATAGTTTTCATTTACATAAATCAAATTAATTAAATGGTACAAGAAATTACATCAATTTAGAAAACATGATTTATCCTCTTGATACCTCAGGTTAAATTAACACTACAAATAGACATTGTTTGCCTTTGGACAAACGAAATTAAACCGTAGATAAAAGAAAGAGTTTCAAGAATAGTTTTCTTTTACATAAATCAAATTAATTAAATGGTACAAGAAATTACATCAATTTAGAAAACATGATTTATCCTCTTGATACCTCAGGTTAAAATAACACTACAAATACACATTGTTTGCTTTTGGACAAACGAAATTAAACCGTAGATAACAGAAAGAGTTTCAAGAATAGTTTTCTTTTACATAAATCAAATTAATTAAATGGTACAAGAAATTACATCAATTTAGAAAACATGATTTATCCTCTTGATACCTCAGGTTAAAATAACACTACAAATACACATTGTTTGCCTTTGGACAAACGAAATTAAACCTTAGATAACAGAAAGAGTTTGAAGAATACTTTTCTTTTACATAAATAAAATTAATTAAATGGTACAAGAAATTACATCAATTTAGAAAACATGATTTATCCTCTTGATACCTCAGGTTAAAATAACACTACAAATACACATTGTTTGCTTTTGGACAAACGAAATTAAACCGTAGATAACAGAAAGAGTTTCAAGAATAGTTTTCTTTTACATAAATCAAATTAATTAAATGGTACAAGAAATTACATCAATTTAGAAAACATGATTTATCCTCTTGATACCTCAGGTTAAAATAACACTACAAATACACATTGTTTCCTTTTCGGCAAACGAAATTAAACCGTATATAACAGAAAGTTTTTCAAGAATAGTTTTCTTTTACATAAATCAAATTAATTAAATGGTACAAGAAATTACATCAATTTAGAAAACATGATTTATCCTCTTGATACCTCAGGTTAAAATAACACTACAAATACACATTGTTTGCCTTTGGACAAACGAAATTAAACCGTACATAACAGAAAGAGTTTCAAGAATAGTTTTCTTTTACATAAATCAAATTAATTAAATGGTACAAGAAATTACATCAATTTAGAAAACATGATTTATCCTCTTGATACCTCAGGTTAAAATAACACTACAAATACACATTGTTTGCGTTTGGACAAACGAAATTAAACCGTAGATAACAGAAAGAGTTTCAAGAATAGTTTTCTTTTACATAAATCAAATTAATTAAATGGTACAAGAAATTACATCAATTTAGAAAACATGATTTATCCTCTTGATACCTCAGGTTAAAATAACACTACAAATACACATTGTTTGCTTTTGGACAAACGAAATTAAACCGTAGATAACAGAAAGAGTTTCAAGAATAGTTTTCTTTTACATAAATCAAATTAATTAAATGGTACAAGAAATTACATCAATTTAGAAAACATGATTTATCCTCTTGATACCTCAGGTTAAAATAACACTACAAATACACATTGTTTGCTTTTGGACAAACGAAATTAAACCGTAGATAACAGAAAGAGTTTCAAGAATAGTTTTCATTTACATAAATCAAATTAATTAAATGGTACAAGAAATTACATCAATTTAGAAAACATGATTTATCCTCTTGATACCTCAGGTTAAATTAACACTACAAATAGACATTGTTTGCCTTTGGACAAACGAAATTAAACCGTAGATAAAAGAAAGAGTTTCAAGAATAGTTTTCTTTTACATAAATCAAATTAATTAAATGGTACAAGAAATTACATCAATTTAGAAAACATGATTTATCCTCTTGATACCTCAGGTTAAAATAACACTACAAATACACATTGTTTGCTTTTGGACAAACGAAATTAAACCGTAGATAACAGAAAGAGTTTCAAGAATAGTTTTCTTTTACATAAATCAAATTAATTAAATGGTACAAGAAATTACATCAATTTAGAAAACATGATTTATCCTCTTGATACCTCAGGTTAAAATAACACTACAAATACACATTGTTTCCTTTTCGGCAAACGAAATTAAACCGTATATAACAGAAAGTTTTTCAAGAATAGTTTTCTTTTACATAAATCAAATTAATTAAATGGTACAAGAAATTACATCGATTTAGAAAACATGATTTATCCTCTTGATACCTCAGGTTAAAATAACACTACAAATACACATTGTTTGCCTTTGGACAAACGAAATTAAACCGTACATAACAGAAAGAGTTTCAAGAATAGTTTTCTTTTACATAAATCAAATTAATTAAATGGTACAAGAAATTACATCAATTTAGAAAACATGATTTATCCTCTTGATACCTCAGGTTAAAATAACACTACAAATACACATTGTTTGCGTTTGGACAAACGAAATTAAACCGTAGATAACAGAAAGAGTTTCAAGATTAGTTTTCTTTTACATAAATCAAATTAATTAAATGGTACAAGAAATTACATCAATTTAGAAAACATGATTTATCCTCTTGATACCTCAGGTTAAAATAACACTACAAATACACATTGTTTCCTTTTCGGCAAACGAAATTAAACCGTATATAACAGAAAGAGTTTCAAGAATAGTTTTCTTTTACATAAATCAAATTAATTAATTTTCCTCTTGATACCTCATGTTAAAATAACACTACAAATACACATTGTTTGCTTTTGGACAAACGAAATTAAACCGTAGATAACAGAAAGAGTTTCAAGAATAGTTTTCTTTTACATAAATCAAATTAATTAAATGGTACAAGAAATTACATCAATTTAGAAAACATGATTTATCCTCTTGATACCTCAGGTTAAAATAACACTACAAATACACATTGTTTCCTTTTCGGCAAACGAAATTAAACCGTATATAACAGAAAGTGTTTCAAGAGTAGTTTTCTTTTACATAAATCAAATTAATTAAATGGTACAAGAAATTACATCAATTTAGAAAACATGATTTATCCTCTTGATACCTCAGGTTAAAATAACACTACAAATACACATTGTTTCCTTTTCGGCAAACGAAATTAAACCGTATATAACAGAAAGTGTTTCAAGAATAGTTTTCTTTTACATAAATCAAATTAATTAAATGGTACAAGAAATTACATCAATTTAGAAAACATGATTTATCCTCTTGATACCTCAGGTTAAAATAACACTACAAATACACATTGTTTGCTTTTGGACAAACGAAATTAAACCGTAGATAACAGAAAGAGTTTCAAGAATAGTTTTCTTTTACATAAATCAAATTAATTAAATGGTACAAGAAATTACATCAATTTAGAAAACATGATTTATCCTCTTGATACCTCAGGTTAAAAAAACACTACAAATACACATTGTTTGCTTTTGGACAGACGAAATTAAACCGTAGATAACAGAAAGAGTTTCAAGAATAGTTTTCTTTTACATAAATCAAATTAATTAAATGGTACAAGAAATTACATCAATTTAGAAAACATGATTTATCCTCTTGATACCTCAGGTTAAAATAACACTACAAATACACATTGTTTGCTTTTGGACAAACGAAATTAAACCGTAGATAACAGAAAGAGTTTCAAGAATAGTTTTCTTTTACATAAATCAAATTAATTAAATGGTACAAGAAATTACATCAATTTAGAAAACATGATTTATCCTCTTGATACCTCAGGTTAAAATAACACTACAAATACACATTGTTTGCCTTTGGATAAACGAAATTAAACCGTAGATAACAGAAAGAGTTTCAAGAATAGTTTTCTTTTACATAAATCAAATTAATTAAATGGTACAAGAAATTACATCAATTTAGAAAACATGATTTATCCTCTTGATACCTCAGGTTAAAATAACACTACAAATACACATTGTTTGCTTTTGGACAAACGAAATTAAACCGTAGATAACAGAAAGAGTTTCAAGAATAGTTTTCTTTTACATAAATCAAATTAATTAAATGGTACAAGAAATTACATCAATTTAGAAAACATGATTTATCCTCTTGATACCTCAGGTTAAAATAACACTACAAATACACATTGTTTCCTTTTCGGCAAACGAAATTAAACCGTATATAACAGAAAGTTTTTCAAGAATAGTTTTCTTTTACATAAATCAAATTAATTAAATGGTACAAGAAATTACATCAATTTAGAAAACATGATTTATCCTCTTGATACCTCAGGTTAAAATAACACTACAAATACACATTGTTTGCCTTTGGACAAACGAAATTAAACCGTAGATAACAGAAAGAGTTTCAAGAATAGTTTTCTTTTACATAAATCAAATTAATTAAATGTTACAAGAAATTACATCAATTTAGAAAACATGATTTATCCTCTTGATACCTCAGGTTAAAATAACACTACAAATACACATTGTTTGCTTTTGGACAAACGAAATTAAACCGTAGATAACAGAAAGAGTTTCAAGAATAGTTTTCTTTTACATAAATCAAATTAATTAAATGGTACAAGAAATTACATCAATTTAGAAAACATGATTTATCCTCTTGATACCTCAGGTTAAAATAACACTACAAATACACATTGTTTGCTTTTGGACAAACGAAATTAAACCGTAGATAACAGAAAGAGTTTCAAGAATAGTTTTCTTTTACATAAATCAAATTAATTAAATGGTACAAGAAATTACATCAATTTAGAAAACATGATTTATCCTCTTGATACCTCAGGTTAAAATAACACTACAAATACACATTGTTTGCTTTTGGACAAACGAAATTAAACCGTAGATAACAGAAAGAGTTTCAAGAATAGTTTTCATTTACATAAATCAAATTAATTAAATGGTACAAGAAATTACATCAATTTAGAAAACATGATTTATCCTCTTGATACCTCAGGTTAAAATAACACTACAAATAGACATTGTTTGCCTTTGGACAAACGAAATTAAACCGTAGATAAAAGAAAGAGTTTCAAGAATAGTTTTCTTTTACATAAATCAAATTAATTAAATGGTACAAGAAATTACATCAATTTAGAAAACATGATTTATCCTCTTGATACCTCAGGTTAAAATAACACTACAAATACACATTGTTTGCTTTTGGACAAACGAAATTAAACCGTAGATAACAGAAAGAGTTTCAAGAATAGTTTTCTTTTACATAAATCAAATTAATTAAATGGTACAAGAAATTACATCAATTTAGAAAACATGATTTATCCTCTTGATACCTCAGGTTAAAATAACACTACAAATACACATTGTTTCCTTTTCGGCAAACGAAATTAAACCGTATATAACAGAAAGTTTTTCAAGAATAGTTTTCTTTTACATAAATCAAATTAATTAAATGGTACAAGAAATTACATCAATTTAGAAAACATGATTTATCCTCTTGATACCTCAGGTTAAAATAACACTACAAATACACATTGTTTGCCTTTGGACAAACGAAATTAAACCGTAGATAACAGAAAGAGTTTCAAGAATAGTTTTCTTTTACATAAATCAAATTAATTAAATGTTACAAGAAATTACATCAATTTAGAAAACATGATTTATCCTCTTGATACCTCAGGTTAAAATAACACTACAAATACACATTGTTTGCTTTTGGACAAACGAAATTAAACCGTAGATAACAGAAAGAGTTTCAAGAATAGTTTTCTTTTACATAAATCAAATTAATTAAATGGTACAAGAAATTACATCAATTTAGAAAACATGATTTATCCTCTTGATACCTCAGGTTAAAATAACACTACAAATACACATTGTTTGCTTTTGGACAAACGAAATTAAACCGTAGATAACAGAAAGAGTTTCAAGAATAGTTTTCTTTTACATAAATCAAATTAATTAAATGGTACAAGAAATTACATCAATTTAGAAAACATGATTTATCCTCTTGATACCTCAGGTTAAAATAACACTACAAATACACATTGTTTGCTTTTGGACAAACGAAATTAAACCGTAGATAACAGAAAGAGTTTCAAGAATAGTTTTCATTTACATAAATCAAATTAATTAAATGGTACAAGAAATTACATCAATTTAGAAAACATGATTTATCCTCTTGATACCTCAGGTTAAAATAACACTACAAATAGACATTGTTTGCCTTTGGACAAACGAAATTAAACCGTAGATAAAAGAAAGAGTTTCAAGAATAGTTTTCTTTTACATAAATCAAATTAATTAAATGGTACAAGAAATTACATCAATTTAGAAAACATGATTTATCCTCTTGATACCTCAGGTTAAAATAACACTACAAATACACATTGTTTGCCTTTGGACAAACGAAATTAAACCGTAGATAACAGAAAGAGTTTCAAGAATAGTTTTCTTTTACATAAATCAAATTAATTAAATGGTACAAGAAATTACATCAATTTAGAAAACATGATTTATCCTCTTGATACCTCAGGTTAAAATAACACTACAAATACACATTGTTTGCCTTTGGACAAACGAAATTAAACCGTAGATAACAGAAAGAGTTTCAAGAATAGTTTTCTTTTACATAAATCAAATTAATTAAATGGTACAAGAAATTACATCAATTTAGAAAACATGATTTATCCTCTTGATACCTCAGGTTAAAATAACACTACAAATACACATTGTTTGCTTTTGGACAAACGAAATTAAACCGTAGATAACAGAAAGAGTTTCAAGAATAGTTTTCATTTACATAAATCAAATTAATTAAATGGTACAAGAAATTACATCAATTTAGAAAACATGATTTATCCTCTTGATACCTCAGGTTAAAATAACACTACAAATAGACATTGTTTGCCTTTGGACAAACGAAATTAAACCGTAGATAAAAGAAAGTGTTTCAAGAATAGTTTTCTTTTACATAAATCAAATTAATTAAATGGTACAAGAAATTACATCAATTTAGAAAACATGATTTATCCTCTTGATACCTCAGGTTAAAATAACACTACAAATACACATTGTTTGCTTTTGGACAAACGAAATTAAACCGTAGATAACAGAAAGAGTTTCAAGAATAGTTTTCTTTTACATAAATCAAATTAATTAAATGGTACAAGAAATTACATCAATTTAGAAAACATGATTTATCCTCTTGATACCTCAGGTTAAAATAACACTACAAATACACATTGTTTGCCTTTGGACAAACGAAATTAAACCTTAGATAACAGAAAGAGTTTGAAGAATAGTTTTCTTTTACATAAATCAAATTAATTAAATGGTACAAGAAATTACATCAATTTAGAAAACATGATTTATCCTCTTGATACCTCAGGTTAAAATAACACTACAAATACACATTGTTTGCTTTTGGACAAACGAAATTAAACCGTAGATAACAGAAAGAGTTTCAAGAATAGTTTTCTTTTACATAAATCAAATTAATTAAATGGTACAAGAAATTACATCAATTTAGAAAACATGATTTATCCTCTTGATACCTCAGGTTAAAATAACACTACAAATACACATTGTTTGCCTTTGGACAAACGAAATTAAACCGTAGATAACAGAAAGAGTTTCAAGAATAGTTTTCTTTTACATAAATCAAATTAATTAAATGGTACAAGAAATTACATCAATTTAGAAAACATGATTTATCCTCTTGATACCTCAGGTTAAAATAACACTACAAATACACATTGTTTCCTTTTCGGCAAACGAAATTAAACCGTATATAACAGAAAGTTTTTCAAGAATAGTTTTCTTTTACATAAATCAAATTAATTAAATGGTACAAGAAATTACATCAATTTAGAAAACATGATTTATCCTCTTGATACCTCAGGTTAAAATAACACTACAAATACACATTGTTTGCCTTTGGACAAACGAAATTAAACCGTAGATAACAGAAAGAGTTTCAAGAATAGTTTTCTTTTACATAAATCAAATTAATTAAATGGTACAAGAAATTACATCAATTTAGAAAACATGATTTATCCTCTTGATACCTCAGGTTAAAATAACACTACAAATAGACATTGTTTGCCTTTGGACAAACGAAATTAAACCGTAGATAAAAGAAAGAGTTTCAAGAATAGTTTTCTTTTACATAAATCAAATTAATTAAATGGTACAAGAAATTACATCAATTTAGAAAACATGATTTATCCTCTTGATACCTCAGGTTAAAATAACACTACAAATACACATTGTTTGCTTTTGGACAAACGAAATTAAACCGTAGATAACAGAAAGAGTTTCAAGAATAGTTTTCTTTTACATAAATCAAATTAATTAAATGGTACAAGAAATTACATCAATTTAGAAAACATGATTTATCCTCTTGATACCTCAGGTTAAAATAACACTACAAATACACATTGTTTGCCTTTGGACAAACGAAATTAAACCTTAGATAACAGAAAGAGTTTGAAGAATAGTTTTCTTTTACATAAATCAAATTAATTAAATGGTACAAGAAATTACATCAATTTAGAAAACATGATTTATCCTCTTGATACCTCAGGTTAAAATAACACTACAAATACACATTGTTTGCCTTTGGACAAACGAAATTAAACCGTAGATAACAGAAAGAGTTTCAAGAATAGTTTTCTTTTACATAAATCAAATTAATTAAATGTTACAAGAAATTACATCAATTTAGAAAACATGATTTATCCTCTTGATACCTCAGGTTAAAATAACACTACAAATACACATTGTTTGCTTTTGGACAAACGAAATTAAACCGTAGATAACAGAAAGAGTTTCAAGAATAGTTTTCTTTTACATAAATCAAATTAATTAAATGGTACAAGAAATTACATCAATTTAGAAAACATGATTTATCCTCTTGATACCTCAGGTTAAAATAACACTACAAATACACATTGTTTGCTTTTGGACAAACGAAATTAAACCGTAGATAACAGAAAGAGTTTCAAGAATAAATTTCTTTTACATAAATCAAATTAATTAAATGGTACAAGAAATTACATCAATTTAGAAAACATGATTTATCCTCTTGATACCTCAGGTTAAAATAACACTACAAATACACATTGTTTGCTTTTGGACAAACGAAATTAAACCGTAGATAACAGAAAGAGTTTCAAGAATAGTTTTCATTTACATAAATCAAATTAATTAAATGGTACAAGAAATTACATCAATTTAGAAAACATGATTTATCCTCTTGATACCTCAGGTTAAATTAACACTACAAATAGACATTGTTTGCCTTTGGACAAACGAAATTAAACCGTAGATAAAAGAAAGAGTTTCAAGAATAGTTTTCTTTTACATAAATCAAATTAATTAAATGGTACAAGAAATTACATCAATTTAGAAAACATGATTTATCCTCTTGATACCTCAGGTTAAAATAACACTACAAATACACATTGTTTGCTTTTGGACAAACGAAATTAAACCGTAGATAACAGAAAGAGTTTCAAGAATAGTTTTCTTTTACATAAATCAAATTAATTAAATGGTACAAGAAATTACATCAATTTAGAAAACATGATTTATCCTCTTGATACCTCAGGTTAAAATAACACTACAAATACACATTGTTTGCCTTTGGACAAACGAAATTAAACCTTAGATAACAGAAAGAGTTTGAAGAATACTTTTCTTTTACATAAATAAAATTAATTAAATGGTACAAGAAATTACATCAATTTAGAAAACATGATTTATCCTCTTGATACCTCAGGTTAAAATAACACTACAAATACACATTTTTTGCTTTTGGACAAACGAAATTAAACCGTAGATAACAGAAAGAGTTTCAAGAATAGTTTTCTTTTACATAAATCAAATTAATTAAATGGTACAAGAAATTACATCAATTTAGAAAACATGATTTATCCTCTTGATACCTCAGGTTAAAATAACACTACAAATACACATTGTTTCCTTTTCGGCAAACGAAATTAAACCGTATATAACAGAAAGTTTTTCAAGAATAGTTTTCTTTTACATAAATCAAATTAATTAAATGGTACAAGAAATTACATCAATTTAGAAAACATGATTTATCCTCTTGATACCTCAGGTTAAAATAACACTACAAATACACATTGTTTGCCTTTGGACAAACGAAATTAAACCGTACATAACAGAAAGAGTTTCAAGAATAGTTTTCTTTTACATAAATCAAATTAATTAAATGGTACAAGAAATTACATCAATTTAGAAAACATGATTTATCCTCTTGATACCTCAGGTTAAAATAACACTACAAATACACATTGTTTGCGTTTGGACAAACGAAATTAAACCGTAGATAACAGAAAGAGTTTCAAGATTAGTTTTCTTTTACATAAATCAAATTAATTAAATGGTACAAGAAATTACATCAATTTAGAAAACATGATTTATCCTCTTGATACCTCAGGTTAAAATAACACTACAAATACACATTGTTTCCTTTTCGGCAAACGAAATTAAACCGTATATAACAGAAAGAGTTTCAAGAATAGTTTTCTTTTACATAAATCAAATTAATTAATTTTCCTCTTGATACCTCATGTTAAAATAACACTACAAATACACATTGTTTGCTTTTGGACAAACGAAATTAAACCGTAGATAACAGAAAGAGTTTCAAGAATAGTTTTCTTTTACATAAATCAAATTAATTAAATGGTACAAGAAATTACATCAATTTAGAAAACATGATTTATCCTCTTGATACCTCAGGTTAAAATAACACTACAAATACACATTGTTTCCTTTTCGGCAAACGAAATTAAACCGTATATAACAGAAAGTGTTTCAAGAGTAGTTTTCTTTTACATAAATCAAATTAATTAAATGGTACAAGAAATTACATCAATTTAGAAAACATGATTTATCCTCTTGATACCTCAGGTTAAAATAACACTACAAATACACATTGTTTCCTTTTCGGCAAACGAAATTAAACCGTATATAACAGAAAGTGTTTCAAGAATAGTTTTCTTTTACATAAATCAAATTAATTAAATGGTACAAGAAATTACATCAATTTAGAAAACATGATTTATCCTCTTGATACCTCAGGTTAAAATAACACTACAAATAAACATTGTTTGCTTTTGGACAAACGAAATTAAACCGTAGATAACAGAAAGAGTTTCAAGAATAGTTTTCTTTTACATAAATCAAATTAATTAAATGGTACAAGAAATTACATCAATTTAGAAAACATGATTTATCCTCTTGATACCTCAGGTTAAAAAAACACTACAAATACACATTGTTTGCTTTTGGACAGACGAAATTAAACCGTAGATAACAGAAAGAGTTTCAAGAATAGTTTTCTTTTACATAAATCAAATTAATTAAATGGTACAAGAAATTACATCAATTTAGAAAACATGATTTATCCTCTTGATACCTCAGGTTAAAATAACACTACAAATACACATTGTTTGCTTTTGGACAAACGAAATTAAACCGTAGATAACAGAAAGAGTTTCAAGAATAGTTTTCTTTTACATAAATCAAATTAATTAAATGGTACAAGAAATTACATCAATTTAGAAAACATGATTTATCCTCTTGATACCTCAGGTTAAAATAACACTACAAATACACATTGTTTGCCTTTGGATAAACGAAATTAAACCGTAGATAACAGAAAGAGTTTCAAGAATAGTTTTCTTTTACATAAATCAAATTAATTAAATGGTACAAGAAATTACATCAATTTAGAAAACATGATTTATCCTCTTGATACCTCAGGTTAAAATAACACTACAAATACACATTGTTTGCTTTTGGACAAACGAAATTAAACCGTAGATAACAGAAAGAGTTTCAAGAATAGTTTTCTTTTACATAAATCAAATTAATTAAATGGTACAAGAAATTACATCAATTTAGAAAACATGATTTATCCTCTTGATACCTCAGGTTAAAATAACACTACAAATACACATTGTTTCCTTTTCGGCAAACGAAATTAAACCGTATATAACAGAAAGTTTTTCAAGAATAGTTTTCTTTTACATAAATCAAATTAATTAAATGGTACAAGAAATTACATCAATTTAGAAAACATGATTTATCCTCTTGATACCTCAGGTTAAAATAACACTACAAATACACATTGTTTGCCTTTGGAAAAACGAAATTAAACCGTAGATAACAGAAAGAGTTTCAAGAATAGTTTTCTTTTACATAAATCAAATTAATTAAATGTTACAAGAAATTACATCAATTTAGAAAACATGATTTATACTCTTGATACCTCAGGTTAAAATAACACTACAAATACACATTGTTTGCTTTTGGACAAACGAAATTAAACCGTAGATAACAGAAAGAGTTTCAAGAATAGTTTTCTTTTACATAAATCAAATTAATTAAATGGTACAAGAAATTACATCAATTTAGAAAACATGATTTATCCTCTTGATACCTCAGGTTAAAATAACACTACAAATACACATTGTTTGCTTTTGGACAAACGAAATTAAACCGTAGATAACAGAAAGAGTTTCAAGAATAGTTTTCTTTTACATAAATCAAATTAATTAAATGGTACAAGAAATTACATCAATTTAGAAAACATGATTTATCCTCTTGATACCTCAGGTTAAAATAACATTACAAATACACATTGTTTGCTTTTGGACAAACGAAATTAAACCGTAGATAACAGAAAGAGTTTCAAGAATAGTTTTCATTTACATAAATCAAATTAATTAAATGGTACAAGAAATTACATCAATTTAGAAAACATGATTTATCCTCTTGATACCTCAGGTTAAAATAACACTACAAATAGACATTGTTTGCCTTTGGACAAACGAAATTAAACCGTAGATAAAAGAAAGAGTTTCAAGAATAGTTTTCTTTTACATAAATCAAATTAATTAAATGGTACAAGAAATTACATCAATTTAGAAAACATGATTTATCCTCTTGATACCTCAGGTTAAAATAACACTACAAATACACATTGTTTGCCTTTGGACAAACGAAATTAAACCTTAGATAACAGAAAGAGTTTGAAGAATAGTTTTCTTTTACATAAATCAAATTAATTAAATGGTACAAGAAATTACATCAATTTAGAAAACATGATTTATCCTCTTGATACCTCAGGTTAAAATAACACTACAAATACACATTGTTTGCTTTTGGACAAACGAAATTAAACCGTAGATAACAGAAAGAGTTTCAAGAATAGTTTTCTTTTACATAAATCAAATTAATTAAATGGTACAAGAAATTACATCAATTTAGAAAACATGATTTATCCTCTTGATACCTCAGGTTAAAATAACACTACAAATACACATTGTTTGCCTTTGGACAAACGAAATTAAACCGTAGATAACAGAAAGAGTTTCAAGAATAGTTTTCTTTTACATAAATCAAATTAATTAAATGGTACAAGAAATTACATCAATTTAGAAAACATGATTTATCCTCTTGATACCTCAGATTAAAATAACACTACAAATACACATTGTTTCCTTTTCGGCAAACGAAATTAAACCGTATATAACAGAAAGTTTTTCAAGAATAGTTTTCTTTTACATAAATCAAATTAATTAAATGGTACAAGAAATTACATCAATTTAGAAAACATGATTTATCCTCTTTATACCTCAGGTTAAAATAACACTACAAATACACATTGTTTGCCTTTGGACAAACGAAATTAAACCGTAGATAACAGAAAGAGTTTCAAGAATAGTTTTCTTTTACATAAATCAAATTAATTAAATGGTACAAGAAATTACATCAATTTAGAAAACATGATTTATCCTCTTGATACCTCAGGTTAAAATAACACTACAAATAGACATTGTTTGCCTTTGGACAAACGAAATTAAACCGTAGATAAAAGAAAGAGTTTCAAGAATAGTTTTCTTTTACATAAATCAAATTAATTAAATGGTACAAGAAATTACATCAATTTAGAAAACATGATTTATCCTCTTGATACCTCAGGTTAAAATAACACTACAAATACACATTGTTTGCTTTTGGACAAACGAAATTAAACCGTAGATAACAGAAAGAGTTTCAAGAATAGTTTTCTTTTACATAAATCAAATTAATTAAATGGTACAAGAAATTACATCAATTTAGAAAACATGATTTATCCTCTTGATACCTCAGGTTAAAATAACACTACAAATACACATTGTTTGCCTTTGGACAAACGAAATTAAACCTTAGATAACAGAAAGAGTTTGAAGAATAGTTTTCTTTTACATAAATCAAATTAATTAAATGGTACAAGAAATTACATCAATTTAGAAAACATGATTTATCCTCTTGATACCTCAGGTTAAAATAACACTACAAATACACATTGTTTGCCTTTGGACAAACGAAATTAAACCGTAGATAACAGAAAGAGTTTCAAGAATAGTTTTCTTTTACATAAATCAAATTAATTAAATGTTACAAGAAATTACATCAATTTAGAAAACATGATTTATCCTCTTGATACCTCAGGTTAAAATAACACTACAAATACACATTGTTTGCTTTTGGACAAACGAAATTAAACCGTAGATAACAGAAAGAGTTTCAAGAATAGTTTTCTTTTACATAAATCAAATTAATTAAATGGTACAAGAAATTACATCAATTTAGAAAACATGATTTATCCTCTTGATACCTCAGGTTAAAATAACACTACAAATACACATTGTTTGCTTTTGGACAAACGAAATTAAACCGTAGATAACAGAAAGAGTTTCAAGAATAAATTTCTTTTACATAAATCAAATTAATTAAATGGTACAAGAAATTACATCAATTTAGAAAACATGATTTATCCTCTTGATACCTCAGGTTAAAATAACACTACAAATACACATTGTTTGCTTTTGGACAAACGAAATTAAACCGTAGATAACAGAAAGAGTTTCAAGAATAGTTTTCATTTACATAAATCAAATTAATTAAATGGTACAAGAAATTACATCAATTTAGAAAACATGATTTATCCTCTTGATACCTCAGGTTAAATTAACACTACAAATAGACATTGTTTGCCTTTGGACAAACGAAATTAAACCGTAGATAAAAGAAAGAGTTTCAAGAATAGTTTTCTTTTACATAAATCAAATTAATTAAATGGTACAAGAAATTACATCAATTTAGAAAACATGATTTATCCTCTTGATACCTCAGGTTAAAATAACACTACAAATACACATTGTTTGCTTTTGGACAAACGAAATTAAACCGTAGATAACAGAAAGAGTTTCAAGAATAGTTTTCTTTTACATAAATCAAATTAATTAAATGGTACAAGAAATTACATCAATTTAGAAAACATGATTTATCCTCTTGATACCTCAGGTTAAAATAACACTACAAATACACATTGTTTGCCTTTGGACAAACGAAATTAAACCTTAGATAACAGAAAGAGTTTGAAGAATACTTTTCTTTTACATAAATAAAATTAATTAAATGGTACAAGAAATTACATCAATTTAGAAAACATGATTTATCCTCTTGATACCTCAGGTTAAAATAACACTACAAATACACATTTTTTGCTTTTGGACAAACGAAATTAAACCGTAGATAACAGAAAGAGTTTCAAGAATAGTTTTCTTTTACATAAATCAAATTAATTAAATGGTACAAGAAATTACATCAATTTAGAAAACATGATTTATCCTCTTGATACCTCAGGTTAAAATAACACTACAAATACACATTGTTTCCTTTTCGGCAAACGAAATTAAACCGTATATAACAGAAAGTTTTTCAAGAATAGTTTTCTTTTACATAAATCAAATTAATTAAATGGTACAAGAAATTACATCAATTTAGAAAACATGATTTATCCTCTTGATACCTCAGGTTAAAATAACACTACAAATACACATTGTTTGCCTTTGGACAAACGAAATTAAACCGTACATAACAGAAAGAGTTTCAAGAATAGTTTTCTTTTACATAAATCAAATTAATTAAATGGTACAAGAAATTACATCAATTTAGAAAACATGATTTATCCTCTTGATACCTCAGGTTAAAATAACACTACAAATACACATTGTTTCCTTTTCGGCAAACGAAATTAAACCGTATATAACAGAAAGAGTTTCAAGAATAGTTTTCTTTTACATAAATCAAATTAATTAATTTTCCTCTTGATACCTCATGTTAAAATAACACTACAAATACACATTGTTTGCTTTTGGACAAACGAAATTAAACCGTAGATAACAGAAAGAGTTTCAAGAATAGTTTTCTTTTACATAAATCAAATTAATTAAATGGTACAAGAAATTACATCAATTTAGAAAACATGATTTATCCTCTTGATACCTCAGGTTAAAATAACACTACAAATACACATTGTTTCCTTTTCGGCAAACGAAATTAAACCGTATATAACAGAAAGTGTTTCAAGAGTAGTTTTCTTTTACATAAATCAAATTAATTAAATGGTACAAGAAATTACATCAATTTAGAAAACATGATTTATCCTCTTGATACCTCAGGTTAAAATAACACTACAAATACACATTGTTTCCTTTTCGGCAAACGAAATTAAACCGTATATAACAGAAAGTGTTTCAAGAATAGTTTTCTTTTACATAAATCAAATTAATTAAATGGTACAAGAAATTACATCAATTTAGAAAACATGATTTATCCTCTTGATACCTCAGGTTAAAATAACACTACAAATACACATTGTTTGCTTTTGGACAAACGAAATTAAACCGTAGATAACAGAAAGAGTTTCAAGAATAGTTTTCTTTTACATAAATCAAATTAATTAAATGGTACAAGAAATTACATCAATTTAGAAAACATGATTTATCCTCTTGATACCTCAGGTTAAAAAAACACTACAAATACACATTGTTTGCTTTTGGACAGACGAAATTAAACCGTAGATAACAGAAAGAGTTTCAAGAATAGTTTTCTTTTACATAAATCAAATTAATTAAATGGTACAAGAAATTACATCAATTTAGAAAACATGATTTATCCTCTTGATACCTCAGGTTAAAATAACACTACAAATACACATTGTTTGCTTTTGGACAAACGAAATTAAACCGTAGATAACAGAAAGAGTTTCAAGAATAGTTTTCTTTTACATAAATCAAATTAATTAAATGGTACAAGAAATTACATCAATTTAGAAAACATGATTTATCCTCTTGATACCTCAGGTTAAAATAACACTACAAATACACATTGTTTGCCTTTGGATAAACGAAATTAAACCGTAGATAACAGAAAGAGTTTCAAGAATAGTTTTCTTTTACATAAATCAAATTAATTAAATGGTACAAGAAATTACATCAATTTAGAAAACATGATTTATCCTCTTGATACCTCAGGTTAAAATAACACTACAAATACACATTGTTTGCTTTTGGACAAACGAAATTAAACCGTAGATAACAGAAAGAGTTTCAAGAATAGTTTTCTTTTACATAAATCAAATTAATTAAATGGTACAAGAAATTACATCAATTTAGAAAACATGATTTATCCTCTTGATACCTCAGGTTAAAATAACACTACAAATACACATTGTTTCCTTTTCGGCAAACGAAATTAAACCGTATATAACAGAAAGTTTTTCAAGAATAGTTTTCTTTTACATAAATCAAATTAATTAAATGGTACAAGAAATTACATCAATTTAGAAAACATGATTTATCCTCTTGATACCTCAGGTTAAAATAACACTACAAATACACATTGTTTGCCTTTGGACAAACGAAATTAAACCGTAGATAACAGAAAGAGTTTCAAGAATAGTTTTCTTTTACATAAATCAAATTAATTAAATGTTACAAGAAATTACATCAATTTAGAAAACATGATTTATCCTCTTGATACCTCAGGTTAAAATAACACTACAAATACACATTGTTTGCTTTTGGACAAACGAAATTAAACCGTAGATAACAGAAAGAGTTTCAAGAATAGTTTTCTTTTACATAAATCAAATTAATTAAATGGTACAAGAAATTACATCAATTTAGAAAACATGATTTATCCTCTTGATACCTCAGGTTAAAATAACACTACAAATACACATTGTTTGCTTTTGGACAAACGAAATTAAACCGTAGATAACAGAAAGAGTTTCAAGAATAGTTTTCTTTTACATAAATCAAATTAATTAAATGGTACAAGAAATTACATCAATTTAGAAAACATGATTTATCCTCTTGATACCTCAGGTTAAAATAACACTACAAATACACATTGTTTGCTTTTGGACAAACGAAATTAAACCGTAGATAACAGAAAGAGTTTCAAGAATAGTTTTCATTTACATAAATCAAATTAATTAAATGGTACAAGAAATTACATCAATTTAGAAAACATGATTTATCCTCTTGATACCTCAGGTTAAAATAACACTACAAATAGACATTGTTTGCCTTTGGACAAACGAAATTAAACCGTAGATAAAAGAAAGAGTTTCAAGAATAGTTTTCTTTTACATAAATCAAATTAATTAAATGGTACAAGAAATTACATCAATTTAGAAAACATGATTTATCCTCTTGATACCTCAGGTTAAAATAACACTACAAATACACATTGTTTGCTTTTGGACAAACGAAATTAAACCGTAGATAACAGAAAGAGTTTCAAGAATAGTTTTCTTTTACATAAATCAAATTAATTAAATGGTACAAGAAATTACATCAATTTAGAAAACATGATTTATCCTCTTGATACCTCAGGTTAAAATAACACTACAAATACACATTGTTTGCCTTTGGACAAACGAAATTAAACCTTAGATAACAGAAAGAGTTTGAAGAATAGTTTTCTTTTACATAAATCAATTAATTAAATGGTACAAGAAATTACATCAATTTAGAAAACATGATTTATCCTCTTGATACCTCAGGTTAAAATAACACTACAAATACACATTGTTTGCCTTTGGACAAACGAAATTAAACCGTAGATAACAGAAAGAGTTTCAAGAATAGTTTTCTTTTACATAAATCAAATTAATTAAATGTTACAAGAAATTACATCAATTTAGAAAACATGATTTATCCTCTTGATACCTCAGGTTAAAATAACACTACAAATACACATTGTTTGCTTTTGGACAAACGAAATTAAACCGTAGATAACAGAAAGAGTTTCAAGAATAGTTTTCTTTTACATAAATCAAATTAATTAAATGGTACAAGAAATTACATCAATTTAGAAAACATGATTTATCCTCTTGATACCTCAGGTTAAAATAACACTACAAATACACATTGTTTGCTTTTGGACAAACGAAATTAAACCGTAGATAACAGAAAGAGTTTCAAGAATAGTTTTCTTTTACATAAATCAAATTAATTAAATGGTACAAGAAATTACATCAATTTAGAAAACATGATTTATCCTCTTGATACCTCAGGTTAAAATAACACTACAAATACACATTGTTTGCTTTTGGACAAACGAAATTAAACCGTAGATAACAGAAAGAGTTTCAAGAATAGTTTTCATTTACATAAATCAAATTAATTAAATGGTACAAGAAATTACATCAATTTAGAAAACATGATTTATCCTCTTGATACCTCAGGTTAAAATAACACTACAAATAGACATTGTTTGCCTTTGGACAAACGAAATTAAACCGTAGATAAAAGAAAGAGTTTCAAGAATAGTTTTCTTTTACATAAATCAAATTAATTAAATGGTACAAGAAATTACATCAATTTAGAAAACATGATTTATCCTCTTGATACCTCAGGTTAAAATAACACTACAAATACACATTGTTTGCTTTTGGACAAACGAAATTAAACCGTAGATAACAGAAAGTGTTTCAAGAATAGTTTTCTTTTACATAAATCAAATTAATTAAATGGTACAAGAAATTACATCAATTTAGAAAACATGATTTATCCTCTTGATACCTCAGGTTAAAATAACACTACAAATACACATTGTTTGCCTTTGGACAAACGAAATTAAACCTTAGATAACAGAAAGAGTTTGAAGAATAGTTTTCTTTTACATAAATCAAATTAATTAAATGGTACAAGAAATTACATCAATTTAGAAAACATGATTTATCCTCTTGATACCTCAGGTTAAAATAACACTACAAATACACATTGTTTGCTTTTGGACAAACGAAATTAAACCGTAGATAACAGAAAGAGTTTCAAGAATAGTTTTCTTTTACATAAATCAAATTAATTAAATGGTACAAGAAATTACATCAATTTAGAAAACATGATTTATCCTCCTGATACCTCAGGTTAAAATAACACTACAAATATACATTGTTTGCCTTTGGACAAACGAAATTAAACCGTAGATAACAGAAAGAGTTTCAAGAATAGTTTTCTTTTACATAAATCAAATTAATTAAATGGTACAAGAAATTACATCAATTTAGAAAACATGATTTATCCTCTTGATACCTCAGGTTAAAATAACACTACAAATACACATTGTTTCCTTTTCGGCAAACGAAATTAAACCGTATATAACAGAAAGTTTTTCAAGAATAGTTTTCTTTTACATAAATCAAATTAATTAAATGGTACAAGAAATTACATCAATTTAGAAAACATGATTTATCCTCTTGATACCTCAGGTTAAAATAACACTACAAATACACATTGTTTGCCTTTGGACAAACGAAATTAAACCGTAGATAACAGAAAGAGTTTCAAGAATAGTTTTCTTTTACATAAATCAAATTAATTAAATGGTACAAGAAATTACATCAATTTAGAAAACATGATTTATCCTCTTGATACCTCAGGTTAAAATAACACTACAAATACACATTGTTTGCGTTTGGACAAACGAAATTAAACCGTAGATAACAGAAAGAGTTTCAAGATTAGTTTTCTTTTACATAAATCAAATTAATTAAATGGTACAAGAAATTACATCAATTTAGAAAACATGATTTATCCTCTTGATACCTCAGGTTAAAATAACACTACAAATACACATTGTTTCCTTTTCGGCAAACGAAATTAAACCGTATATAACAGAAAGAGTTTCAAGAATAGTTTTCTTTTACATAAATCAAATTAATTAATTTTCCTCTTGATACCTCATGTTAAAATAACACTACAAATACACATTGTTTGCTTTTGGACAAACGAAATTAAACCGTAGATAACAGAAAGTGTTTCAAGAGTAGTTTTCTTTTACATAAATCAAATTAATTAAATGGTACAAGAAATTACATCAATTTAGAAAACATGATTTATCCTCTTGATACCTCAGGTTAAAATAACACTACAAATACACATTGTTTCCTTTTCGGCAAACGAAATTAAACCGTATATAACAGAAAGTGTTTCAAGAATAGTTTTCTTTTACATAAATCAAATTAATTAAATGGTACAAGAAATTACATCAATTTAGAAAACATGATTTATCCTCTTGATACCTCAGGTTAAAATAACACTACAAATACACATTGTTTGCTTTTGGACAAACGAAATTAAACCGTAGATAACAGAAAGAGTTTCAAGAATAGTTTTCTTTTACATAAATCAAATTAATTAAATGGTACAAGAAATTACATCAATTTAGAAAACATGATTTATCCTCTTGATACCTCAGGTTAAAATAACACTACAAATACACATTGTTTGCTTTTGGACAGACGAAATTAAACCGTAGATAACAGAAAGAGTTTCAAGAATAGTTTTCTTTTACATAAATCAAATTAATTAAATGGTACAAGAAATTACATCAATTTAGAAAACATGATTTATCCTCTTGATACCTCAGGTTAAAATAACACTACAAATACACATTGTTTGCTTTTGGACAAACGAAATTAAACCGTAGATAACAGAAAGAGTTTCAAGAATAGTTTTCTTTTACATAAATCAAATTAATTAAATGGTACAAGAAATTACATCAATTTAGAAAACATGATTTATCCTCTTGATACCTCAGGTTAAAATAACACTACAAATACACATTGTTTGCCTTTGGATAAACGAAATTAAACCGTAGATAACAGAAAGAGTTTCAAGAATAGTTTTCTTTTACATAAATCAAATTAATTAAATGGTACAAGAAATTACATCAATTTAGAAAACATGATTTATCCTCTTGATACCTCAGGTTAAAATAACACTACAAATACACATTGTTTGCTTTTGGACAAACGAAATTAAACCGTAGATAACAGAAAGAGTTTCAAGAATAGTTTTCTTTTACATAAATCAAATTAATTAAATGGTACAAGAAATTACATCAATTTAGAAAACATGATTTATCCTCTTGATACCTCAGGTTAAAATAACACTACAAATACACATTGTTTGCTTTTGGACAAACGAAATTAAACCGTAGATAACAGAAAGAGTTTCAAGAATAGTTTTCATTTACATAAATCAAATTAATTAAATGGTACAAGAAATTACATCAATTTAGAAAACATGATTTATCCTCTTGATACCTCAGGTTAAAATAACACTACAAATAGACATTGTTTGCCTTTGGACAAACGAAATTAAACCGTAGATAAAAGAAAGAGTTTCAAGAATAGTTTTCTTTTACATAAATCAAATTAATTAAATGGTACAAGAAATTACATCAATTTAGAAAACATGATTTATCCTCTTGATACCTCAGGTTAAAATAACACTACAAATACACATTGTTTGCTTTTGGACAAACGAAATTAAACCGTAGATAACAGAAAGAGTTTCAAGAATAGTTTTCTTTTACATAAATCAAATTAATTAAATGGTACAAGAAATTACATCAATTTAGAAAACATGATTTATCCTCTTGATACCTCAGGTTAAAATAACACTACAAATACACATTGTTTGCCTTTGGACAAACGAAATTAAACCTTAGATAACAGAAAGAGTTTGAAGAATAGTTTTCTTTTACATAAATCAAATTAATTAAATGGTACAAGAAATTACATCAATTTAGAAAACATGATTTATCCTCTTGATACCTCAGGTTAAAATAACACTACAAATACACATTGTTTGCTTTTGGACAAACGAAATTAAACCGTAGATAACAGAAAGAGTTTCAAGAATAGTTTTCTTTTACATAAATCAAATTAATTAAATGGTACAAGAAATTACATCAATTTAGAAAACATGATTTATCCTCCTGATACCTCAGGTTAAAATAACACTACAAATATACATTGTTTGCCTTTGGACAAACGAAATTAAACCGTAGATAACAGAAAGAGTTTCAAGAATAGTTTTCTTTTACATAAATCAAATTAATTAAATGGTACAAGAAATTACATCAATTTAGAAAACATGATTTATCCTCTTGATACCTCAGGTTAAAATAACACTACAAATACACATTGTTTCCTTTTCGGCAAACGAAATTAAACCGTATATAACAGAAAGTTTTTCAAGAATAGTTTTCTTTTACATAAATCAAATTAATTAAATGGTACAAGAAATTACATCAATTTAGAAAACATGATTTATCCTCTTGATACCTCAGGTTAAAATAACACTACAAATACACATTGTTTGCCTTTGGACAAACGAAATTAAACCGTAGATAACAGAAAGAGTTTCAAGAATAGTTTTCTTTTACATAAATCAAATTAATTAAATGGTACAAGAAATTACATCAATTTAGAAAACATGATTTATCCTCTTGATACCTCAGGTTAAAATAACACTACAAATACACATTGTTTCCTTTTCGGCAAACGAAATTAAACCGTATATAACAGAAAGAGTTTCAAGAATAGTTTTCTTTTACATAAATCAAATTAATTAATTTTCCTCTTGATACCTCATGTTAAAATAACACTACAAATACACATTGTTTGCTTTTGGACAAACGAAATTAAACCGTAGATAACAGAAAGTGTTTCAAGAGTAGTTTTCTTTTACATAAATCAAATTAATTAAATGGTACAAGAAATTACATCAATTTAGAAAACATGATTTATCCTCTTGATACCTCAGGTTAAAATAACACTACAAATACACATTGTTTCCTTTTCGGCAAACGAAATTAAACCGTATATAACAGAAAGTGTTTCAAGAATAGTTTTCTTTTACATAAATCAAATTAATTAAATGGTACAAGAAATTACATCAATTTAGAAAACATGATTTATCCTCTTGATACCTCAGGTTAAAATAACACTACAAATACACATTGTTTGCTTTTGGACAAACGAAATTAAACCGTAGATAACAGAAAGAGTTTCAAGAATAGTTTTCTTTTACATAAATCAAATTAATTAAATGGTACAAGAAATTACATCAATTTAGAAAACATGATTTATCCTCTTGATACCTCAGGTTAAAATAACACTACAAATACACATTGTTTGCTTTTGGACAGACGAAATTAAACCGTAGATAACAGAAAGAGTTTCAAGAATAGTTTTCTTTTACATAAATCAAATTAATTAAATGGTACAAGAAATTACATCAATTTAGAAAACATGATTTATCCTCCTGATACCTCAGGTTAAAATAACACTACAAATATACATTGTTTGCCTTTGGACAAACGAAATTAAACCGTAGATAACAGAAAGAGTTTCAAGAATAGTTTTCTTTTACATAAATCAAATTAATTAAATGGTACAAGAAATTACATCAATTTAGAAAACATGATTTATCCTCTTGATACCTCAGGTTAAAATAACACTACAAATACACATTGTTTCCTTTTCGGCAAACGAAATTAAACCGTATATAACAGAAAGTTTTTCAAGAATAGTTTTCTTTTACATAAATCAAATTAATTAAATGGTACAAGAAATTACATCAATTTAGAAAACATGATTTATCCTCTTGATACCTCAGGTTAAAATAACACTACAAATACACATTGTTTGCCTTTGGACAAACGAAATTAAACCGTAGATAACAGAAAGAGTTTCAAGAATAGTTTTCTTTTACATAAATCAAATTAATTAAATGGTACAAGAAATTACATCAATTTAGAAAACATGATTTATCCTCTTGATACCTCAGGTTAAAATAACACTACAAATACACATTGTTTGCGTTTGGACAAACGAAATTAAACCGTAGATAACAGAAAGAGTTTCAAGATTAGTTTTCTTTTACATAAATCAAATTAATTAAATGGTACAAGAAATTACATCAATTTAGAAAACATGATTTATCCTCTTGATACCTCAGGTTAAAATAACACTACAAATACACATTGTTTCCTTTTCGGCAAACGAAATTAAACCGTATATAACAGAAAGAGTTTCAAGAATAGTTTTCTTTTACATAAATCAAATTAATTAATTTTCCTCTTGATACCTCATGTTAAAATAACACTACAAATACACATTGTTTGCTTTTGGACAAACGAAATTAAACCGTAGATAACAGAAAGTGTTTCAAGAGTAGTTTTCTTTTACATAAATCAAATTAATTAAATGGTACAAGAAATTACATCAATTTAGAAAACATGATTTATCCTCTTGATACCTCAGGTTAAAATAACACTACAAATACACATTGTTTCCTTTTCGGCAAACGAAATTAAACCGTATATAACAGAAAGTGTTTCAAGAATAGTTTTCTTTTACATAAATCAAATTAATTAAATGGTACAAGAAATTACATCAATTTAGAAAACATGATTTATCCTCTTGATACCTCAGGTTAAAATAACACTACAAATACACATTGTTTGCTTTTGGACAAACGAAATTAAACCGTAGATAACAGAAAGAGTTTCAAGAATAGTTTTCTTTTACATTAATCAAATTAATTAAATGGTACAAGAAATTACATCAATTTAGAAAACATGATTTATCCTCTTGATACCTCAGGTTAAAATAACACTACAAATACACATTGTTTGCTTTTGGACAGACGAAATTAAACCGTAGATAACAGAAAGAGTTTCAAGAATAGTTTTCTTTTACATAAATCAAATTAATTAAATGGTACAAGAAATTACATCAATTTAGAAAACATGATTTATCCTCTTGATACCTCAGGTTAAAATAACACTACAAATACACATTGTTTGCTTTTGGACAAACGAAATTAAACCGTAGATAACAGAAAGAGTTTCAAGAATAGTTTTCTTTTACATAAATCAAATTAATTAAATGGTACAAGAAATTACATCAATTTAGAAAACATGATTTATCCTCTTGATACCTCAGGTTAAAATAACACTACAAATACACATTGTTTGCCTTTGGATAAACGAAATTAAACCGTAGATAACAGAAAGAGTTTCAAGAATAGTTTTCTTTTACATAAATCAAATTAATTAAATGGTACAAGAAATTACATCAATTTAGAAAACATGATTTATCCTCTTGATACCTCAGGTTAAAATAACACTACAAATACACATTGTTTGCTTTTGGACAAACGAAATTAAACCGTAGATAACAGAAAGAGTTTCAAGAATAGTTTTCTTTTACATAAATCAAATTAATTAAATGGTACAAGAAATTACATCAATTTAGAAAACATGATTTATCCTCTTGATACCTCAGGTTAAAATAACACTACAAATACACATTGTTTGCTTTTGGACAAACGAAATTAAACCGTAGATAACAGAAAGAGTTTCAAGAATAGTTTTCATTTACATAAATCAAATTAATTAAATGGTACAAGAAATTACATCAATTTAGAAAACATGATTTATCCTCTTGATACCTCAGGTTAAAATAACACTACAAATAGACATTGTTTGCCTTTGGACAAACGAAATTAAACCGTAGATAAAAGAAAGAGTTTCAAGAATAGTTTTCTTTTACATAAATCAAATTAATTAAATGGTACAAGAAATTACATCAATTTAGAAAACATGATTTATCCTCTTGATACCTCAGGTTAAAATAACACTACAAATACACATTGTTTGCTTTTGGACAAACGAAATTAAACCGTAGATAACAGAAAGTGTTTCAAGAATAGTTTTCTTTTACATAAATCAAATTAATTAAATGGTACAAGAAATTACATCAATTTAGAAAACATGATTTATCCTCTTGATACCTCAGGTTAAAATAACACTACAAATACACATTGTTTGCCTTTGGACAAACGAAATTAAACCTTAGATAACAGAAAGAGTTTGAAGAATAGTTTTCTTTTACATAAATCAAATTAATTAAATGGTACAAGAAATTACATCAATTTAGAAAACATGATTTATCCTCTTGATACCTCAGGTTAAAATAACACTACAAATACACATTGTTTGCTTTTGGACAAACGAAATTAAACCGTAGATAACAGAAAGAGTTTCAAGAATAGTTTTCTTTTACATAAATCAAATTAATTAAATGGTACAAGAAATTACATCAATTTAGAAAACATGATTTATCCTCCTGATACCTCAGGTTAAAATAACACTACAAATATACATTGTTTGCCTTTGGACAAACGAAATTAAACCGTAGATAACAGAAAGAGTTTCAAGAATAGTTTTCTTTTACATAAATCAAATTAATTAAATGGTACAAGAAATTACATCAATTTAGAAAACATGATTTATCCTCTTGATACCTCAGGTTAAAATAACACTACAAATACACATTGTTTGCCTTTGGATAAACGAAATTAAACCGTAGATAACAGAAAGAGTTTCAAGAATAGTTTTCTTTTACATAAATCAAATTAATTAAATGGTACAAGAAATTACATCAATTTAGAAAACATGATTTATCCTCTTGATACCTCAGGTTAAAATAACACTACAAATACACATTGTTTGCCTTTGGATAAACGAAATTAAACCGTAGATAACAGAAAGAGTTTCAAGAATAGTTTTCTTTTACATAAATCAAATTAATTAAATGGTACAAGAAATTACATCAATTTAGAAAACATGATTTATCCTCTTGATACCTCAGGTTAAAATAACACTACAAATACACATTGTTTGCTTTTGGACAAACGAAATTAAACCGTAGATAACAGAAAGAGTTTCAAGAATAGTTTTATTTTACATAAATCAAATTAATTAAATGGTACAAGAAATTACATCAATTTAGAAAACATGATTTATCCTCCTGATACCTCAGGTTAAAATAACACTACAAATATACATTGTTTGCCTTTGGACAAACGAAATTAAACCGTAGATAACAGAAAGAGTTTCAAGAATAGTTTTCTTTTACATAAATCAAATTAATTAAATGGTACAAGAAATTACATCAATTTAGAAAACATGATTTATCCTCTTGATACCTCAGGTTAAAATAACACTACAAATACACATTGTTTCCTTTTCGGCAAACGAAATTAAACCGTATATAACAGAAAGTTTTTCAAGAATAGTTTTCTTTTACATAAATCAAATTAATTAAATGGTACAAGAAATTACATCAATTTAGAAAACATGATTTATCCTCTTGATACCTCAGGTTAAAATAACACTACAAATACACATTGTTTGCCTTTGGACAAACGAAATTAAACCGTAGATAACAGAAAGAGTTTCAAGAATAGTTTTCTTTTACATAAATCAAATTAATTAAATGGTACAAGAAATTACATCAATTTAGAAAACATGATTTATCCTCTTGATACCTCAGGTTAAAATAACACTACAAATACACATTGTTTGCGTTTGGACAAACGAAATTAAACCGTAGATAACAGAAAGTGTTTCAAGAGTAGTTTTCTTTTACATAAATCAAATTAATTAAATGGTACAAGAAATTACATCAATTTAGAAAACATGATTTATCCTCTTGATACCTCAGGTTAAAATAACACTACAAATACACATTGTTTGCTTTTGGACAAACGAAATTAAACCGTAGATAACAGAAAGAGTTTCAAGAATAGTTTTCTTTTACATAAATCAAATTAATTAAATGGTACAAGAAATTACATCAATTTAGAAAACATGATTTATCCTCTTGATACCTCAGGTTAAAATAACACTACAAATACACATTGTTTGCCTTTGGACAAACGAAATTAAACCTTAGATAACAGAAAGAGTTTGAAGAATAGTTTTCTTTTACATAAATCAAATTAATTAAATGGTACAAGAAATTACATCAATTTAGAAAACATGATTTATCCTCTTGATACCTCAGGTTAAAATAACACTACAAATACACATTGTTTGCTTTTGGACAAACGAAATTAAACCGTAGATAACAGAAAGAGTTTCAAGAATAGTTTTCTTTTACATAAATCAAATTAATTAAATGGTACAAGAAATTACATCAATTTAGAAAACATGATTTATCCTCCTGATACCTCAGGTTAAAATAACACTACAAATATACATTGTTTGCCTTTGGACAAACGAAATTAAACCGTAGATAACAGAAAGAGTTTCAAGAATAGTTTTCTTTTACATAAATCAAATTAATTAAATGGTACAAGAAATTACATCAATTTAGAAAACATGATTTATCCTCTTGATACCTCAGGTTAAAATAACACTACAAATACACATTGTTTCCTTTTCGGCAAACGAAATTAAACCGTATATAACAGAAAGTTTTTCAAGAATAGTTTTCTTTTACATAAATCAAATTAATTAAATGGTACAAGAAATTACATCAATTTAGAAAACATGATTTATCCTCTTGATACCTCAGGTTAAAATAACACTACAAATACACATTGTTTGCCTTTGGACAAACGAAATTAAACCGTAGATAACAGAAAGAGTTTCAAGAATAGTTTTCTTTTACATAAATCAAATTAATTAAATGGTACAAGAAATTACATCAATTTAGAAAACATGATTTATCCTCTTGATACCTCAGGTTAAAATAACACTACAAATACACATTGTTTCCTTTTCGGCAAACGAAATTAAACCGTATATAACAGAAAGAGTTTCAAGAATAGTTTTCTTTTACATAAATCAAATTAATTAATTTTCCTCTTGATACCTCATGTTAAAATAACACTACAAATACACATTGTTTGCTTTTGGACAAACGAAATTAAACCGTAGATAACAGAAAGTGTTTCAAGAGTAGTTTTCTTTTACATAAATCAAATTAATTAAATGGTACAAGAAATTACATCAATTTAGAAAACATGATTTATCCTCTTGATACCTCAGGTTAAAATAACACTACAAATACACATTGTTTCCTTTTCGGCAAACGAAATTAAACCGTATATAACAGAAAGTGTTTCAAGAATAGTTTTCTTTTACATAAATCAAATTAATTAAATGGTACAAGAAATTACATCAATTTAGAAAACATGATTTATCCTCTTGATACCTCAGGTTAAAATAACACTACAAATACACATTGTTTGCTTTTGGACAAACGAAATTAAACCGTAGATAACAGAAAGAGTTTCAAGAATAGTTTTCTTTTACATAAATCAAATTAATTAAATGGTACAAGAAATTACATCAATTTAGAAAACATGATTTATCCTCTTGATACCTCAGGTTAAAATAACACTACAAATACACATTGTTTGCTTTTGGACAGACGAAATTAAACCGTAGATAACAGAAAGAGTTTCAAGAATAGTTTTCTTTTACATAAATCAAATTAATTAAATGGTACAAGAAATTACATCAATTTAGAAAACATGATTTATCCTCCTGATACCTCAGGTTAAAATAACACTACAAATATACATTGTTTGCCTTTGGACAAACGAAATTAAACCGTAGATAACAGAAAGAGTTTCAAGAATAGTTTTCTTTTACATAAATCAAATTAATTAAATGGTACAAGAAATTACATCAATTTAGAAAACATGATTTATCCTCTTGATACCTCAGGTTAAAATAACACTACAAATACACATTGTTTCCTTTTCGGCAAACGAAATTAAACCGTATATAACAGAAAGTTTTTCAAGAATAGTTTTCTTTTACATAAATCAAATTAATTAAATGGTACAAGAAATTACATCAATTTAGAAAACATGATTTATCCTCTTGATACCTCAGGTTAAAATAACACTACAAATACACATTGTTTGCCTTTGGACAAACGAAATTAAACCGTAGATAACAGAAAGAGTTTCAAGAATAGTTTTCTTTTACATAAATCAAATTAATTAAATGGTACAAGAAATTACATCAATTTAGAAAACATGATTTATCCTCTTGATACCTCAGGTTAAAATAACACTACAAATACACATTGTTTGCGTTTGGACAAACGAAATTAAACCGTAGATAACAGAAAGAGTTTCAAGATTAGTTTTCTTTTACATAAATCAAATTAATTAAATGGTACAAGAAATTACATCAATTTAGAAAACATGATTTATCCTCTTGATACCTCAGGTTAAAATAACACTACAAATACACGTTGTTTCCTTTTCGGCAAACGAAATTAAACCGTATATAACAGAAAGAGTTTCAAGAATAGTTTTCTTTTACATAAATCAAATTAATTAATTTTCCTCTTGATACCTCATGTTAAAATAACACTACAAATACACATTGTTTGCTTTTGGACAAACGAAATTAAACCGTAGATAACAGAAAGTGTTTCAAGAGTAGTTTTCTTTTACATAAATCAAATTAATTAAATGGTACAAGAAATTACATCAATTTAGAAAACATGATTTATCCTCTTGATACCTCAGGTTAAAATAACACTACAAATACACATTGTTTCCTTTTCGGCAAACGAAATTAAACCGTATATAACAGAAAGTGTTTCAAGAATAGTTTTCTTTTACATAAATCAAATTAATTAAATGGTACAAGAAATTACATCAATTTAGAAAACATGATTTATCCTCTTGATACCTCAGGTTAAAATAACACTACAAATACACATTGTTTGCTTTTGGACAAACGAAATTAAACCGTAGATAACAGAAAGAGTTTCAAGAATAGTTTTCTTTTACATTAATCAAATTAATTAAATGGTACAAGAAATTACATCAATTTAGAAAACATGATTTATCCTCTTGATACCTCAGGTTAAAATAACACTACAAATACACATTGTTTGCTTTTGGACAGACGAAATTAAACCGTAGATAACAGAAAGAGTTTCAAGAATAGTTTTCTTTTACATAAATCAAATTAATTAAATGGTACAAGAAATTACATCAATTTAGAAAACATGATTTATCCTCTTGATACCTCAGGTTAAAATAACACTACAAATACACATTGTTTGCTTTTGGACAAACGAAATTAAACCGTAGATAACAGAAAGAGTTTCAAGAATAGTTTTCTTTTACATAAATCAAATTAATTAAATGGTACAAGAAATTACATCAATTTAGAAAACATGATTTATCCTCTTGATACCTCAGGTTAAAATAACACTACAAATACACATTGTTTGCCTTTGGATAAACGAAATTAAACCGTAGATAACAGAAAGAGTTTCAAGAATAGTTTTCTTTTACATAAATCAAATTAATTAAATGGTACAAGAAATTACATCAATTTAGAAAACATGATTTATCCTCTTGATACCTCAGGTTAAAATAACACTACAAATACACATTGTTTGCTTTTGGACAAACGAAATTAAACCGTAGATAACAGAAAGAGTTTCAAGAATAGTTTTCTTTTACATAAATCAAATTAATTAAATGGTACAAGAAATTACATCAATTTAGAAAACATGATTTATCCTCTTGATACCTCAGGTTAAAATAACACTACAAATACACATTGTTTGCTTTTGGACAAACGAAATTAAACCGTAGATAACAGAAAGAGTTTCAAGAATAGTTTTCATTTACATAAATCAAATTAATTAAATGGTACAAGAAATTACATCAATTTAGAAAACATGATTTATCCTCTTGATACCTCAGGTTAAAATAACACTACAAATAGACATTGTTTGCCTTTGGACAAACGAAATTAAACCGTAGATAAAAGAAAGAGTTTCAAGAATAGTTTTCTTTTACATAAATCAAATTAATTAAATGGTACAAGAAATTACATCAATTTAGAAAACATGATTTATCCTCTTGATACCTCAGGTTAAAATAACACTACAAATACACATTGTTTGCTTTTGGACAAACGAAATTAAACCGTAGATAACAGAAAGTGTTTCAAGAATAGTTTTCTTTTACATAAATCAAATTAATTAAATGGTACAAGAAATTACATCAATTTAGAAAACATGATTTATCCTCTTGATACCTCAGGTTAAAATAACACTACAAATACACATTGTTTGCCTTTGGACAAACGAAATTAAACCTTAGATAACAGAAAGAGTTTGAAGAATAGTTTTCTTTTACATAAATCAAATTAATTAAATGGTACAAGAAATTACATCAATTTAGAAAACATGATTTATCCTCTTGATACCTCAGGTTAAAATAACACTACAAATACACATTGTTTGCTTTTGGACAAACGAAATTAAACCGTAGATAACAGAAAGAGTTTCAAGAATAGTTTTCTTTTACATAAATCAAATTAATTAAATGGTACAAGAAATTACATCAATTTAGAAAACATGATTTATCCTCCTGATACCTCAGGTTAAAATAACACTACAAATATACATTGTTTGCCTTTGGACAAACGAAATTAAACCGTAGATAACAGAAAGAGTTTCAAGAATAGTTTTCTTTTACATAAATCAAATTAATTAAATGGTACAAGAAATTACATCAATTTAGAAAACATGATTTATCCTCTTGATACCTCAGGTTAAAATAACACTACAAATACACATTGTTTGCCTTTGGATAAACGAAATTAAACCGTAGATAACAGAAAGAGTTTCAAGAATAGTTTTCTTTTACATAAATCAAATTAATTAAATGGTACAAGAAATTACATCAATTTAGAAAACATGATTTATCCTCTTGATACCTCAGGTTAAAATAACACTACAAATACACATTGTTTGCCTTTGGATAAACGAAATTAAACCGTAGATAACAGAAAGAGTTTCAAGAATAGTTTTCTTTTACATAAATCAAATTAATTAAATGGTACAAGAAATTACATCAATTTAGAAAACATGATTTATCCTCTTGATACCTCAGGTTAAAATAACACTACAAATACACATTGTTTGCTTTTGGACAAACGAAATTAAACCGTAGATAACAGAAAGAGTTTCAAGAATAGTTTTATTTTACATAAATCAAATTAATTAAATGGTACAAGAAATTACATCAATTTAGAAAACATGATTTATCCTCCTGATACCTCAGGTTAAAATAACACTACAAATATACATTGTTTGCCTTTGGACAAACGAAATTAAACCGTAGATAACAGAAAGAGTTTCAAGAATAGTTTTCTTTTACATAAATCAAATTAATTAAATGGTACAAGAAATTACATCAATTTAGAAAACATGATTTATCCTCTTGATACCTCAGGTTAAAATAACACTACAAATACACATTGTTTCCTTTTCGGCAAACGAAATTAAACCGTATATAACAGAAAGTTTTTCAAGAATAGTTTTCTTTTACATAAATCAAATTAATTAAATGGTACAAGAAATTACATCAATTTAGAAAACATGATTTATCCTCTTGATACCTCAGGTTAAAATAACACTACAAATACACATTGTTTGCCTTTGGACAAACGAAATTAAACCGTAGATAACAGAAAGAGTTTCAAGAATAGTTTTCTTTTACATAAATCAAATTAATTAAATGGTACAAGAAATTACATCAATTTAGAAAACATGATTTATCCTCTTGATACCTCAGGTTAAAATAACACTACAAATACACATTGTTTGCGTTTGGACAAACGAAATTAAACCGTAGATAACAGAAAGTGTTTCAAGAGTAGTTTTCTTTTACATAAATCAAATTAATTAAATGGTACAAGAAATTACATCAATTTAGAAAACATGATTTATCCTCTTGATACCTCAGGTTAAAATAACACTACAAATACACATTGTTTCCTTTTCGGCAAACGAAATTAAACCGTATATAACAGAAAGTGTTTCAAGAATAGTTTTCTTTTACATAAATCAAATTAATTAAATGGTACAAGAAATTACATCAATTTAGAAAACATGATTTATCCTCTTGATACCTCAGGTTAAAATAACACTACAAATACACATTGTTTGCTTTTGGACAAACGAAATTAAACCGTAGATAACAGAAAGAGTTTCAAGAATAGTTTTCTTTTACATAAATCAAATTAATTAAATGGTACAAGAAATTACATCAACTTAGAAAACATGATTTATCCTCTTGATACCTCAGGTTAAAATAACACTACAAATACACATTGTTTGCTTTTGGACAGACGAAATTAAACCGTAGATAACAGAAAGAGTTTCAAGAATAGTTTTCTTTTACATAAATCAAATTAATTAAATGGTACAAGAAATTACATCAATTTAGAAAACATGATTTATCCTCTTGATACCTCAGGTTAAAATAACACTACAAATACACATTGTTTGCTTTTGGACAAACGAAATTAAACCGTAGATAACAGAAAGAGTTTCAAGAATAGTTTTCTTTTACATAAATCAAATTAATTAAATGGTACAAGAAATTACATCAATTTAGAAAACATGATTTATCCTCTTGATACCTCAGGTTAAAATAACACTACAAATACACATTGTTTCCTTTTCGGCAAACGAAATTAAACCGTATATAACAGAAAGTTTTTCAAGAATAGTTTTCTTTTACATAAATCAAATTAATTAAATGGTACAAGAAATTACATCAATTTAGAAAACATGATTTATCCTCTTGATACCTCAGGTTAAAATAACACTACAAATACACATTGTTTGCCTTTGGACAAACGAAATTAAACCGTAGATAACAGAAAGAGTTTCAAGAATAGTTTTCTTTTACATAAATCAAATTAATTAAATGGTACAAGAAATTACATCAATTTAGAAAACATGATTTATCCTCTTGATACCTCAGGTTAAAATAACACTACAAATAGACATTGTTTGCCTTTGGACAAACGAAATTAAACCGTAGATAAAAGAAAGAGTTTCAAGAATAGTTTTCTTTTACATAAATCAAATTAATTAAATGGTACAAGAAATTACATCAATTTAGAAAACATGATTTATCCTCTTGATACCTCAGGTTAAAATAACACTACAAATACACATTGTTTGCTTTTGGACAAACGAAATTAAACCGTAGATAACAGAAAGTGTTTCAAGAATAGTTTTCTTTTACATAAATCAAATTAATTAAATGGTACAAGAAATTACATCAATTTAGAAAACATGATTTATCCTCTTGATACCTCAGGTTAAAATAACACTACAAATACACATTGTTTGCCTTTGGACAAACGAAATTAAACCTTAGATAACAGAAAGAGTTTGAAGAATAGTTTTCTTTTACATAAATCAAATTAATTAAATGGTACAAGAAATTACATCAATTTAGAAAACATGATTTATCCTCTTGATACCTCAGGTTAAAATAACACTACAAATACACATTGTTTGCTTTTGGACAAACGAAATTAAACCGTAGATAACAGAAAGAGTTTCAAGAATAGTTTTCTTTTACATAAATCAAATTAATTAAATGGTACAAGAAATTACATCAATTTAGAAAACATGATTTATCCTCTTGATACCTCAGGTTAAAATAACACTACAAATACACATTGTTTCCTTTTCGGCAAACGAAATTAAACCGTATATAACAGAAAGTTTTTCAAGAATAGTTTTCTTTTACATAAATCAAATTAATTAAATGGTACAAGAAATTACATCAATTTAGAAAACATGATTTATCCTCTTGATACCTCAGGTTAAAATAACACTACAAATACACATTGTTTCCTTTTCGGCAAACGAAATTAAACCGTATATAACAGAAAGTTTTTCAAGAATAGTTTTCTTTTACATAAATCAAATTAATTAAATGGTACAAGAAATTACATCAATTTAGAAAACATGATTTATCCTCTTGATACCTCAGGTTAAAATAACACTACAAATACACATTGTTTGCCTTTGGACAAACGAAATTAAACCGTAGATAAAAGAAAGAGTTTCAAGAATAGTTTTCTTTTACATAAATCAAATTAATTAAATGGTACAAGAAATTACATCAATTTAGAAAACATGATTTATCCTCTTGATACCTCAGGTTAAAATAACACTACAAATACACATTGTTTGCTTTTGGACAAACGAAATTAAACCGTAGATAACAGAAAGTGTTTCAAGAATAGTTTTCTTTTACATAAATCAAATTAATTAAATGGTACAAGAAATTACATCAATTTAGAAAACATGATTTATCCTCTTGATACCTCAGGTTAAAATAACACTACAAATACACATTGTTTGCTTTTGGACAAACGAAATTAAACCGTAGATAACAGAAAGTGTTTCAAGAATAGTTTTCTTTTACATAAATCAAATTAATTAAATGGTACAAGAAATTACATCAATTTAGAAAACATGATTTATCCTCTTGATACCTCAGGTTAAAATAACACTACAAATAGACATTGTTTGCCTTTGGACAAACGAAATTAAACCGTAGATAAAAGAAAGAGTTTCAAGAATAGTTTTCTTTTACATAAATCAAATTAATTAAATGGTACAAGAAATTACATCAATTTAGAAAACATGATTTATCCTCTTGATACCTCAGGTTAAAATAACACTACAAATACACATTGTTTGCTTTTGGACAAACGAAATTAAACCTTAGATAACAGAAAGAGTTTGAAGAATAGTTTTCTTTTACATAAATCAAATTAATTAAATGGTACAAGAAATTACATCAATTTAGAAAACATGATTTATCCTCTTGATACCTCAGGTTAAAATAACACTACAAATACACATTGTTTGCTTTTGGACAAACGAAATTAAACCGTAGATAACAGAAAGAGTTTCAAGAATAGTTTTCTTTTACATAAATCAAATTAATTAAATGGTACAAGAAATTACATCAATTTAGAAAACATGATTTATCCTCTTGATACCTCAGGTTAAAATAACACTACAAATACACATTGTTTCCTTTTCGGCAAACGAAATTAAACCGTATATAACAGAAAGTTTTTCAAGAATAGTTTTCTTTTACATAAATCAAATTAATTAAATGGTACAAGAAATTACATCAATTTAGAAAACATGATTTATCCTCTTGATACCTCAGGTTAAAATAACACTACAAATACACATTGTTTGCCTTTGGACAAACGAAATTAAACCGTAGATAACAGAAAGAGTTTCAAGAATAGTTTTCTTTTACATAAATCAAATTAATTAAATGGTACAAGAAATTACATCAATTTAGAAAACATGATTTATCCTCTTGATACCTCAGGTTAAAATAACACTACAAATAGACATTGTTTGCCTTTGGACAAACGAAATTAAACCGTAGATAAAAGAAAGAGTTTCAAGAATAGTTTTCTTTTACATAAATCAAATTAATTAAATGGTACAAGAAATTACATCAATTTAGAAAACATGATTTATCCTCTTGATACCTCAGGTTAAAATAACACTACAAATACACATTGTTTGCTTTTGGACAAACGAAATTAAACCGTAGATAACAGAAAGTGTTTCAAGAATAGTTTTCTTTTACATAAATCAAATTAATTAAATGGTACAAGAAATTACATCAATTTAGAAAACATGATTTATCCTCTTGATACCTCAGGTTAAAATAACACTACAAATACACATTGTTTGCTTTTGGACAAACGAAATTAAACCGTAGATAACAGAAAGAGTTTCAAGAATAGTTTTCTTTTACATAAATCAAATTAATTAAATGGTACAAGAAATTACATCAATTTAGAAAACATGATTTATCCTCTTGATACCTCAGGTTAAAATAACACTACAAATACACATTGTTTGCCTTTGGACAAACGAAATTAAACCTTAGATAACAGAAAGAGTTTGAAGAATAGTTTTCTTTTACATAAATCAAATTAATTAAATGGTACAAGAAATTACATCAATTTAGAAAACATGATTTATCCTCTTGATACCTCAGGTTAAAATAACACTACAAATACACATTGTTTGCTTTTGGACAAACGAAATTAAACCGTAGATAACAGAAAGAGTTTCAAGAATAGTTTTCTTTTACATAAATCAAATTAATTAAATGGTACAAGAAATTACATCAATTTAGAAAACATGATTTATCCTCCTGATACCTCAGGTTAAAATAACACTACAAATATACATTGTTTGCCTTTGGACAAACGAAATTAAACCGTAGATAACAGAAAGAGTTTCAAGAATAGTTTTCTTTTACATAAATCAAATTAATTAAATGGTACAAGAAATTACATCAATTTAGAAAACATGATTTATCCTCTTGATACCTCAGGTTAAAATAACACTACAAATACACATTGTTTGCCTTTGGATAAACGAAATTAAACCGTAGATAACAGAAAGAGTTTCAAGAATAGTTTTCTTTTACATAAATCAAATTAATTAAATGGTACAAGAAATTACATCAATTTAGAAAACATGATTTATCCTCTTGATACCTCAGGTTAAAATAACACTACAAATACACATTGTTTGCTTTTGGACAAACGAAATTAAACCGTAGATAACAGAAAGAGTTTCAAGAATAGTTTTCTTTTACATAAATCAAATTAATTAAATGGTACAAGAAATTACATCAATTTAGAAAACATGATTTATCCTCTTGATACCTCAGGTTAAAATAACACTACAAATACACATTGTTTCCTTTTCGGCAAACGAAATTAAACCGTATATAACAGAAAGTTTTTCAAGAATAGTTTTCTTTTACATAAATCAAATTAATTAAATGGTACAAGAAATTACATCAATTTAGAAAACATGATTTATCCTCTTGATACCTCAGGTTAAAATAACACTACAAATACACATTGTTTGCCTTTGGACAAACGAAATTAAACCGTAGATAACAGAAAGAGTTTCAAGAATAGTTTTCTTTTACATAAATCAAATTAATTAAATGTTACAAGAAATTACATCAATTTAGAAAACATGATTTATCCTCTTGATACCTCAGGTTAAAATAACACTACAAATACACATTGTTTGCCTTTGGACAAACGAAATTAAACCGTAGATAACAGAAAGAGTTTCAAGAATAGTTTTCTTTTACATAAATCAAATTAATTAAATGGTACAAGAAATTACATCAATTTAGAAAACATGATTTATCCTCTTGATACCTCAGGTTAAAATAACACTACAAATACACATTGTTTGCTTTTGGACAAACGAAATTAAACCGTAGATAACAGAAAGAGTTTCAAGAATAGTTTTCTTTTACATAAATCAAATTAATTAAATGGTACAAGAAATTACATCAATTTAGAAAACATGATTTATCCTCTTGATACCTCAGGTTAAAAAAACACTACAAATACACATTGTTTGCTTTTGGACAGACGAAATTAAACCGTAGATAACAGAAAGAGTTTCAAGAATAGTTTTCTTTTACATAAATCAAATTAATTAAATGGTACAAGAAATTACATCAATTTAGAAAACATGATTTATCCTCTTGATACCTCAGGTTAAAATAACACTACAAATACACATTGTTTGCTTTTGGACAAACGAAATTAAACCGTAGATAACAGAAAGAGTTTCAAGAATAGTTTTCTTTTACATAAATCAAATTAATTAAATGGTACAAGAAATTACATCAATTTAGAAAACATGATTTATCCTCTTGATACCTCAGGTTAAAATAACACTACAAATACACATTGTTTGCCTTTGGATAAACGAAATTAAACCGTAGATAACAGAAAGAGTTTCAAGAATAGTTTTCTTTTACATAAATCAAATTAATTAAATGGTACAAGAAATTACATCAATTTAGAAAACATGATTTATCCTCTTGATACCTCAGGTTAAAATAACACTACAAATACACATTGTTTGCTTTTGGACAAACGAAATTAAACCGTAGATAACAGAAAGAGTTTCAAGAATAGTTTTCTTTTACATAAATCAAATTAATTAAATGGTACAAGAAATTACATCAATTTAGAAAACATGATTTATCCTCTTGATACCTCAGGTTAAAATAACACTACAAATACACATTGTTTCCTTTTCGGCAAACGAAATTAAACCGTATATAACAGAAAGTTTTTCAAGAATAGTTTTCTTTTACATAAATCAAATTAATTAAATGGTACAAGAAATTACATCAATTTAGAAAACATGATTTATCCTCTTGATACCTCAGGTTAAAATAACACTACAAATACACATTGTTTGCCTTTGGACAAACGAAATTAAACCGTAGATAACAGAAAGAGTTTCAAGAATAGTTTTCTTTTACATAAATCAAATTAATTAAATGGTACAAGAAATTACATCAATTTAGAAAACATGATTTATCCTCTTGATACCTCAGGTTAAAATAACACTACAAATACACATTGTTTGCTTTTGGACAAACGAAATTAAACCGTAGATAACAGAAAGTGTTTCAAGAATAGTTTTCTTTTACATAAATCAAATTAATTAAATGGTACAAGAAATTACATCAATTTAGAAAACATGATTTATCCTCTTGATACCTCAGGTTAAAATAACACTACAAATACACATTGTTTGCTTTTGGACAAACGAAATTAAACCGTAGATAACAGAAAGAGTTTCAAGAATAGTTTTCTTTTACATAAATCAAATTAATTAAATGGTACAAGAAATTACATCAATTTAGAAAACATGATTTATCCTCTTGATACCTCAGGTTAAAATAACACTACAAATACACATTGTTTGCTTTTGGACAAACGAAATTAAACCGTAGATAACAGAAAGAGTTTCAAGAATAGTTTTCTTTTACATAAATCAAATTAATTAAATGGTACAAGAAATTACATCAATTTAGAAAACATGATTTATCCTCTTGATACCTCAGGTTAAAATAACACTACAAATACACATTGTTTGCCTTTGGATAAACGAAATTAAACCGTAGATAACAGAAAGAGTTTCAAGAATAGTTTTCTTTTACATAAATCAAATTAATTAAATGGTACAAGAAATTACATCAATTTAGAAAACATGATTTATCCTCTTGATACCTCAGGTTAAAATAACACTACAAATACACATTGTTTGCTTTTGGACAAACGAAATTAAACCGTAGATAACAGAAAGAGTTTCAAGAATAGTTTTCTTTTACATAAATCAAATTAATTAAATGGTACAAGAAATTACATCAATTTAGAAAACATGATTTATCCTCTTGATACCTCAGGTTAAAATAACACTACAAATACACATTGTTTCCTTTTCGGCAAACGAAATTAAACCGTATATAACAGAAAGTTTTTCAAGAATAGTTTTCTTTTACATAAATCAAATTAATTAAATGGTACAAGAAATTACATCAATTTAGAAAACATGATTTATCCTCTTGATACCTCAGGTTAAAATAACACTACAAATACACATTGTTTGCCTTTGGACAAACGAAATTAAACCGTAGATAACAGAAAGAGTTTCAAGAATAGTTTTCTTTTACATAAATCAAATTAATTAAATGTTACAAGAAATTACATCAATTTAGAAAACATGATTTATCCTCTTGATACCTCAGGTTAAAATAACACTACAAATACACATTGTTTGCTTTTGGACAAACGAAATTAAACCGTAGATAACAGAAAGAGTTTCAAGAATAGTTTTCTTTTACATAAATCAAATTAATTAAATGGTACAAGAAATTACATCAATTTAGAAAACATGATTTATCCTCTTGATACCTCAGGTTAAAATAACACTACAAATACACATTGTTTGCTTTTGGACAAACGAAATTAAACCGTAGATAACAGAAAGAGTTTCAAGAATAGTTTTCTTTTACATAAATCAAATTAATTAAATGGTACAAGAAATTACATCAATTTAGAAAACATGATTTATCCTCTTGATACCTCAGGTTAAAATAACACTACAAATACACATTGTTTGCTTTTGGACAAACGAAATTAAACCGTAGATAACAGAAAGAGTTTCAAGAATAGTTTTCATTTACATAAATCAAATTAATTAAATGGTACAAGAAATTACATCAATTTAGAAAACATGATTTATCCTCTTGATACCTCAGGTTAAAATAACACTACAAATAGACATTGTTTGCCTTTGGACAAACGAAATTAAACCGTAGATAAAAGAAAGAGTTTCAAGAATAGTTTTCTTTTACATAAATCAAATTAATTAAATGGTACAAGAAATTACATCAATTTAGAAAACATGATTTATCCTCTTGATACCTCAGGTTAAAATAACACTACAAATACACATTGTTTGCTTTTGGACAAACGAAATTAAACCGTAGATAACAGAAAGAGTTTCAAGAATAGTTTTCTTTTACATAAATCAAATTAATTAAATGGTACAAGAAATTACATCAATTTAGAAAACATGATTTATCCTCTTGATACCTCAGGTTAAAATAACACTACAAATGCACATTGTTTGCCTTTGGACAAACGAAATTAAACCTTAGATAACAGAAAGAGTTTGAAGAATAGTTTTCTTTTACATAAATCAAATTAATTAAATGGTACAAGAAATTACATCAATTTAGAAAACATGATTTATCCTCTTGATACCTCAGGTTAAAATAACACTACAAATACACATTGTTTGCCTTTGGACAAACGAAATTAAACCGTAGATAACAGAAAGAGTTTCAAGAATAGTTTTCTTTTACATAAATCAAATTAATTAAATGTTACAAGAAATTACATCAATTTAGAAAACATGATTTATCCTCTTGATACCTCAGGTTAAAATAACACTACAAATACACATTGTTTGCTTTTGGACAAACGAAATTAAACCGTAGATAACAGAAAGAGTTTCAAGAATAGTTTTCTTTTACATAAATCAAATTAATTAAATGGTACAAGAAATTACATCAATTTAGAAAACATGATTTATCCTCTTGATACCTCAGGTTAAAATAACACTACAAATACACATTGTTTGCTTTTGGACAAACGAAATTAAACCGTAGATAACAGAAAGAGTTTCAAGAATAGTTTTCTTTTACATAAATCAAATTAATTAAATGGTACAAGAAATTACATCAATTTAGAAAACATGATTTATCCTCTTGATACCTCAGGTTAAAATAACACTACAAATACACATTGTTTGCTTTTGGACAAACGAAATTAAACCGTAGATAACAGAAAGAGTTTCAAGAATAGTTTTCATTTACATAAATCAAATTAATTAAATGGTACAAGAAATTACATCAATTTAGAAAACATGATTTATCCTCTTGATACCTCAGGTTAAAATAACACTACAAATAGACATTGTTTGCCTTTGGACAAACGAAATTAAACCGTAGATAAAAGAAAGAGTTTCAAGAATAGTTTTCTTTTACATAAATCAAATTAATTAAATGGTACAAGAAATTACATCAATTTAGAAAACATGATTTATCCTCTTGATACCTCAGGTTAAAATAACACTACAAATACACATTGTTTGCTTTTGGACAAACGAAATTAAACCGTAGATAACAGAAAGTGTTTCAAGAATAGTTTTCTTTTACATAAATCAAATTAATTAAATGGTACAAGAAATTACATCAATTTAGAAAACATGATTTATCCTCTTGATACCTCAGGTTAAAATAACACTACAAATACACATTGTTTGCCTTTGGACAAACGAAATTAAACCTTAGATAACAGAAAGAGTTTGAAGAATAGTTTTCTTTTACATAAATCAAATTAATTAAATGGTACAAGAAATTACATCAATTTAGAAAACATGATTTATCCTCTTGATACCTCAGGTTAAAATAACACTACAAATACACATTGTTTGCTTTTGGACAAACGAAATTAAACCGTAGATAACAGAAAGAGTTTCAAGAATAGTTTTCTTTTACATAAATCAAATTAATTAAATGGTACAAGAAATTACATCAATTTAGAAAACATGATTTATCCTCCTGATACCTCAGGTTAAAATAACACTACAAATATACATTGTTTCCTTTTCGGCAAACGAAATTAAACCGTATATAACAGAAAGTGTTTCAAGAGTAGTTTTCTTTTACATAAATCAAATTAATTAAATGGTACAAGAAATTACATCAATTTAGAAAACATGATTTATCCTCTTGATACCTCAGGTTAAAATAACACTACAAATACACATTGTTTGCCTTTGGATAAACGAAATTAAACCGTAGATAACAGAAAGAGTTTCAAGAATAGTTTTCTTTTACATTAATCAAATTAATTAAATGGTACAAGAAATTACATCAATTTAGAAAACATGATTTATCCTCTTGATACCTCAGGTTAAAATAACACTACAAATACACATTGTTTGCTTTTGGACAAACGAAATTAAACCGTAGATAACAGAAAGAGTTTCAAGAATAGTTTTCTTTTACATAAATCAAATTAATTAAATGGTACAAGAAATTACATCAATTTAGAAAACATGATTTATCCTCTTGATACCTCAGGTTAAAATAACACTACAAATACACATTGTTTGCTTTTCGGCAAACGAAATTAAACCGTATATAACAGAAAGTGTTTCAAGAGTAGTTTTCTTTTACATAAATCAAATTAATTAAATGGTACAAGAAATTACATCAATTTAGAAAACATGATTTATCCTCTTGATACCTCAGGTTAAAATAACACTACAAATACACATTGTTTGCCTTTGGATAAACGAAATTAAACCGTAGATAACAGAAAGAGTTTCAAGAATAGTTTTCTTTTACATAAATCAAATTAATTAAATGGTACAAGAAATTACATCAATTTAGAAAACATGATTTATCCTCTTGATACCTCAGGTTAAAATAACACTACAAATACACATTGTTTCCTTTTCGGCAAACGAAATTAAACCGTATATAACAGAAAGTGTTTCAAGAATAGTTTTCTTTTACATAAATCAAATTAATTAAATGGTACAAGAAATTACATCAATTTAGAAAACATGATTTATCCTCTTGATACCTCAGGTTAAAATAACACTACAAATACACATTGTTTGCTTTTGGACAAACGAAATTAAACCGTAGATAACAGAAAGAGTTTCAAGAATAGTTTTCTTTTACATAAATCAAATTAATTAAATGGTACAAGAAATTACATCAATTTAGAAAACATGATTTATCCTCTTGATACCTCAGGTTAAAAAAACACTACAAATACACATTGTTTGCTTTTGGACAGACGAAATTAAACCGTAGATAACAGAAAGTGTTTCAAGAATAGTTTTCTTTTACATAAATCAAATTAATTAAATGGTACAAGAAATTACATCAATTTAGAAAACATGATTTATCCTCTTGATACCTCAGGTTAAAATAACACTACAAATACACATTGTTTGCTTTTGGACAAACGAAATTAAACCGTAGATAACAGAAAGAGTTTCAAGAATAGTTTTCTTTTACATAAATCAAATTAATTAAATGGTACAAGAAATTACATCAATTTAGAAAACATGATTTATCCTCTTGATACCTCAGGTTAAAATAACACTACAAATACACATTGTTTGCCTTTGGATAAACGAAATTAAACCGTAGATAACAGAAAGAGTTTCAAGAATAGTTTTCTTTTACATAAATCAAATTAATTAAATGGTACAAGAAATTACATCAATTTAGAAAACATGATTTATCCTCTTGATACCTCAGGTTAAAATAACACTACAAATACACATTGTTTGCTTTTGGACAAACGAAATTAAACCGTAGATAACAGAAAGAGTTTCAAGAATAGTTTTCTTTTACATAAATCAAATTAATTAAATGGTACAAGAAATTACATCAATTTAGAAAACATGATTTATCCTCTTGATACCTCAGGTTAAAATAACACTACAAATACACATTGTTTGCTTTTGGACAAACGAAATTAAACCGTAGATAACAGAAAGAGTTTCAAGAATAGTTTTCTTTTACATAAATCAAATTAATTAAATGGTACAAGAAATTACATCAATTTAGAAAACATGATTTATCCTCTTGATACCTCAGGTTAAAATAACACTACAAATACACATTGTTTGCTTTTCGGCAAACGAAATTAAACCGTATATAACAGAAAGTGTTTCAAGAGTAGTTTTCTTTTACATAAATCAAATTAATTAAATGGTACAAGAAATTACATCAATTTAGAAAACATGATTTATCCTCTTGATACCTCAGGTTAAAATAACACTACAAATAGACATTGTTTGCCTTTGGACAAACGAAATTAAACCGTAGATAACAGAAAGTGTTTCAAGAATAGTTTTCTTTTACATAAATCAAATTAATTAAATGGTACAAGAAATTACATCAATTTAGAAAACATGATTTATCCTCTTGATACCTCAGGTTAAAATAACACTACAAATACACATTGTTTGCCTTTGGACAAACGAAATTAAACCTTAGATAACAGAAAGAGTTTGAAGAATAGTTTTCTTTTACATAAATCAAATTAATTAAATGGTACAAGAAATTACATCAATTTAGAAAACATGATTTATCCTCTTGATACCTCAGGTTAAAATAACACTACAAATACACATTGTTTGCTTTTGGACAAACGAAATTAAACCGTAGATAACAGAAAGAGTTTCAAGAATAGTTTTCTTTTACATAAATCAAATTAATTAAATGGTACAAGAAATTACATCAATTTAGAAAACATGATTTATCCTCTTGATACCTCAGGTTAAAATAACACTACAAATACACATTGTTTGCTTTTGGACAAACGAAATTAAACCGTAGATAACAGAAAGAGTTTCAAGAATAGTTTTCTTTTACATAAATCAAATTAATTAAATGGTACAAGAAATTACATCAATTTAGAAAACATGATTTATCCTCTTGATACCTCAGGTTAAAAAAACACTACAAATACACATTGTTTGCTTTTGGACAGACGAAATTAAACCGTAGATAACAGAAAGAGTTTCAAGAATAGTTTTCTTTTACATAAATCAAATTAATTAAATGGTACAAGAAATTACATCAATTTAGAAAACATGATTTATCCTCTTGATACCTCAGGTTAAAATAACACTACAAATACACATTGTTTGCTTTTGGACAAACGAAATTAAACCGTAGATAACAGAAAGAGTTTCAAGAATAGTTTTCTTTTACATAAATCAAATTAATTAAATGGTACAAGAAATTACATCAATTTAGAAAACATGATTTATCCTCTTGATACCTCAGGTTAAAATAACACTACAAATACACATTGTTTGCCTTTGGATAAACGAAATTAAACCGTAGATAACAGAAAGAGTTTCAAGAATAGTTTTCTTTTACATAAATCAAATTAATTAAATGGTACAAGAAATTACATCAATTTAGAAAACATGATTTATCCTCTTGATACCTCAGGTTAAAATAACACTACAAATACACATTGTTTGCTTTTGGACAAACGAAATTAAACCGTAGATAACAGAAAGAGTTTCAAGAATAGTTTTCTTTTACATAAATCAAATTAATTAAATGGTACAAGAAATTACATCAATTTAGAAAACATGATTTATCCTCTTGATACCTCAGGTTAAAATAACACTACAAATACACATTGTTTCCTTTTCGGCAAACGAAATTAAACCGTATATAACAGAAAGTTTTTCAAGAATAGTTTTCTTTTACATAAATCAAATTAATTAAATGGTACAAGAAATTACATCAATTTAGAAAACATGATTTATCCTCTTGATACCTCAGGTTAAAATAACACTACAAATACACATTGTTTGCCTTTGGACAAACGAAATTAAACCGTAGATAACAGAAAGAGTTTCAAGAATAGTTTTCTTTTACATAAATCAAATTAATTAAATGGTACAAGAAATTACATCAATTTAGAAAACATGATTTATCCTCTTGATACCTCAGGTTAAAATAACACTACAAATACACATTGTTTGCTTTTGGACAAACGAAATTAAACCGTAGATAACAGAAAGTGTTTCAAGAATAGTTTTCTTTTACATAAATCAAATTAATTAAATGGTACAAGAAATTACATCAATTTAGAAAACATGATTTATCCTCTTGATACCTCAGGTTAAAATAACACTACAAATACACATTGTTTGCTTTTGGACAAACGAAATTAAACCGTAGATAACAGAAAGAGTTTCAAGAATAGTTTTCTTTTACATAAATCAAATTAATTAAATGGTACAAGAAATTACATCAATTTAGAAAACATGATTTATCCTCTTGATACCTCAGGTTAAAATAACACTACAAATACACATTGTTTGCTTTTGGACAAACGAAATTAAACCGTAGATAACAGAAAGAGTTTCAAGAATAGTTTTCTTTTACATAAATCAAATTAATTAAATGGTACAAGAAATTACATCAATTTAGAAAACATGATTTATCCTCTTGATACCTCAGGTTAAAATAACACTACAAATACACATTGTTTGCCTTTGGATAAACGAAATTAAACCGTAGATAACAGAAAGAGTTTCAAGAATAGTTTTCTTTTACATAAATCAAATTAATTAAATGGTACAAGAAATTACATCAATTTAGAAAACATGATTTATCCTCTTGATACCTCAGGTTAAAATAACACTACAAATACACATTGTTTGCTTTTGGACAAACGAAATTAAACCGTAGATAACAGAAAGAGTTTCAAGAATAGTTTTCTTTTACATAAATCAAATTAATTAAATGGTACAAGAAATTACATCAATTTAGAAAACATGATTTATCCTCTTGATACCTCAGGTTAAAATAACACTACAAATACACATTGTTTCCTTTTCGGCAAACGAAATTAAACCGTATATAACAGAAAGTTTTTCAAGAATAGTTTTCTTTTACATAAATCAAATTAATTAAATGGTACAAGAAATTACATCAATTTAGAAAACATGATTTATCCTCTTGATACCTCAGGTTAAAATAACACTACAAATACACATTGTTTGCCTTTGGACAAACGAAATTAAACCGTAGATAACAGAAAGAGTTTCAAGAATAGTTTTCTTTTACATAAATCAAATTAATTAAATGGTACAAGAAATTACATCAATTTAGAAAACATGATTTATCCTCTTGATACCTCAGGTTAAAATAACACTACAAATACACATTGTTTGCTTTTGGACAAACGAAATTAAACCGTAGATAACAGAAAGTGTTTCAAGAATAGTTTTCTTTTACATAAATCAAATTAATTAAATGGTACAAGAAATTACATCAATTTAGAAAACATGATTTATCCTCTTGATACCTCAGGTTAAAATAACACTACAAATACACATTGTTTGCTTTTGGACAAACGAAATTAAACCGTAGATAACAGAAAGAGTTTCAAGAATAGTTTTCTTTTACATAAATCAAATTAATTAAATGGTACAAGAAATTACATCAATTTAGAAAACATGATTTATCCTCTTGATACCTCAGGTTAAAATAACACTACAAATACACATTGTTTGCTTTTGGACAAACGAAATTAAACCGTAGATAACAGAAAGAGTTTCAAGAATAGTTTTCTTTTACATAAATCAAATTAATTAAATGGTACAAGAAATTACATCAATTTAGAAAACATGATTTATCCTCTTGATACCTCAGGTTAAAATAACACTACAAATACACATTGTTTGCCTTTGGATAAACGAAATTAAACCGTAGATAACAGAAAGAGTTTCAAGAATAGTTTTCTTTTACATAAATCAAATTAATTAAATGGTACAAGAAATTACATCAATTTAGAAAACATGATTTATCCTCTTGATACCTCAGGTTAAAATAACACTACAAATACACATTGTTTGCTTTTGGACAAACGAAATTAAACCGTAGATAACAGAAAGAGTTTCAAGAATAGTTTTCTTTTACATAAATCAAATTAATTAAATGGTACAAGAAATTACATCAATTTAGAAAACATGATTTATCCTCTTGATACCTCAGGTTAAAATAACACTACAAATACACATTGTTTCCTTTTCGGCAAACGAAATTAAACCGTATATAACAGAAAGTTTTTCAAGAATAGTTTTCTTTTACATAAATCAAATTAATTAAATGGTACAAGAAATTACATCAATTTAGAAAACATGATTTATCCTCTTGATACCTCAGGTTAAAATAACACTACAAATACACATTGTTTGCCTTTGGACAAACGAAATTAAACCGTAGATAACAGAAAGAGTTTCAAGAATAGTTTTCTTTTACATAAATCAAATTAATTAAATGTTACAAGAAATTACATCAATTTAGAAAACATGATTTATCCTCTTGATACCTCAGGTTAAAATAACACTACAAATACACATTGTTTGCTTTTGGACAAACGAAATTAAACCGTAGATAACAGAAAGAGTTTCAAGAATAGTTTTCTTTTACATAAATCAAATTAATTAAATGGTACAAGAAATTACATCAATTTAGAAAACATGATTTATCCTCTTGATACCTCAGGTTAAAATAACACTACAAATACACATTGTTTGCTTTTGGACAAACGAAATTAAACCGTAGATAACAGAAAGAGTTTCAAGAATAGTTTTCTTTTACATAAATCAAATTAATTAAATGGTACAAGAAATTACATCAATTTAGAAAACATGATTTATCCTCTTGATACCTCAGGTTAAAATAACACTACAAATACACATTGTTTGCTTTTGGACAAACGAAATTAAACCGTAGATAACAGAAAGAGTTTCAAGAATAGTTTTCATTTACATAAATCAAATTAATTAAATGGTACAAGAAATTACATCAATTTAGAAAACATGATTTATCCTCTTGATACCTCAGGTTAAAATAACACTACAAATAGACATTGTTTGCCTTTGGACAAACGAAATTAAACCGTAGATAAAAGAAAGAGTTTCAAGAATAGTTTTCTTTTACATAAATCAAATTAATTAAATGGTACAAGAAATTACATCAATTTAGAAAACATGATTTATCCTCTTGATACCTCAGGTTAAAATAACACTACAAATACACATTGTTTGCTTTTGGACAAACGAAATTAAACCGTAGATAACAGAAAGAGTTTCAAGAATAGTTTTCTTTTACATAAATCAAATTAATTAAATGGTACAAGAAATTACATCAATTTAGAAAACATGATTTATCCTCTTGATACCTCAGGTTAAAATAACACTACAAATACACATTGTTTGCCTTTGGACAAACGAAATTAAACCTTAGATAACAGAAAGAGTTTGAAGAATAGTTTTCTTTTACATAAATCAAATTAATTAAATGGTACAAGAAATTACATCAATTTAGAAAACATGATTTATCCTCTTGATACCTCAGGTTAAAATAACACTACAAATACACATTGTTTGCCTTTGGACAAACGAAATTAAACCGTAGATAACAGAAAGAGTTTCAAGAATAGTTTTCTTTTACATAAATCAAATTAATTAAATGTTACAAGAAATTACATCAATTTAGAAAACATGATTTATCCTCTTGATACCTCAGGTTAAAATAACACTACAAATACACATTGTTTGCTTTTGGACAAACGAAATTAAACCGTAGATAACAGAAAGAGTTTCAAGAATAGTTTTCTTTTACATAAATCAAATTAATTAAATGGTACAAGAAATTACATCAATTTAGAAAACATGATTTATCCTCTTGATACCTCAGGTTAAAATAACACTACAAATACACATTGTTTGCTTTTGGACAAACGAAATTAAACCGTAGATAACAGAAAGAGTTTCAAGAATAGTTTTCTTTTACATAAATCAAATTAATTAAATGGTACAAGAAATTACATCAATTTAGAAAACATGATTTATCCTCTTGATACCTCAGGTTAAAATAACACTACAAATACACATTGTTTGCTTTTGGACAAACGAAATTAAACCGTAGATAACAGAAAGAGTTTCAAGAATAGTTTTCATTTACATAAATCAAATTAATTAAATGGTACAAGAAATTACATCAATTTAGAAAACATGATTTATCCTCTTGATACCTCAGGTTAAAATAACACTACAAATAGACATTGTTTGCCTTTGGACAAACGAAATTAAACCGTAGATAAAAGAAAGAGTTTCAAGAATAGTTTTCTTTTACATAAATCAAATTAATTAAATGGTGCAAGAAATTACATCAATTTAGAAAACATGATTTATCCTCTTGATACCTCAGGTTAAAATAACACTACAAATACACATTGTTTGCTTTTGGACAAACGAAATTAAACCGTAGATAACAGAAAGTGTTTCAAGAATAGTTTTCTTTTACATAAATCAAATTAATTAAATGGTACAAGAAATTACATCAATTTAGAAAACATGATTTATCCTCTTGATACCTCAGGTTAAAATAACACTACAAATACACATTGTTTGCCTTTGGACAAACGAAATTAAACCTTAGATAACAGAAAGAGTTTGAAGAATAGTTTTCTTTTACATAAATCAAATTAATTAAATGGTACAAGAAATTACATCAATTTAGAAAACATGATTTATCCTCTTGATACCTCAGGTTAAAATAACACTACAAATACACATTGTTTGCTTTTGGACAAACGAAATTAAACCGTAGATAACAGAAAGAGTTTCAAGAATAGTTTTCTTTTACATAAATCAAATTAATTAAATGGTACAAGAAATTACATCAATTTAGAAAACATGATTTATCCTCCTGATACCTCAGGTTAAAATAACACTACAAATATACATTGTTTCCTTTTCGGCAAACGAAATTAAACCGTATATAACAGAAAGTGTTTCAAGAGTAGTTTTCTTTTACATAAATCAAATTAATTAAATGGTACAAGAAATTACATCAATTTAGAAAACATGATTTATCCTCTTGATACCTCAGGTTAAAATAACACTACAAATACACATTGTTTGCCTTTGGATAAACGAAATTAAACCGTAGATAACAGAAAGAGTTTCAAGAATAGTTTTCTTTTACATTAATCAAATTAATTAAATGGTACAAGAAATTACATCAATTTAGAAAACATGATTTATCCTCTTGATACCTCAGGTTAAAATAACACTACAAATACACATTGTTTGCTTTTGGACAAACGAAATTAAACCGTAGATAACAGAAAGAGTTTCAAGAATAGTTTTCTTTTACATAAATCAAATTAATTAAATGGTACAAGAAATTACATCAATTTAGAAAACATGATTTATCCTCTTGATACCTCAGGTTAAAATAACACTACAAATACACATTGTTTGCTTTTCGGCAAACGAAATTAAACCGTATATAACAGAAAGTGTTTCAAGAGTAGTTTTCTTTTACATAAATCAAATTAATTAAATGGTACAAGAAATTACATCAATTTAGAAAACATGATTTATCCTCTTGATACCTCAGGTTAAAATAACACTACAAATACACATTGTTTGCCTTTGGATAAACGAAATTAAACCGTAGATAACAGAAAGAGTTTCAAGAATAGTTTTCTTTTACATAAATCAAATTAATTAAATGGTACAAGAAATTACATCAATTTAGAAAACATGATTTATCCTCTTGATACCTCAGGTTAAAATAACACTACAAATACACATTGTTTCCTTTTCGGCAAACGAAATTAAACCGTATATAACAGAAAGTGTTTCAAGAATAGTTTTCTTTTACATAAATCAAATTAATTAAATGGTACAAGAAATTACATCAATTTAGAAAACATGATTTATCCTCTTGATACCTCAGGTTAAAATAACACTACAAATACACATTGTTTGCTTTTGGACAAACGAAATTAAACCGTAGATAACAGAAAGAGTTTCAAGAATAGTTTTCTTTTACATAAATCAAATTAATTAAATGGTACAAGAAATTACATCAATTTAGAAAACATGATTTATCCTCTTGATACCTCAGGTTAAAAAAACACTACAAATACACATTGTTTGCTTTTGGACAGACGAAATTAAACCGTAGATAACAGAAAGTGTTTCAAGAATAGTTTTCTTTTACATAAATCAAATTAATTAAATGGTACAAGAAATTACATCAATTTAGAAAACATGATTTATCCTCTTGATACCTCAGGTTAAAATAACACTACAAATACACATTGTTTGCTTTTGGACAAACGAAATTAAACCGTAGATAACAGAAAGAGTTTCAAGAATAGTTTTCTTTTACATAAATCGAATTAATTAAATGGTACAAGAAATTACATCAATTTAGAAAACATGATTTATCCTCTTGATACCTCAGGTTAAAATAACACTACAAATACACATTGTTTGCCTTTGGATAAACGAAATTAAACCGTAGATAACAGAAAGAGTTTCAAGAATAGTTTTCTTTTACATAAATCAAATTAATTAAATGGTACAAGAAATTACATCAATTTAGAAAACATGATTTATCCTCTTGATACCTCAGGTTAAAATAACACTACAAATACACATTGTTTGCTTTTGGACAAACGAAATTAAACCGTAGATAACAGAAAGAGTTTCAAGAATAGTTTTCTTTTACATAAATCAAATTAATTAAATGGTACAAGAAATTACATCAATTTAGAAAACATGATTTATCCTCTTGATACCTCAGGTTAAAATAACACTACAAATACACATTGTTTGCTTTTGGACAAACGAAATTAAACCGTAGATAACAGAAAGAGTTTCAAGAATAGTTTTCTTTTACATAAATCAAATTAATTAAATGGTACAAGAAATTACATCAATTTAGAAAACATGATTTATCCTCTTGATACCTCAGGTTAAAATAACACTACAAATACACATTGTTTGCTTTTCGGCAAACGAAATTAAACCGTATATAACAGAAAGTGTTTCAAGAGTAGTTTTCTTTTACATAAATCAAATTAATTAAATGGTACAAGAAATTACATCAATTTAGAAAACATGATTTATCCTCTTGATACCTCAGGTTAAAATAACACTACAAATAGACATTGTTTGCCTTTGGACAAACGAAATTAAACCGTAGATAACAGAAAGTGTTTCAAGAATAGTTTTCTTTTACATAAATCAAATTAATTAAATGGTACAAGAAATTACATCAATTTAGAAAACATGATTTATCCTCTTGATACCTCAGGTTAAAATAACACTACAAATACACATTGTTTGCCTTTGGACAAACGAAATTAAACCTTAGATAACAGAAAGAGTTTGAAGAATAGTTTTCTTTTACATAAATCAAATTAATTAAATGGTACAAGAAATTACATCAATTTAGAAAACATGATTTATCCTCTTGATACCTCAGGTTAAAATAACACTACAAATACACATTGTTTGCTTTTGGACAAACGAAATTAAACCGTAGATAACAGAAAGAGTTTCAAGAATAGTTTTCTTTTACATAAATCAAATTAATTAAATGGTACAAGAAATTACATCAATTTAGAAAACATGATTTATCCTCCTGATACCTCAGGTTAAAATAACACTACAAATATACATTGTTTCCTTTTCGGCAAACGAAATTAAACCGTATATAACAGAAAGTGTTTCAAGAGTAGTTTTCTTTTACATAAATCAAATTAATTAAATGGTACAAGAAATTACATCAATTTAGAAAACATGATTTATCCTCTTGATACCTCAGGTTAAAATAACACTACAAATACACATTGTTTGCCTTTGGATAAACGAAATTAAACCGTAGATAACAGAAAGAGTTTCAAGAATAGTTTTCTTTTACATAAATCAAATTAATTAAATGGTACAAGAAATTACATCAATTTAGAAAACATGATTTATCCTCTTGATACCTCAGGTTAAAATAACACTACAAATACACATTGTTTGCTTTTGGACAAACGAAATTAAACCGTAGATAACAGAAAGAGTTTCAAGAATAGTTTTCTTTTACATAAATCAAATTAATTAAATGGTACAAGAAATTACATCAATTTAGAAAACATGATTTATCCTCTTGATACCTCAGGTTAAAATAACACTACAAATACACATTGTTTGCTTTTCGGCAAACGAAATTAAACCGTATATAACAGAAAGTGTTTCAAGAGTAGTTTTCTTTTACATAAATCAAATTAATTAAATGGTACAAGAAATTACATCAATTTAGAAAACATGATTTATCCTCTTGATACCTCAGGTTAAAATAACACTACAAATACACATTGTTTCCTTTTCGGCAAACGAAATTAAACCGTATATAACAGAAAGTGTTTCAAGAATAGTTTTCTTTTACATAAATCAAATTAATTAAATGGTACAAGAAATTACATCAATTTAGAAAACATGATTTATCCTCTTGATACCTCAGGTTAAAATAACACTACAAATACACATTGTTTGCTTTTGGACAAACGAAATTAAACCGTAGATAACAGAAAGAGTTTCAAGAATAGTTTTCTTTTACATAAATCAAATTAATTAAATGGTACAAGAAATTACATCAATTTAGAAAACATGATTTATCCTCTTGATACCTCAGGTTAAAAAAACACTACAAATACACATTGTTTGCTTTTGGACAGACGAAATTAAACCGTAGATAACAGAAAGAGTTTCAAGAATAGTTTTCTTTTACATAAATCAAATTAATTAAATGGTACAAGAAATTACATCAATTTAGAAAACATGATTTATCCTCTTGATACCTCAGGTTAAAATAACACTACAAATACACATTGTTTGCTTTTGGACAAACGAAATTAAACCGTAGATAACAGAAAGAGTTTCAAGAATAGTTTTATTTTACATAAATCAAATTAATTAAATGGTACAAGAAATTACATCAATTTAGAAAACATGATTTATCCTCCTGATACCTCAGGTTAAAATAACACTACAAATATACATTGTTTCCTTTTCGGCAAACGAAATTAAACCGTATATAACAGAAAGTGTTTCAAGAGTAGTTTTCTTTTACATAAATCAAATTAATTAAATGGTACAAGAAATTACATCAATTTAGAAAACATGATTTATCCTCTTGATACCTCAGGTTAAAATAACACTACAAATACACATTGTTTGCCTTTGGATAAACGAAATTAAACCGTAGATAACAGAAAGAGTTTCAAGAATAGTTTTCTTTTACATAAATCAAATTAATTAAATGGTACAAGAAATTACATCAATTTAGAAAACATGATTTATCCTCTTGATACCTCAGGTTAAAATAACACTACAAATACACATTGTTTGCTTTTGGACAAACGAAATTAAACCGTAGATAACAGAAAGAGTTTCAAGAATAGTTTTCTTTTACATAAATCAAATTAATTAAATGGTACAAGAAATTACATCAATTTAGAAAACATGATTTATCCTCTTGATACCTCAGGTTAAAATAACACTACAAATACACATTGTTTGCTTTTCGGCAAACGAAATTAAACCGTATATAACAGAAAGTGTTTCAAGAGTAGTTTTCTTTTACATAAATCAAATTAATTAAATGGTACAAGAAATTACATCAATTTAGAAAACATGATTTATCCTCTTGATACCTCAGGTTAAAATAACACTACAAATACACATTGTTTCCTTTTCGGCAAACGAAATTAAACCGTATATAACAGAAAGTGTTTCAAGAATAGTTTTCTTTTACATAAATCAAATTAATTAAATGGTACAAGAAATTACATCAATTTAGAAAACATGATTTATCCTCTTGATACCTCAGGTTAAAATAACACTACAAATACACATTGTTTGCTTTTGGACAAACGAAATTAAACCGTAGATAACAGAAAGAGTTTCAAGAATAGTTTTCTTTTACATAAATCAAATTAATTAAATGGTACAAGAAATTACATCAATTTAGAAAACATGATTTATCCTCTTGATACCTCAGGTTAAAAAAACACTACAAATACACATTGTTTGCTTTTGGACAGACGAAATTAAACCGTAGATAACAGAAAGAGTTTCAAGAATAGTTTTCTTTTACATAAATCAAATTAATTAAATGGTACAAGAAATTACATCAATTTAGAAAACATGATTTATCCTCTTGATACCTCAGGTTAAAATAACACTACAAATACACATTGTTTGCTTTTGGACAAACGAAATTAAACCGTAGATAACAGAAAGAGTTTCAAGAATAGTTTTCTTTTACATAAATCAAATTAATTAAATGGTACAAGAAATTACATCAATTTAGAAAACATGATTTATCCTCTTGATACCTCAGGTTAAAATAACACTACAAATACACATTGTTTGCCTTTGGATAAACGAAATTAAACCGTAGATAACAGAAAGAGTTTCAAGAATAGTTTTCTTTTACATAAATCAAATTAATTAAATGGTACAAGAAATTACATCAATTTAGAAAACATGATTTATCCTCTTGATACCTCAGGTTAAAATAACACTACAAATACACATTGTTTGCTTTTGGACAAACGAAATTAAACCGTAGATAACAGAAAGAGTTTCAAGAATAGTTTTCTTTTACATAAATCAAATTAATTAAATGGTACAAGAAATTACATCAATTTAGAAAACATGATTTATCCTCTTGATACCTCAGGTTAAAATAACACTACAAATACACATTGTTTGCTTTTGGACAAACGAAATTAAACCGTAGATAACAGAAAGAGTTTCAAGAATAGTTTTCTTTTACATAAATCAAATTAATTAAATGGTACAAGAAATTACATCAATTTAGAAAACATGATTTATCCTCTTGATACCTCAGGTTAAAATAACACTACAAATACACATTGTTTGCTTTTCGGCAAACGAAATTAAACCGTATATAACAGAAAGTGTTTCAAGAGTAGTTTTCTTTTACATAAATCAAATTAATTAAATGGTACAAGAAATTACATCAATTTAGAAAACATGATTTATCCTCTTGATACCTCAGGTTAAAATAACACTACAAATACACATTGTTTCCTTTTCGGCAAACGAAATTAAACCGTATATAACAGAAAGTGTTTCAAGAATAGTTTTCTTTTACATAAATCAAATTAATTAAATGGTACAAGAAATTACATCAATTTAGAAAACATGATTTATCCTCTTGATACCTCAGGTTAAAATAACACTACAAATACACATTGTTTGCTTTTGGACAAACGAAATTAAACCGTAGATAACAGAAAGAGTTTCAAGAATAGTTTTCTTTTACATAAATCAAATTAATTAAATGGTACAAGAAATTACATCAATTTAGAAAACATGATTTATCCTCTTGATACCTCAGGTTAAAAAAACACTACAAATACACATTGTTTGCTTTTGGACAGACGAAATTAAACCGTAGATAACAGAAAGAGTTTCAAGAATAGTTTTCTTTTACATAAATCAAATTAATTAAATGGTACAAGAAATTACATCAATTTAGAAAACATGATTTATCCTCTTGATACCTCAGGTTAAAATAACACTACAAATACACATTGTTTGCTTTTGGACAAACGAAATTAAACCGTAGATAACAGAAAGAGTTTCAAGAATAGTTTTCTTTTACATAAATCAAATTAATTAAATGGTACAAGAAATTACATCAATTTAGAAAACATGATTTATCCTCTTGATACCTCAGGTTAAAATAACACTACAAATACACATTGTTTGCCTTTGGACAAACGAAATTAAACCGTAGATAACAGAAAGAGTTTCAAGAATAGTTTTCTTTTACATAAATCAAATTAATTAAATGTTACAAGAAATTACATCAATTTAGAAAACATGATTTATCCTCTTGATACCTCAGGTTAAAATAACACTACAAATACACATTGTTTGCTTTTGGACAAACGAAATTAAACCGTAGATAACAGAAAGAGTTTCAAGAATAGTTTTCTTTTACATAAATCAAATTAATTAAATGGTACAAGAAATTACATCAATTTAGAAAACATGATTTATCCTCTTGATACCTCAGGTTAAAATAACACTACAAATACACATTGTTTGCTTTTGGACAAACGAAATTAAACCGTAGATAACAGAAAGAGTTTCAAGAATAGTTTTCTTTTACATAAATCAAATTAATTAAATGGTACAAGAAATTACATCAATTTAGAAAACATGATTTATCCTCTTGATACCTCAGGTTAAAATAACACTACAAATACACATTGTTTGCTTTTGGACAAACGAAATTAAACCGTAGATAACAGAAAGAGTTTCAAGAATAGTTTTCATTTACATAAATCAAATTAATTAAATGGTACAAGAAATTACATCAATTTAGAAAACATGATTTATCCTCTTGATACCTCAGGTTAAAATAACACTACAAATAGACATTGTTTGCCTTTGGACAAACGAAATTAAACCGTAGATAAAAGAAAGAGTTTCAAGAATAGTTTTCTTTTACATAAATCAAATTAATTAAATGGTACAAGAAATTACATCAATTTAGAAAACATGATTTATCCTCTTGATACCTCAGGTTAAAATAACACTACAAATACACATTGTTTGCTTTTGGACAAACGAAATTAAACCGTAGATAACAGAAAGTGTTTCAAGAATAGTTTTCTTTTACATAAATCAAATTAATTAAATGGTACAAGAAATTACATCAATTTAGAAAACATGATTTATCCTCTTGATACCTCAGGTTAAAATAACACTACAAATACACATTGTTTGCCTTTGGACAAACGAAATTAAACCTTAGATAACAGAAAGAGTTTGAAGAATAGTTTTCTTTTACATAAATCAAATTAATTAAATGGTACAAGAAATTACATCAATTTAGAAAACATGATTTATCCTCTTGATACCTCAGGTTAAAATAACAATACAAATACACATTGTTTGCTTTTGGACAAACGAAATTAAACCGTAGATAACAGAAAGAGTTTCAAGAATAGTTTTCTTTTACATAAATCAAATTAATTAAATGGTACAAGAAATTACATCAATTTAGAAAACATGATTTATCCTCCTGATACCTCAGGTTAAAATAACACTACAAATATACATTGTTTCCTTTTCGGCAAACGAAATTAAACCGTATATAACAGAAAGTGTTTCAAGAGTAGTTTTCTTTTACATAAATCAAATTAATTAAATGGTACAAGAAATTACATCAATTTAGAAAACATGATTTATCCTCTTGATACCTCAGGTTAAAATAACACTACAAATACACATTGTTTGCCTTTGGATAAACGAAATTAAACCGTAGATAACAGAAAGAGTTTCAAGAATAGTTTTCTTTTACATAAATCAAATTAATTAAATGGTACAAGAAATTACATCAATTTAGAAAACATGATTTATCCTCTTGATACCTCAGGTTAAAATAACACTACAAATACACATTGTTTGCTTTTGGACAAACGAAATTAAACCGTAGATAACAGAAAGAGTTTCAAGAATAGTTTTCTTTTACATAAATCAAATTAATTAAATGGTACAAGAAATTACATCAATTTAGAAAACATGATTTATCCTCTTGATACCTCAGGTTAAAATAACACTACAAATACACATTGTTTGCTTTTCGGCAAACGAAATTAAACCGTATATAACAGAAAGTGTTTCAAGAGTAGTTTTCTTTTACATAAATCAAATTAATTAAATGGTACAAGAAATTACATCAATTTAGAAAACATGATTTATCCTCTTGATACCTCAGGTTAAAATAACACTACAAATACACATTGTTTCCTTTTCGGCAAACGAAATTAAACCGTATATAACAGAAAGTGTTTCAAGAATAGTTTTCTTTTACATAAATCAAATTAATTAAATGGTACAAGAAATTACATCAATTTAGAAAACATGATTTATCCTCTTGATACCTCAGGTTAAAATAACACTACAAATACACATTGTTTGCTTTTGGACAAACGAAATTAAACCGTAGATAACAGAAAGAGTTTCAAGAATAGTTTTCTTTTACATAAATCAAATTAATTAAATGGTACAAGAAATTACATCAATTTAGAAAACATGATTTATCCTCTTGATACCTCAGGTTAAAAAAACACTACAAATACACATTGTTTGCTTTTGGACAGACGAAATTAAACCGTAGATAACAGAAAGAGTTTCAAGAATAGTTTTCTTTTACATAAATCAAATTAATTAAATGGTACAAGAAATTACATCAATTTAGAAAACATGATTTATCCTCTTGATACCTCAGGTTAAAATAACACTACAAATACACATTGTTTGCTTTTGGACAAACGAAATTAAACCGTAGATAACAGAAAGAGTTTCAAGAATAGTTTTCTTTTACATAAATCAAATTAATTAAATGGTACAAGAAATTACATCAATTTAGAAAACATGATTTATCCTCTTGATACCTCAGGTTAAAATAACACTACAAATACACATTGTTTGCCTTTGGATAAACGAAATTAAACCGTAGATAACAGAAAGAGTTTCAAGAATAGTTTTCTTTTACATAAATCAAATTAATTAAATGGTACAAGAAATTACATCAATTTAGATAACATGATTTATCCTCTTGATACCTCAGGTTAAAATAACACTACAAATACACATTGTTTGCTTTTGGACAAACGAAATTAAACCGTAGATAACAGAAAGAGTTTCAAGAATAGTTTTCTTTTACATAAATCAAATTAATTAAATGGTACAAGAAATTACATCAATTTAGAAAACATGATTTATCCTCTTGATACCTCAGGTTAAAATAACACTACAAATACACATTGTTTCCTTTTCGGCAAACGAAATTAAACCGTATATAACAGAAAGTTTTTCAAGAATAGTTTTCTTTTACATAAATCAAATTAATTAAATGGTACAAGAAATTACATCAATTTAGAAAACATGATTTATCCTCTTGATACCTCAGGTTAAAATAACACTACAAATACACATTGTTTGCCTTTGGACAAACGAAATTAAACCGTAGATAACAGAAAGAGTTTCAAGAATAGTTTTCTTTTACATAAATCAAATTAATTAAATGTTACAAGAAATTACATCAATTTAGAAAACATGATTTATCCTCTTGATACCTCAGGTTAAAATAACACTACAAATACACATTGTTTGCTTTTGGACAAACGAAATTAAACCGTAGATAACAGAAAGAGTTTCAAGAATAGTTTTCTTTTACATAAATCAAATTAATTAAATGGTACAAGAAATTACATCAATTTAGAAAACATGATTTATCCTCTTGATACCTCAGGTTAAAATAACACTACAAATACACATTGTTTGCTTTTGGACAAACGAAATTAAACCGTAGATAACAGAAAGAGTTTCAAGAATAGTTTTCTTTTACATAAATCAAATTAATTAAATGGTACAAGAAATTACATCAATTTAGAAAACATGATTTATCCTCTTGATACCTCAGGTTAAAATAACACTACAAATACACATTGTTTGCTTTTGGACAAACGAAATTAAACCGTAGATAACAGAAAGAGTTTCAAGAATAGTTTTCATTTACATAAATCAAATTAATTAAATGGTACAAGAAATTACATCAATTTAGAAAACATGATTTATCCTCTTGATACCTCAGGTTAAAATAACACTACAAATAGACATTGTTTGCCTTTGGACAAACGAAATTAAACCGTAGATAAAAGAAAGAGTTTCAAGAATAGTTTTCTTTTACATAAATCAAATTAATTAAATGGTACAAGAAATTACATCAATTTAGAAAACATGATTTATCCTCTTGATACCTCAGGTTAAAATAACACTACAAATACACATTGTTTGCTTTTGGACAAACGAAATTAAACCGTAGATAACAGAAAGAGTTTCAAGAATAGTTTTCTTTTACATAAATCAAATTAATTAAATGGTACAAGAAATTACATCAATTTAGAAAACATGATTTATCCTCTTGATACCTCAGGTTAAAATAACACTACAAATACACATTGTTTGCCTTTGGACAAACGAAATTAAACCTTAGATAACAGAAAGAGTTTGAAGAATAGTTTTCTTTTACATAAATCAAATTAATTAAATGGTACAAGAAATTACATCAATTTAGAAAACATGATTTATCCTCTTGATACCTCAGGTTAAAATAACACTACAAATACACATTGTTTGCCTTTGGACAAACGAAATTAAACCGTAGATAACAGAAAGAGTTTCAAGAATAGTTTTCTTTTACATAAATCAAATTAATTAAATGTTACAAGAAATTACATCAATTTAGAAAACATGATTTATCCTCTTGATACCTCAGGTTAAAATAACACTACAAATACACATTGTTTGCTTTTGGACAAACGAAATTAAACCGTAGATAACAGAAAGAGTTTCAAGAATAGTTTTCTTTTACATAAATCAAATTAATTAAATGGTACAAGAAATTACATCAATTTAGAAAACATGATTTATCCTCTTGATACCTCAGGTTAAAATAACACTACAAATACACATTGTTTGCTTTTGGACAAACGAAATTAAACCGTAGATAACAGAAAGAGTTTCAAGAATAGTTTTCTTTTACATAAATCAAATTAATTAAATGGTACAAGAAATTACATCAATTTAGAAAACATGATTTATCCTCTTGATACCTCAGGTTAAAATAACACTACAAATACACATTGTTTGCTTTTGGACAAACGAAATTAAACCGTAGATAACAGAAAGAGTTTCAAGAATAGTTTTCTTTTACATAAATCAAATTAATTAAATGGTACAAGAAATTACATCAATTTAGAAAACATGATTTATCCTCTTGATACCTCAGGTTAAAATAACACTACAAATAGACATTGTTTGCCTTTGGACAAACGAAATTAAACCGTAGATAAAAGAAAGAGTTTCAAGAATAGTTTTCTTTTACATAAATCAAATTAATTAAATGGTACAAGAAATTACATCAATTTAGAAAACATGATTTATCCTCTTGATACCTCAGGTTAAAATAACACTACAAATACACATTGTTTGCTTTTGGACAAACGAAATTAAACCGTAGATAACAGAAAGTGTTTCAAGAATAGTTTTCTTTTACATAAATCAAATTAATTAAATGGTACAAGAAATTACATCAATTTAGAAAACATGATTTATCCTCTTGATACCTCAGGTTAAAATAACACTACAAATACACATTGTTTGCCTTTGGACAAACGAAATTAAACCTTAGATAACAGAAAGAGTTTGAAGAATAGTTTTCTTTTACATAAATCAAATTAATTAAATGGTACAAGAAATTACATCAATTTAGAAAACATGATTTATCCTCTTGATACCTCAGGTTAAAATAACACTACAAATACACATTGTTTGCTTTTGGACAAACGAAATTAAACCGTAGATAACAGAAAGAGTTTCAAGAATAGTTTTCTTTTACATAAATCAAATTAATTAAATGGTACAAGAAATTACATCAATTTAGAAAACATGATTTATCCTCCTGATACCTCAGGTTAAAATAACACTACAAATATACATTGTTTGCCTTTGGACAAACGAAATTAAACCGTAGATAACAGAAAGAGTTTCAAGAATAGTTTTCTTTTACATAAATCAAATTAATTAAATGGTACAAGAAATTACATCAATTTAGAAAACATGATTTATCCTCTTGATACCTCAGGTTAAAATAACACTACAAATACACATTGTTTCCTTTTCGGCAAACGAAATTAAACCGTATATAACAGAAAGTTTTTCAAGAATAGTTTTCTTTTACATAAATCAAATTAATTAAATGGTACAAGAAATTACATCAATTTAGAAAACATGATTTATCCTCTTGATACCTCAGGTTAAAATAACACTACAAATACACATTGTTTGCCTTTGGACAAACGAAATTAAACCGTAGATAACAGAAAGAGTTTCAAGAATAGTTTTCTTTTACATAAATCAAATTAATTAAATGGTACAAGAAATTACATCAATTTAGAAAACATGATTTATCCTCTTGATACCTCAGGTTAAAATAACACTACAAATACACATTGTTTGCGTTTGGACAAACGAAATTAAACCGTAGATAACAGAAAGAGTTTCAAGATTAGTTTTCTTTTACATAAATCAAATTAATTAAATGGTACAAGAAATTACATCAATTTAGAAAACATGATTTATCCTCTTGATACCTCAGGTTAAAATAACACTACAAATACACATTGTTTCCTTTTCGGCAAACGAAATTAAACCGTATATAACAGAAAGAGTTTCAAGAATAGTTTTCTTTTACATAAATCAAATTAATTAATTTTCCTCTTGATACCTCATGTTAAAATAACACTACAAATACACATTGTTTGCTTTTGGACAAACGAAATTAAACCGTAGATAACAGAAAGTGTTTCAAGAGTAGTTTTCTTTTACATAAATCAAATTAATTAAATGGTACAAGAAATTACATCAATTTAGAAAACATGATTTATCCTCTTGATACCTCAGGTTAAAATAACACTACAAATACACATTGTTTCCTTTTCGGCAAACGAAATTAAACCGTATATAACAGAAAGTGTTTCAAGAATAGTTTTCTTTTACATAAATCAAATTAATTAAATGGTACAAGAAATTACATCAATTTAGAAAACATGATTTATCCTCTTGATACCTCAGGTTAAAATAACACTACAAATACACATTGTTTGCTTTTGGACAAACGAAATTAAACCGTAGATAACAGAAAGAGTTTCAAGAATAGTTTTCTTTTACATAAATCAAATTAATTAAATGGTACAAGAAATTACATCAATTTAGAAAACATGATTTATCCTCTTGATACCTCAGGTTAAAATAACACTACAAATACACATTGTTTGCTTTTGGACAGACGAAATTAAACCGTAGATAACAGAAAGAGTTTCAAGAATAGTTTTCTTTTACATAAATCAAATTAATTAAATGGTACAAGAAATTACATCAATTTAGAAAACATGATTTATCCTCTTGATACCTCAGGTTAAAATAACACTACAAATACACATTGTTTGCTTTTGGACAAACGAAATTAAACCGTAGATAACAGAAAGAGTTTCAAGAATAGTTTTCTTTTACATAAATCAAATTAATTAAATGGTACAAGAAATTACATCAATTTAGAAAACATGATTTATCCTCTTGATACCTCAGGTTAAAATAACACTACAAATACACATTGTTTGCCTTTGGATAAACGAAATTAAACCGTAGATAACAGAAAGAGTTTCAAGAATAGTTTTCTTTTACATAAATCAAATTAATTAAATGGTACAAGAAATTACATCAATTTAGAAAACATGATTTATCCTCTTGATACCTCAGGTTAAAATAACACTACAAATACACATTGTTTGCTTTTGGACAAACGAAATTAAACCGTAGATAACAGAAAGAGTTTCAAGAATAGTTTTCTTTTACATAAATCAAATTAATTAAATGGTACAAGAAATTACATCAATTTAGAAAACATGATTTATCCTCTTGATACCTCAGGTTAAAATAACACTACAAATACACATTGTTTGCTTTTGGACAAACGAAATTAAACCGTAGATAACAGAAAGAGTTTCAAGAATAGTTTTCATTTACATAAATCAAATTAATTAAATGGTACAAGAAATTACATCAATTTAGAAAACATGATTTATCCTCTTGATACCTCAGGTTAAAATAACACTACAAATAGACATTGTTTGCCTTTGGACAAACGAAATTAAACCGTAGATAAAAGAAAGAGTTTCAAGAATAGTTTTCTTTTACATAAATCAAATTAATTAAATGGTACAAGAAATTACATCAATTTAGAAAACATGATTTATCCTCTTGATACCTCAGGTTAAAATAACACTACAAATACACATTGTTTGCTTTTGGACAAACGAAATTAAACCGTAGATAACAGAAAGAGTTTCAAGAATAGTTTTCTTTTACATAAATCAAATTAATTAAATGGTACAAGAAATTACATCAATTTAGAAAACATGATTTATCCTCTTGATACCTCAGGTTAAAATAACACTACAAATACACATTGTTTGCTTTTGGACAAACGAAATTAAACCGTAGATAACAGAAAGAGTTTCAAGAATAGTTTTCTTTTACATAAATCAAATTAATTAAATGGTACAAGAAATTACATCAATTTAGAAAACATGATTTATCCTCTTGATACCTCAGGTTAAAATAACACTACAAATACACATTGTTTGCTTTTGGAGAAACGAAATTAAACCGTAGATAACAGAAAGAGTTTCAAGAATAGTTTTCATTTACATAAATCAAATTAATTAAATGGTACAAGAAATTACATCAATTTAGAAAACATGATTTATCCTCTTGATACCTCAGGTTAAAATAACACTACAAATAGACATTGTTTGCCTTTGGACAAACGAAATTAAACCGTAGATAAAAGAAAGAGTTTCAAGAATAGTTTTCTTTTACATAAATCAAATTAATTAAATGGTACAAGAAATTACATCAATTTAGAAAACATGATTTATCCTCTTGATACCTCAGGTTAAAATAACACTACAAATACACATTGTTTGCTTTTGGACAAACGAAATTAAACCGTAGATAACAGAAAGAGTTTCAAGAATAGTTTTCTTTTACATAAATCAAATTAATTAAATGGTACAAGAAATTACATCAATTTAGAAAACATGATTTATCCTCTTGATACCTCAGGTTAAAATAACACTACAAATACACATTGTTTGCCTTTGGACAAACGAAATTAAACCTTAGATAACAGAAAGAGTTTGAAGAATAGTTTTCTTTTACATAAATCAAATTAATTAAATGGTACAAGAAATTACATCAATTTAGAAAACATGATTTATCCTCTTGATACCTCAGGTTAAAATAACACTACAAATACACATTGTTTGCTTTTGGACAAACGAAATTAAACCGTAGATAACAGAAAGAGTTTCAAGAATAGTTTTCTTTTACATAAATCAAATTAATTAAATGGTACAAGAAATTACATCAATTTAGAAAACATGATATATCCTCCTGATACCTCAGGTTAAAATAACACTACAAATATACATTGTTTGCCTTTGGACAAACGAAATTAAACCGTAGATAACAGAAAGAGTTTCAAGAATAGTTTTCTTTTACATAAATCAAATTAATTAAATGGTACAAGAAATTACATCAATTTAGAAAACATGATTTATCCTCTTGATACCTCAGGTTAAAATAACACTACAAATACACATTGTTTCCTTTTCGGCAAACGAAATTAAACCGTATATAACAGAAAGTTTTTCAAGAATAGTTTTCTTTTACATAAATCAAATTAATTAAATGGTACAAGAAATTACATCAATTTAGAAAACATGATTTATCCTCTTGATACCTCAGGTTAAAATAACACTACAAATACACATTGTTTGCCTTTGGACAAACGAAATTAAACCGTAGATAACAGAAAGAGTTTCAAGAATAGTTTTCTTTTACATAAATCAAATTAATTAAATGGTACAAGAAATTACATCAATTTAGAAAACATGATTTATCCTCTTGATACCTCAGGTTAAAATAACACTACAAATACACATTGTTTCCTTTTCGGCAAACGAAATTAAACCGTATATAACAGAAAGAGTTTCAAGAATAGTTTTCTTTTACATAAATCAAATTAATTAATTTTCCTCTTGATACCTCATGTTAAAATAACACTACAAATACACATTGTTTGCTTTTGGACAAACGAAATTAAACCGTAGATAACAGAAAGTGTTTCAAGAGTAGTTTTCTTTTACATAAATCAAATTAATTAAATGGTACAAGAAATTACATCAATTTAGAAAACATGATTTATCCTCTTGATACCTCAGGTTAAAATAACACTACAAATACACATTGTTTCCTTTTCGGCAAACGAAATTAAACCGTATATAACAGAAAGTGTTTCAAGAATAGTTTTCTTTTACATAAATCAAATTAATTAAATGGTACAAGAAATTACATCAATTTAGAAAACATGATTTATCCTCTTGATACCTCAGGTTAAAATAACACTACAAATACACATTGTTTGCTTTTGGACAAACGAAATTAAACCGTAGATAACAGAAAGAGTTTCAAGAATAGTTTTCTTTTACATAAATCAAATTAATTAAATGGTACAAGAAATTACATCAATTTAGAAAACATGATTTATCCTCTTGATACCTCAGGTTAAAATAACACTACAAATACACATTGTTTGCTTTTGGACAGACGAAATTAAACCGTAGATAACAGAAAGAGTTTCAAGAATAGTTTTCTTTTACATAAATCAAATTAATTAAATGGTACAAGAAATTACATCAATTTAGAAAACATGATTTATCCTCTTGATACCTCAGGTTAAAATAACACTACAAATACACATTGTTTGCTTTTGGACAAACGAAATTAAACCGTAGATAACAGAAAGAGTTTCAAGAATAGTTTTCTTTTACATAAATCAAATTAATTAAATGGTACAAGAAATTACATCAATTTAGAAAACATGATTTATCCTCTTGATACCTCAGGTTAAAATAACACTACAAATACACATTGTTTGCCTTTGGATAAACGAAATTAAACCGTAGATAACAGAAAGAGTTTCAAGAATAGTTTTCTTTTACATAAATCAAATTAATTAAATGGTACAAGAAATTACATCAATTTAGAAAACATGATTTATCCTCTTGATACCTCAGGTTAAAATAACACTACAAATACACATTGTTTGCCTTTGGACAAACGAAATTAAACCGTAGATAACAGAAAGAGTTTCAAGAATAGTTTTCTTTTACATAAATCAAATTAATTAAATGGTACAAGAAATTACATCAATTTAGAAAACATGATTTATCCTCTTGATACCTCAGGTTAAAATAACACTACAAATACACATTGTTTGCTTTTGGACAAACGAAATTAAACCGTAGATAACAGAAAGAGTTTCAAGAATAGTTTTCTTTTACATAAATCAAATTAATTAAATGGTACAAGAAATTACATCAATTTAGAAAACATGATTTATCCTCCTGATACCTCAGGTTAAAATAACACTACAAATATACATTGTTTGCCTTTGGACAAACGAAATTAAACCGTAGATAACAGAAAGAGTTTCAAGAATAGTTTTCTTTTACATAAATCAAATTAATTAAATGGTACAAGAAATTACATCAATTTAGAAAACATGATTTATCCTCTTGATACCTCAGGTTAAAATAACACTACAAATACACATTGTTTCCTTTTCGGCAAACGAAATTAAACCGTATATAACAGAAAGTTTTTCAAGAATAGTTTTCTTTTACATAAATCAAATTAATTAAATGGTACAAGAAATTACATCAATTTAGAAAACATGATTTATCCTCTTGATACCTCAGGTTAAAATAACACTACAAATACACATTGTTTGCCTTTGGACAAACGAAATTAAACCGTAGATAACAGAAAGAGTTTCAAGAATAGTTTTCTTTTACATAAATCAAATTAATTAAATGGTACAAGAAATTACATCAATTTAGAAAACATGATTTATCCTCTTGATACCTCAGGTTAAAATAACACTACAAATACACATTGTTTGCGTTTGGACAAACGAAATTAAACCGTAGATAACAGAAAGAGTTTCAAGATTAGTTTTCTTTTACATAAATCAAATTAATTAAATGGTACAAGAAATTACATCAATTTAGAAAACATGATTTATCCTCTTGATACCTCAGGTTAAAATAACACTACAAATACACATTGTTTCCTTTTCGGCAAACGAAATTAAACCGTATATAACAGAAAGAGTTTCAAGAATAGTTTTCTTTTACATAAATCAAATTAATTAATTTTCCTCTTGATACCTCATGTTAAAATAACACTACAAATACACATTGTTTGCTTTTGGACAAACGAAATTAAACCGTAGATAACAGAAAGTGTTTCAAGAGTAGTTTTCTTTTACATAAATCAAATTAATTAAATGGTACAAGAAATTACATCAATTTAGAAAACATGATTTATCCTCTTGATACCTCAGGTTAAAATAACACTACAAATACACATTGTTTCCTTTTCGGCAAACGAAATTAAACCGTATATAACAGAAAGTGTTTCAAGAATAGTTTTCTTTTACATAAATCAAATTAATTAAATGGTACAAGAAATTATATCAATTTAGAAAACATGATTTATCCTCTTGATACCTCAGGTTAAAATAACACTACAAATACACATTGTTTGCTTTTGGACAAACGAAATTAAACCGTAGATAACAGAAAGAGTTTCAAGAATAGTTTTCTTTTACATAAATCAAATTAATTAAATGGTACAAGAAATTACATCAATTTAGAAAACATGATTTATCCTCTTGATACCTCAGGTTAAAATAACACTACAAATACACATTGTTTGCTTTTGGACAGACGAAATTAAACCGTAGATAACAGAAAGAGTTTCAAGAATAGTTTTCTTTTACATAAATCAAATTAATTAAATGGTACAAGAAATTACATCAATTTAGAAAACATGATTTATCCTCTTGATACCTCAGGTTAAAATAACACTACAAATACACATTGTTTGCTTTTGGACAAACGAAATTAAACCGTAGATAACAGAAAGAGTTTCAAGAATAGTTTTCTTTTACATAAATCAAATTAATTAAATGGTACAAGAAATTACATCAATTTAGAAAACATGATTTATCCTCTTGATACCTCAGGTTAAAATAACACTACAAATACACATTGTTTGCCTTTGGATAAACGAAATTAAACCGTAGATAACAGAAAGAGTTTCAAGAATAGTTTTCTTTTACATAAATCAAATTAATTAAATGGTACAAGAAATTACATCAATTTAGAAAACATGATTTATCCTCTTGATACCTCAGGTTAAAATAACACTACAAATACACATTGTTTGCTTTTGGACAAACGAAATTAAACCGTAGATAACAGAAAGAGTTTCAAGAATAGTTTTCTTTTACATAAATCAAATTAATTAAATGGTACAAGAAATTACATCAATTTAGAAAACATGATTTATCCTCTTGATACCTCAGGTTAAAATAACACTACAAATACACATTTTTTGCTTTTGGACAAACGAAATTAAACCGTAGATAACAGAAAGAGTTTCAAGAATAGTTTTCATTTACATAAATCAAATTAATTAAATGGTACAAGAAATTACATCAATTTAGAAAACATGATTTATCCTCTTGATACCTCAGGTTAAAATAACACTACAAATAGACATTGTTTGCCTTTGGACAAACGAAATTAAACCGTAGATAAAAGAAAGAGTTTCAAGAATAGTTTTCTTTTACATAAATCAAATTAATTAAATGGTACAAGAAATTACATCAATTTAGAAAACATGATTTATCCTCTTGATACCTCAGGTTAAAATAACACTACAAATACACATTGTTTGCTTTTGGACAAACGAAATTAAACCGTAGATAACAGAAAGAGTTTCAAGAATAGTTTTCTTTTACATAAATCAAATTAATTAAATGGTACAAGAAATTACATCAATTTAGAAAACATGATTTATCCTCTTGATACCTCAGGTTAAAATAACACTACAAATACACATTGTTTGCTTTTGGACAGACGAAATTAAACCGTAGATAACAGAAAGAGTTTCAAGAATAGTTTTCTTTTACATAAATCAAATTAATTAAATGGTACAAGAAATTACATCAATTTAGAAAACATGATTTATCCTCTTGATACCTCAGGTTAAAATAACACTACAAATACACATTGTTTGCTTTTGGACAAACGAAATTAAACCGTAGATAACAGAAAGAGTTTCAAGAATAGTTTTCTTTTACATAAATCAAATTAATTAAATGGTACAAGAAATTACATCAATTTAGAAAACATGATTTATCCTCCTGATACCTCAGGTTAAAATAACACTACAAATATACATTGTTTGCCTTTGGACAAACGAAATTAAACCGTAGATAACAGAAAGAGTTTCAAGAATAGTTTTCTTTTACATAAATCAAATTAATTAAATGGTACAAGAAATTACATCAATTTAGAAAACATGATTTATCCTCTTGATACCTCAGGTTAAAATAACACTACAAATACACATTGTTTCCTTTTCGGCAAACGAAATTAAACCGTATATAACAGAAAGTTTTTCAAGAATAGTTTTCTTTTACATAAATCAAATTAATTAAATGGTACAAGAAATTACATCAATTTAGAAAACATGATTTATCCTCTTGATACCTCAGGTTAAAATAACACTACAAATACACATTGTTTGCCTTTGGACAAACGAAATTAAACCGTAGATAACAGAAAGAGTTTCAAGAATAGTTTTCTTTTACATAAATCAAATTAATTAAATGGTACAAGAAATTACATCAATTTAGAAAACATGATTTATCCTCTTGATACCTCAGGTTAAAATAACACTACAAATACACATTGTTTGCGTTTGGACAAACGAAATTAAACCGTAGATAACAGAAAGAGTTTCAAGATTAGTTTTCTTTTACATAAATCAAATTAATTAAATGGTACAAGAAATTACATCAATTTAGAAAACATGATTTATCCTCTTGATACCTCAGGTTAAAATAACACTACAAATACACATTGTTTCCTTTTCGGCAAACGAAATTAAACCGTATATAACAGAAAGAGTTTCAAGAATAGTTTTCTTTTACATAAATCAAATTAATTAATTTTCCTCTTGATACCTCATGTTAAAATAACACTACAAATACACATTGTTTGCTTTTGGACAAACGAAATTAAACCGTAGATAACAGAAAGTGTTTCAAGAGTAGTTTTCTTTTACATAAATCAAATTAATTAAATGGTACAAGAAATTTCATCAATTTAGAAAACATGATTTATCCTCTTGATACCTCAGGTTAAAATAACACTACAAATACACATTGTTTGCCTTTGGACAAACGAAATTAAACCGTAGATAACAGAAAGAGTTTCAAGAATAGTTTTCTTTTACATAAATCAAATTAATTAAATGGTACAAGAAATTACATCAATTTAGAAAACATGATTTATCCTCTTGATACCTCAGGTTAAAATAACACTACAAATACACATTGTTTGCGTTTGGACAAAAGAAATTAAACCGTAGATAACAGAAAGAGTTTCAAGATTAGTTTTCTTTTACATAAATCAAATTAATTAAATGGTACAAGAAATTACATCAATTTAGAAAACATGATTTATCCTCTTGATACCTCAGGTTAAAATAACACTACAAATACACATTGTTTCCTTTTCGATAAACGAAATTAAACCGTATATAACAGAAAGAGTTTCAAGAATAGTTTTCTTTTACATAAATCAAATTAATTAAATGGTACAAGAAATTACATCAATTTAGAAAACATGATTTATCCTCTTGATACCTCAGGTTAAAATAACACTACAAATACACATTGTTTCCTTTTCGGCAAACGAAATTAAACCGTATATAACAGAAAGTTTTTCAAGAATAGTTTTCTTTTACATAAATCAAATTAATTAAATGGTACAAGAAATTACATCAATTTAGAAAACATGATTTATCCTCTTGATACCTCAGGTTAAAATAACACTACAAATACACATTGTTTGCCTTTGGACAAACGAAATTAAACCGTAGATAACAGAAAGAGTTTCAAGAATAGTTTTCTTTTACATAAATCAAATTAATTAAATGGTACAAGAAATTACATCAATTTAGAAAACATGATTTATCCTCTTGATACCTCAGGTTAAAATAACACTACAAATACACATTGTTTGCGTTTGGACAAACGAAATTAAACCGTAGATAACAGAAAGAGTTTCAAGATTAGTTTTCTTTTACATAAATCAAATTAATTAAATGGTACAAGAAATTACATCAATTTAGAAAACATGATTTATCCTCTTGATACCTCAGGTTAAAATAACACTACAAATACACATTGTTTCCTTTTCGGCAAACGAAATTAAACCGTATATAACAGAAAGAGTTTCAAGAATAGTTTTCTTTTACATAAATCAAATTAATTAATTTTCCTCTTGATACCTCATGTTAAAATAACACTACAAATACACATTGTTTGCTTTTGGACAAACGAAATTAAACCGTAGATAACAGAAAGTGTTTCAAGAGTAGTTTTCTTTTACATAAATCAAATTAATTAAATGGTACAAGAAATTACATCAATTTAGAAAACATGATTTATCCTCTTGATACCTCAGGTTAAAATAACACTACAAATACACATTGTTTCCTTTTCGGCAAACGAAATTAAACCGTATATAACAGAAAGTGTTTCAAGAATAGTTTTCTTTTACATAAATCAAATTAATTAAATGGTACAAGAAATTACATCAATTTAGAAAACATGATTTATCCTCTTGATACCTCAGGTTAAAATAACACTACAAATACACATTGTTTGCTTTTGGACAAACGAAATTAAACCGTAGATAACAGAAAGAGTTTCAAGAATAGTTTTCTTTTACATAAATCAAATTAATTAAATGGTACAAGAAATTACATCAATTTAGAAAACATGATTTATCCTCTTGATACCTCAGGTTAAAATAACACTACAAATACACATTGTTTGCTTTTGGACAGACGAAATTAAACCGTAGATAACAGAAAGAGTTTCAAGAATAGTTTTCTTTTACATAAATCAAATTAATTAAATGGTACAAGAAATTACATCAATTTAGAAAACATGATTTATCCTCTTGATACCTCAGGTTAAAATAACACTACAAATACACATTGTTTGCTTTTGGACAAACGAAATTAAACCGTAGATAACAGAAAGAGTTTCAAGAATAGTTTTCTTTTACATAAATCAAATTAATTAAATGGTACAAGAAATTACATCAATTTAGAAAACATGATTTATCCTCTTGATACCTCAGGTTAAAATAACACTACAAATACACATTGTTTGCCTTTGGATAAACGAAATTAAACCGTAGATAACAGAAAGAGTTTCAAGAATAGTTTTCTTTTACATAAATCAAATTAATTAAATGGTACAAGAAATTACATCAATTTAGAAAACATGATTTATCCTCTTGATACCTCAGGTTAAAATAACACTACAAATACACATTGTTTGCCTTTGGACAAACGAAATTAAACCGTAGATAACAGAAAGAGTTTCAAGAATAGTTTTCTTTTACATAAATCAAATTAATTAAATGGTACAAGAAATTACATCAATTTAGAAAACATGATTTATCCTCTTGATACCTCAGGTTAAAATAACACTACAAATACACATTGTTTCCTTTTCGGCAAACGAAATTAAACCGTATATAACAGAAAGTTTTTCAAGAATAGTTTTCTTTTACATAAATCAAATTAATTAAATGGTACAAGAAATTACATCAATTTAGAAAACATGATTTATCCTCTTGATACCTCAGGTTAAAATAACACTACAAATACACATTGTTTGCCTTTGGACAAACGAAATTAAACCGTAGATAACAGAAAGAGTTTCAAGAATAGTTTTCTTTTACATAAATCAAATTAATTAAATGGTACAAGAAATTACATCAATTTAGAAAACATGATTTATCCTCTTGATACCTCAGGTTAAAATAACACTACAAATACACATTGTTTGCGTTTGGACAAAAGAAATTAAACCGTAGATAACAGAAAGAGTTTCAAGATTAGTTTTCTTTTACATAAATCAAATTAATTAAATGGTACAAGAAATTACATCAATTTAGAAAACATGATTTATCCTCTTGATACCTCAGGTTAAAATAACACTACAAATACACATTGTTTCCTTTTCGATAAAGGAAATTAAACCGTATATAACAGAAAGAGTTTCAAGAATAGTTTTCTTTTACATAAATCAAATTAATTAATTTTCCTCTTGATACCTCATGTTAAAATAACACTACAAATACACATTGTTTGCTTTTGGACAAACGAAATTAAACCGTAGATAACAGAAAGAGTTTCAAGAGTAGTTTTCTTTTACATAAATCAAATTAATTAAATGGTACAAGAAATTACATCAATTTAGAAAACATGATTTATCCTCTTGATACCTCAGGTTAAAATAACACTACAAATACACATTGTTTGCCTTTGGACAAAAGAAATTAAACCGTAGATAACAGAAAGAGTTTCAAGAATAGTTTTCTTTTACATAAATCAAATTAATTAAATGGTACAAGAAATTACATCAATTTAGAAAACATGATTTATCCTCTTGATACCTCAGGTTAAAATAACACTACAAATACACATTGTTTGCGTTTGGACAAACGAAATTAAACCGTAGATAACAGAAAGAGTTTCAAGAATAGTTTTCTTTTACATAAATCAAATTAATTAAATGGTACAAGAAATTACATCAATTTAGAAAACATGATTTATCCTCTTGATACCTCAGGTTAAAATAACACTACAAATACACATTGTTTCCTTTTCGGCAAACGAAATTAAACCGTATATAACAGAAAGAGTTTCAAGAATAGTTTTCTTTTACATAAATCAAATTAATTAATTTTCCTCTTGATACCTCATGTTAAAATAACACTACAAATACACATTGTTTGCTTTTGGACAAACGAAATTAAACCGTAGATAACAGAAAGAGTTTCAAGAGTAGTTTTCTTTTACATAAATCAAATTAATTAAATGGTACAAGAAATTACATCAATTTAGAAAACATGATTTATCCTCTTGATACCTCAGGTTAAAATAACACTACAAATACACATTGTTTGCTTTTGGACAAACAAAATGAAACCGTAGATGACAGAAAGATCTTTTTTCTAAAATTAATACTTTAGGGGACTGTTAATTTAGTTCAAAAATATGCATCAAAAATTACTGTCACAATTAAAATATGAATTTAATTAACAGTAACATAATTTCACGCAATAACAAACTTAAGGGCTTTATACAAGTGAATGATCTACAAATACTCAAAACTTTTTATTGCAAAGGGTTGAAGTGAAAAAATTATGAAAATTTCTTAATTTCTTGGCCAGACTGTCATGAAGGTATTTATGAATTCAGATGAAAATAATAGTTGTTTTATGAAGAAAAATAAGCATCAATGCTGCAATTTATTGGTTTTAATCCAAAGCAAAAATCATTCAGCTGTATAAGTAAAGTAAAATTGTAAAAAAAAAATCGAATAGTTTAGTTTTTATGATGAAAATAACAGAGGTCCACATTTGTGCACCTCAGGTCGGAAAAAGTTATCTAACATATAAAAATGAAATTTTGTCTGTCTGTCTGTCTGCACTTTTATCCAAATCAACAGCTTGGAAACCAGAAAATTGAAATGTTACTAATATATATATTAAAACACGGCCGAGGGTGTTAAATGACATGTTTTAATTTTTGATTTTTGTTATTCTATATTTGTAATTTTTAAAGAAAATGGGTAGAAAAATAAGTTTTTAATATATTAAAAATTATTCGTGACTATTTTATTCTAAAGATTGCAAAAACACAACAATAAATCGAGATGTTTTAAAACGTGCCATTCGACAACAATAGAAATCTAATATATAAAAATTAAAATTTGTCTGTCTGCACTTTTTTTAATAAATCAACAGTTTAGAAGCAAGAGTTTTGAAATTTTACGTATAGCAGTATTAAAACACGGCCGAGGCAACTAAAGTAATCCGGAATCGAAATAATGTATAGTTAAATTTTAATTAATAAAAAAACTGAAAATCTAACAGTCTTTTCCTATCAACTTTAAACATTTTTCGTTGTAGCAGTTCCTATCAATTAAAAATTCACGATAAAATTATTTCTATAATAATTAATTTTCTATTGAATAACTTACTTATTGAAAGACTTCTAAATAAAATAAAAAGCTGCAACAATTGAAATAAAAATTAATAGGACGTCATATTGGTAATATAATAGAAATTTTCAAACATTTCTCAATAATGCAAGGAGTATGAGTATGTGGAAGTACAGAAAGCAGGTTAAAATGACGTCATTAGAGAATTAAAAAGAAAATTAATATCACGTCATATTTTAAGTTTAACGGACTTTTTCGAATGTTTCACAATCATACAAAAAGAGTATCAATACGAGTAATGGAAAAAGCAAGTAAATATGGAATCAGCAGATGAATATAACGTCATAGGGATTTAAGGAACGTATTGAATCATCATAAAAACCCGATTATGGAAATATTGGCATATTTTAACATTTTGAAGTTCTCTGCAAAACATGTTTCATTTTGAAATAGATTTTTCTGCACAAAGATACTTAAAATCCCGGACAGCTGGTACACAATATATTCAGGATGCCAAGCGTGAAGTTTCGTTGAATTATGTGCATTTAAACTGGTGACATAAGCATCGCATATTTCGATCAAATGTTTGATTGTAGGCAACCCCTCTTAGATTATCGCAAACAAATTGAAGGACATTCCATTCCTGTCACGATGATTCTATATCTTATCTCTATTTGAATTCGGCGCACATAAACTGGAAATATAAGTATCACATACATTTACATTACATTACTTGGGACGAAAAAAGAAAAAAACAAACGTTACAATTCCATACTGAAAACGCACCAGAAAACTGGACACATGTGTACTAAGAAAACACGACAAGAAAAGCATTTTTTCTTATACCAGATCCGTTAACTTATTTTTAAGAAAGGTAAAAATAACCTTCTGTTTACGGTGGATCGATTATAGTTATCAGATGAAAAAGTTTTAACGTTTCAGATTTTTTGTTGATAGAAGTATCAGATATATTCTATGATCTTCTGTCATACATTCATAGGTTTTCTTTTTCTTTCTTTTTTTTTATCTTTCAAAGTTGCATTGTAAAATCATATGCTTAAACGAGCAGCACATTAAATAAATGAAATAACTTTCAGCTGAATAAAATAACGATGAAACACATTTTTCCCTATGCTATACATAAATCTCAAAGCCCAAACCAATTTTGGAAAACTTTTAATGCGATTTTATTGGAAGAGAGTTAAAAGAAAAAAATCGATACAATGCAGAATCTCAGCTGAAATCAGAAAAATAAGACAAATGCATACTAAAAAGAAATAAAAAAAAATCAATTGATACAATTTTTGCGGTGTATACTATCGTCAAATCTAAAAGACAAGACCGATTTTTGAAAAAAAAAAATTAAACACATGTCTTGAGAAGAAATAAAAACGACAATCGATGCAGAAAACCGACTTAACACAAACAAAAAAACAAGATACATGTATACTAAGAAATTACGAAAAGAAAATCAATTGTTTGTTTACTGGTTCCTTTAGCTCATTTTAAGAAAGCTTAGAAAACTTCTGTTCACGGTGGTTAGATTCAATTTATCATCTGAAAGATATTTAACGTTTTGGATTTTTTTTGTTGTTGATAAAAGCAGCAGATATGTCAAAACGGTGGTAACGTATTTATCGTGTACCAAAACGGTTTATAAAAAATATAATACAATGCGCTGTTGAATACCACCCATTTATCTACGAAAAACTGAACATACTCTTTTTTAAATCTATAGTTGTGTTTTTAACTGGTGTATAGCATGCTGAAATGTGAGCAATCAAAAGTAGAGTACTAGAAAAAAAGTTATCACTCTTTACTAACTGTGACGCAAATCATCGTATCAAGATATGACTAGCTCAAATCGTTAGTAATAGTGTCTACAAAGTATGTCTATACTTAAAATAATGTCGTCTACGTATAAAAACTGTCCCAAACATTAAAATTTTTCATACTAACGGTTAACTTTTGAAGTCATACAGTATTTGTATTTTGTGGTGCATTTTACCTTAGGATACCAAACGGGAAATAATTCCAACCAATAGTTTAAAATTTGGAATTTCTAATGTTAAATTAATTTTTAATCGATAAAAAAAAGATTGAAGCTTGGTTAGTTTTTAAAAGCATAAATCAAAATCGTCTGTTTTTAATGAGATGTAATTTTGAATTGGCATATTTGAAGCTTCTAGAAATCAATTTCTGTTAAAATATTCACAGATTACACCTCCTGTATATTTTTTTAATTTATCTGTATTTTATATTTATTTCGAAATAATTTTTTGAAAATCATTGTGTACATTAAATATTAATTTACTCAAAAACCGATCATTATTAATAGCTTAAAGTAGTATTTTAACTTCACTTAAAACTGATCGGTATTTACTAATTCTAAACATTTCTTACTGCCAAGCACAAAATGAAGTTACATAAGTTTCTGCCATCTATGAAATGTGCTGTTTCTTTCTTACAGTAAATGATAGATGAAAGTTTTCACAACTTCGCAGCTGAGGTTAGGTCACAGATGTTATATGCTTTTCAGATGATCTTCCTTCATGTAGAATATCATAAAAGTAATGTTTCGCAGTGAAAGTAATAACGTTTTTCTTATTGTTTCTTACTGTCATATTATTAAAGTAATACCTACATCAAAAAACTTATCTTGCAGCTTTTATTTAAAAAAACTGAATACTAATGTTACCTTTTATGATAAGAGTTAGATACTTTTTACTCCAGATTCTTTATTCAATACGAAAATAATTTTTGATTAACCCGTTGAAACACTGGGATATTTTTATATCACTTCTTTTAATCATGATTTCTACCGGAAATAGTTATTTTAAGATTTACTTCGATAAATCTTGTTAACAAACACAAAAAAATGCTTCAAAATATCATTTTCTTATTTTAAAAATATTTTATCAAAAATTATAATCTAAATTCAATATTTTCAACACCAAAGAAACGCAATTACTTGCCCCTAAAAGAGTTTAAACATGCCTATTACGTGAAAGTTTCATTAATCCGTGCAGCATACTTAATGTATTAAATGTAAATATGATGGTGCCACGTCATTTATATTGTTGATAATACAAATCAAAAGATAAATCATCTGGTCATCATCTCAATAAATATTTTAAATAATTTGCACTATATACACCTTTAACTCTTTTTTTTTCTTATGAGAATTTCATAAAACGTTTTTTAAATAATTCTCATTTCACCTCTCTTTTCTAAATTTTAAATAAAGTTTCCTAAAGAATTTTCTTGCATAAGTAAAAATAAACTTCTATGAATATTACCATATTTAAAAAAAATATATATTTAAATTTTTGAAATATATATATATATATATATATATATATATATATATATATTATGGAAGTCATTTTAATTCTTTTTTGCAAAGAAGTAACTTACTTGTCACCTTGAAAATTGTAGATGTTGAATTTAATTTAATTAGCCACATGATTTAACGAACGCGAATTTCATTAAACCATTAGGTGTCATTGCTCTCTTTTTAAAGCCTTATTTTCGGATTTTTTTCTAAAATGAGAATTTTATATATTGCTAAAAATTTCGTTATTTCTGTTTTTCATATGGGACAAGAATTCTATAATTGTTTTTAAATGTTTCATATGAATTTTCTATCTTTAAAACGTATTAAAAAGGGCAAAATTCAGCTTTTTGGTTTTTTTTTCGGAAGAAATATTAATAATGTATATATAATTTTATAATAAAAATTATATTTTTAGTTAAAATATGTTTATAACTGTCTATTATATAAAACAACATCAATCCGGACTTAATACGTGTAATATATCAATCACAATTACCGAAAGGACAAGTTGCACCCCAAATGGGAACATCGGCGCCTTCGTTAGTTTTCACAGCGATTCGGAATACCCCATATTCAGACCCCGCACTAAGGTACTTTTGTTATGCATGATGCAACATTCTTTATAAAAGTTTTTGGAAATGTTGCTTTTCCATTCCTAACAAACTTTTCTTGGATGTGTTACTCGTAAAATATGATACTTACTTTGTCACATACATTTTTAGATTCAAAACGATATATTTGTCTTGTTTTTTTAATTTCTTCGTTGCATATATTTCGATTTTTAGGATAAGATGCCTGTGAAATTATTAA